>CM063284.1:128172624-128755124 GCA_032173965.1 Sitta carolinensis | reverse complement strand
ACACTTATCCAGCACATCAGCCAAAGCCCTGTTCCAAAGGCTGACCAGCCTGCACACCTACCTGATGTAGAAATAAAACACATGACCAGCCTCCATTATGGGCTATATCTTACCATGGTGCTCCCAGACTCATTTGACCTCACTCTGGTTTCTAGTCTGCTTGTGACACTGGACAGTCCTTTTTTACAGAGCTATTATATGTTCTAGGTTATGAAGGGTTAAATAATCCCAAAAATGAGGTATGTCATACCCATATGTCTTTATTTCTAGAAGCTGTGATGTATGTGAAACAGCACTGTTACTCTTAACACTAGTGTGTAAAATAAGGATTAGTACAATATGTCTCATTACTTAAATTCAGGGCACCCGGAGTGAAAATAAATAAAAAAGAAAAAAAAAAAAAAAAAGAAAAAAAAAAGAAAAAAAAAAAGAAACAACCCCCCCAACTCTGAGCTCTATCTCCTCCTCCTCTTCCTCCTCTCCTCCTGTTTTGCTACAGTCTCCTCAGTGGCAAAAAGTTTCACTCTACCTCTGACAGCATGTATATTGCACCAGTAGCTAACAAAAACTGGTCTAGTCAAACCAAATGGGCACAAAAGAACCAGGATACCAAAAGTAAAGCTCATACAGCTGCAAACCATATCACTTCTTGGTAACAATGCAGACCTCATAATCCTAAAGAAGAGAAAGAAAAAAAAAAAACTTTTGTTACTTTCCTTTTTTGCTTGTCACTTATATACAGGCTATGTGAGAGTATAATTTGTAGGTATAACATTAAAAAAAAGTTAACTTCATTGGACTATAACTGAATGGCGGTCATTAATAGGAATAGGGCGTCCTCTATCTCTCCTCTCTCTGTCTCTTTTACTCTCCTCTTTATCTCTTTCTCTGTCATGAGACTGTGTGTGACAGGGGCCGCCTGTCTCTCTTTTTAATTTTAAATTTTTATTTTTTATTTTTTTTTATTTTGTGTAGGTGCATGTCTTGGGGATTTAAAAATTACAAGGCTGGTTTACTTATGCAAAGCATGCCTATGTCTGGAATACATTTAGGGGAAGAAAGTGACTCCATGTTATCCGAATTCCTCAAGGAACAGAAAGTAAAAAAAAATAAAAAATAATAAAAAAATTAAAATTGGAGACTGTTGAAATGCAGATTTGAAGTACTTTCTTATTTTATTTTTTGGGTTCCGCGACATTATTGTGAAGAAGAAAAAAAAAAAAAAAAAAAAAGTTGTTGTGCAATACTGAATTTCAGACATGTACCACAAGTTAATGGTAGACTAACACTGAGGGGGGTGGGGTCTAGGCATTGTGCTTTTGTCAGCATACTCTTGAGCTTTTAAGTCTACTATGTCTGAACTGTGGTTTCTTGTTTATCCTTTTTTCTTTAGTTGGACTGTAATGTATGGTCTGTCAACCTGTGAATCTTTTAAAGTATGATTCAGGTATTGTTGTATTCTTTACTGTGTAATAAAAATGTTAAAAAATCTGTATTCCTACCTTCTCCATGGAACTTCATTCCCGATGTTCCCTCTATGAGTGGTACTTCATGAACCATTAGCCCCAGAGCAGGAAAATGTCACTTGAAGCGCTGCCATGGGTCACAGGGTCATGTAATGTCTTTTTTCCTCAGGTTCTGGATGAGACAAGACAGCCTTGGTGTCTGGCTCTTGAGGGTATCTCCTCTGACTTTCAGGTTATGGCTGTATCCAGTTAACTCAGATACGTTCCTTGTTTGTGGCAAGGAGATCCCTTGTAAGAAAACCCCCAAAATGCCTAATCACTTACATCAGAGATGTGCTTTGTCTTCAAAGTCAAACTAATGCCTAGATTAATTGCTGTCATAAAGCATATCTGGTTTTAATGGTTCCTCTGCATTAAGCTTTTGCACAGACCTCTATTTCTATTTTAAACTTAATGGGAATTCTCATTAAGAAAGGGAAGCACCTTCCCAGAGGTGTAGACAGAGCAGTAACTTTTACAGCCCTTGTCCAGCGCAGTTCCCAAGGGTACTGTGGTACATGCGGGGCTTAATTAACCATGCTCTCTCCAGAAGTAAATTCATCTCGAGTGTGATTGTTACAGAAATGAAGACTGCCCTAGCAGGAAGAGACTATCCTCAACGTGATTTCCATTTATATCCAGTGCTTGGTCCTAGCTCTGTACTGTGGTCTGCTCCCAGGGACTCCCTGCAAGTACACAGACGTTGCTGATTGTGTTCAAACATTGGTGCTTTGCCAGTGTAAACCATCCTCCCTGGACCCCTGTAATTCTCTTACTTCTTGTTGCAAACACATAGTATTTTTTAAGACATGAAATAATTACCTTGATCACAAAGATATTTAAATTTGGATTTGATGGCAGCATTCCCCACCTCCCTCCCAGAAGGGAAGAGAAAGTGTGAGCATTGCAAAGCCTGTTTAATGGACCAATGCTTTTTATTCTTTTTATTAAAAGAATGATCTTTTTTCAGTTTGCATTTTTAGCAGAATCATGGATATATCCAAATGTCCCTAAGACTCTTGATATGGAACATCAGCTCTTCACCTTGTGAAGCAGAGGGGAGATATTTTTTGTTCATTTTGGAAGTTGGTGTAAGGTAAAGAGGATGTGCAGCAACATAAATAAATGCATCATGAAGACATGTGAAATGTGGTTTTATTTTTTTTGTGTCAGAACACCAGCACTGAACTAAGCCATCTTTTAAGGTTCTTGCCAGCCTTCTAGTAATTGATTAATTTCTCTTATCATCAGTAAAATCTGTATTCTTGAAAGCATTTTGGTGTTTAGAGTTTCTGTTAAGGTTGGTTTTGGACAAGCTCAGTGTTTGTGAATGCCCACCTGGAAGTCAGAAGCTCTCCTGTGCCTCAGCAGGGACCATGGCTTTGGCTCTGGAAGGGACTACTGCCAAGTGAGAGTTGATTTTTGACCCTTCCAGTTATACTGTTATAATGGCATTTAGAGTGGAAAGGGAATTTGAGCACAGACTTGTCAGTTTTCAGACCACAGGCTTCAGAGAGCAGAAAATAATTGTCAGCCTACACCATGCATTGGGAAATGCTAACTATGAAGAGTGAGAGGTTCTGCCCTCAAATTGATTTTTAGTGTGTGTGTGTTAAACTTCAATGCCTGACTTTGTAAGCTGAGGCACAGGTAAAATGTAGATCATTTCCATTTTGACTCATTTCCCCCCTAAATCTATAGGCTGTAAGTACCTGATCCTGTGTTAACAGAGCAAACTCAGGAAGCGGTGTCAGCTCTGATAAAGCTGCTTTCCTCTGCTTTAGGGTGAGACATTAGGCAAAACCAGGGTGATTCACTTCATATTTTGGGATCTTCAGAGAAGTGGTGTCAAATTTAAAACGTCTGTCAGAAGGAAAGGAAACCTGATCAGATTCAAGCCAGAAAGTAACCTGTTTCTGCTTTCACTCCCCTCTCTGAGGTGTACCAAGAAGGGTTAGGTCACGCTGACAAGCTGACTGAAGAGCTGAGCAATAAACTTGGGGTTTGAGTTTGTACACCTTGCTGCAGCTGCTTTCCTCTTCCTGTAGCACCCTTGTTTCTCCATCAGTTATTCCAGCTCTCAGACTGTTGATTCCTGTGGTGTATGTGCCATGTTTGGAGCTGAATGTTCTCATGTGTATTGGGCGCAGTAGTAGGAACAAGCAGCAACCCCAGAATCCCTGGGTTTTCCCTTACATGTCTTTAGTCTTAGCATGCAAGGTCAGTGTCACTACTGAGCTTGAGAAGAGCCAGAGACACTCTCCCCATTGCCCCAGGCCGGAGTCCTTGTCCCTGACATGCAGCTGCCCTCCCAGGCAGAGAGAGGCCATTTCTGAATGGGTCACCAACGGCAGTGGGTTTTGCTGTTCTCCTCCTACAGCCAAAGAAATGCCCTGTGATGGAAGACAGAGCCAGCTGAGCACTGATCCTGTTCACTTCCTGCTCTCACAAGGGTTTCCCCCCACTCCTTCCCATGTCTTCTCTTAACCAGTCTGGTTCACAGGACCTTGCTGTCTGACCCAGTCACCTCCAGATCAGCACATCTGCTCTGGTTGCTTCAACCCACGTAGCACTGCAGTGAACAGTAAAGGGTTGAACAGTTAAGGACTTTATTTCTTCACACCCCTTGCTCTGCTATCCCTGTGTTCTGCCTTACCCAGCCTAATGCACCAGGAGTCTTGGATTGGGAGGGAGAGAAGGAGCTGCTGAGGCAAGCATGGCTGGAAGGAAAGCCCAGGTACTACAATTCATTAGTTGGCTCTGAACCAGGCTGGGCCATATTTTGCTGCATGAGACAACGTCTGTGTTTTTTCCTTGCTGTTTCTGCCCTTGCTTTGTCCTACAGGTCTGAGCATTGTGCTGCCATTTTTTCATAATAAAAAGGAGTTAACAGTGCTTCCACCTCTGCAAAAGCATGTTGATGCCACCAGAGAAAAGGGCAGTGCACAAGGTAAGTATTTATTCCAACATCAGGACACCTATCTTAAGAGTACTTGAACAAAGAGGCAAGATAGAGCAGAGGAATGTAAACATGCTGGCTTTGAAGGCTAAGGCCATCTTGTTCAGTCTAGATCAAACACCAGCTTCTAGGCATGGGCATGAGCCCAAGAGAACATGAAGTGCATGCACAGTTCAGTGAGCACGCTGGTGTCCCTGGGCTGCACTAGGCAGACACTAACAGCAAAGGAGGAATTAAACACTGGAACACACTGACAGAGTTATGTTTCCTTAGAAATCATTAAACCCAAAGGCAAGATGTTTTATAAAGGAAACACCCTGTGTAAAGTGCAAGAGATGAGAAATGACAGGGAATTGGCTCCCAACCATACTCTGAGCTTGGAAAAAGCAGCAGATGTAGACTTCTGCAATTTTCTAGCATGTAATTTGTTTTTACATTATGTACAACTGGAGGTAAAATGCACTGAGACCCAGTCCCACAGCTCACGTTAGACAGGCGGCATGGCTGTGTTAAGAGGGTTCCTAGTTCTCCCTCCATCCTGTAGGGCTGGCTCCTCTCAGGGGCCGTCAGGCTGTGTGACTACTGTGTGCTGAGACCTGGTTTTACCACTGTCTGCTCAGAGCCCAACAGCTTCAACTGGGCCACAGCCAGCCCAGACACACGGGCCGGAGAGAGCACACACATTCAAGCTGCACCATAAAGATGTTTTTTTCCCCTATATTTCTACTCTAAGGAAGAGATGCTTTGAAGCAGCCTGGGTCTCTCCACTCTCCTCTACTCCCAAGCAGGCAACAAGACAAGGAGCCATGAGGCTTCCTGTCCTCCACTCTGTGATGCTGTTGTAGCAGCTTTTCTAGAGCACTTGGAAGAAAATTCTGCTCACATCTTTTCCTCTTTGTATCTTACAAAGACCAAATGGATGCTTTACGTCTTTTTGTTGTTGTTTTTGTTGTTTTTATTTCTGAATGGGAGGAAACCACAAGAAAGACTGACGTTAAAATTTCTCTGGATGCTCCTTCTGTGTGCATGTCTGTCCAGCCTTGCACTCTGAGGCAGCGTGGGTTGCCCTCAGCACAAAACGTCTGCTACCCATGTGAGCTCATGTGCTGTGGTTTGCATAGCTGTGCTGTCAATACCCCTCCCATAGCAGCCCCTTATGTCTCATGTCCAAGCTCTTTACATTCGCAGTCTTAACATTCTCTGAAATTTTTTCATTTTTTATGTGTTTGGGTTTTTTTTTTAAACTAACGTAAAAAACATTTTTTGAAGCCTGACGTCATTTGTGGTTGATGGGCTTTGTTTATTCATGACAGTTAACAGGCTAAGTGGAGGTCTACTGTACTTTTGCAAGCAATCTTAATCCCTTCGACTGAATAGCATGAAGAAAAAGATGGGTTGACAGAGTCAGTTAGCAGAGATCATACTTACACATGTTTGTTTTCAGTAATTAGTCACAGTGTTAATAGAAACATCCACTTTAAGCAAAGACGGCTGATTTGCACAAACAGTGGGCCATATGCTCTGGTGGGTGTGGAAGGGGGTTGATAAAGCTAAAAACTTTTCAGGAATTTTTATATGTGAAAACCTGCTATTATATTTATTCTGTTATTTATCCAGTGTAATTATTTTCGTGCCAGTTAGGGTTAGCAATATTTTCCACTTCAAAACATCGGAATAAAACCAGAGGTCTCCATGTTCGCGTTGTCTGTCTCTCTCACTCTTCTCTCCCCTCTGCCTCCTCACACAAACACACACCGAGACACACAGACGCACAAACACACACAGAAACACATACACACACACACAGAACAAGGGAGTTTTTAAGTTGCTGTCTATTTCTCAGTGCTTACATATGGATAGCATATGAAAATTAACTAGGCTGTAGGTGTTTTTAACAAAGAAATTAAGATACGTTGCCTTTTTTACTTTTTCAACAGTGCTGGATGGGTTTTGCTGCCAGAGTATGAAAGTAACTGCTGCCTTTTACAAAGATTTATTACTTTTTGGTGATATGATAGACTAATACTAGTTCCAAAGGGGTAGATATGCTGAGTTGTTAACATACCCCTTTGATTCCAGTGTATTCTGTTCCTGTCAAGTGTAATGGGGAAACTTCCTATATGTTATGAAATGCTATTCAGCTGCAAGTCTCTCCAGTTTTGGATTTGGTTTTGATTTTTTTTCCTAAATAATAAAGCTATTTGTTTTAACTTCAAACAGAAGCATTTTTTCTTAGACAAAATCATAGCTTCACTTTCAAAAGAAGCTCATGATCACTATAGTTTTTCAAGAGAGGAAACTGTTTGAATTTGTGTTTTTGCTTTTGCTCACTGTTGTGTTTTTAAGCATGTTTATAATTTACTCAGCATGATGCTTTTGACTTTGCTGTGTGAAACATCAGATATTTTGCAATTCATCATCTTGCAGTAGGCGCAGATCGGAATCACAAAATCCAGCGTTGGGATGCATCACTGATTACCTGTGGGAGGTGCCAATAGAGACAAGCATCTTCCTCTGTGTGTCCTATGAGGCTGTTTTTCTGCCAACTATTCCCAGTGGGGCCTGGGCACTTTGAGAGGGTTTGTTAATTTCTAAATCACAACACCCAAGTTGCAAAGCAATTGACTGAATCTACTGCCTGATGCAAAATATGATTCTCAGTTTTATTTACATCAATACTTTACAGGTGAGAAACAAGGGCATATCTGTTTGAAAATCTAAAAGGGTGACAGAAATTAATTCACCACTTGTATAACAAAAAAACCCAGGCACACACACAAAGACTATGACAGAAACAGTTCTGGCAGGTTGCACACCCACGGAGTCTTAGACTGCCTTTCAGTGGCCTCTTTGGTTGTGCATGTCTTTGCACTGTGGCTTGTCCCACAAGCTGTGTAAAGTCTCCCTGTCTTCACACAGAGGCTGCTCTTCACACAGAGGCCGTGTCCATAGTAAGGAAGTAAGGAGGGCAAACACTGGCAATGCCCACGTATTTCAGGGTGAGGCAGGGAAAAACTAGTGGGAAAACATGGTTGTAGTGTGTAAAAATATGCTGTAGAACAAAGAAAATAATCTGCTCTCCGTGTCCATGAGCAATGGCAAAGCAAACAACGAACTGAAGTTGTAGCAATGCTTTAAGTTGCACCCTGGGAAAAACTTTTTTCTGGAAAGGATGTTGGAGTCCCAGTAAGGACTGCTTGGAGGGCTTGAAATCCCTGTGACAAGAGAGTTACTATGGTCAGGTTATACAAATATCTGCCTGACTGACTAGATATGGAGTCTGGCCTGGGACTGGGATGGACTGGATGAGTTCCAAAGTCCTGAGGGGCACCTGTTTCCCTGATTACTGCAGCAAACTGTCAGCATTATCCAGCGTTGCCCTTCTCATTTGCTCCACACTGGCAATGCCATTTTCAAAAGTGTTTGCTGGATAGACTTCAGTTTGTAACCATGGCACACCAGATACCTTTTGCAGAGACCTTTTCCTTCTTCAGCTGCTTCCACAGTGGTGTTGCCACAGCTGGCTGCTGCTAGCCCAGGTTTCTGTGGCACTCGTACATCCCTTCATTCCTCTCACAAAGCAGCACAGCACAGTCGAGGGCTTTGGCTGCACATCCCTGGTGGGCAGAGGTGGGTCAATGGATGGGCCAGCTTGGCTCCGACAGAGCTGCTTCTTTGCAGGAATCCGGCAGCCAGCAGCCCTTGTGGTTCCAGCAGGTCTTTGCCTTTATCAGTGTGGCTGGCTTTCCTTAGGAGTGGTTTGGCTCTTTGCACCTGGGCTCCCAAAGAGGTGATGTGCTGCGAGCAGAGGTGAGGGCCCCAGACAGGGTGGCAGACTCCAGTCGGAAACACTGGAGTCAAAGCCAGGCTGCTTTTGGCTTCCATCCATCCCAGGGTAATGGCCTACCAGCAGTTTGACTTTGAGTCACTGTGGTAATTCATGTTTAAAATCATCATTCTTGGCACATGCACCAAAGATTAAAAGAAAACAGGAAAAATTCCTCTCTGAATGACAGATTTACATACCAGGAGAAAAAAAACCCACATAAAAATCTGATTTGAAGAACACAATTATAATATTTTACCCTCATTTCACTAACCATTTTATTGACTGAAAATGGAGCTACCTCAAGACTACAGATCTAAAGTGCTAACAAATTAAAACCATCCCCGAAGGAGAGAGACCACTAATCTGAAGCACGCCTCCCTAAAGAATTTCCAAAGATCTATAAATGCCATATGCTGAATAGACAGTATTTCTTTTAAGGTACAAGTAATTTTTTTTTTTCTTGAATAACTGACCAAACACAGTCAAAAAGGGAAGGAAAGAAGACAAAGGACACCACATAAGAAAAATAAGAATGCTATACCAGCATGAAATACCAGCCAACATGCATATGGGAACACTTATTTGATCATCTAAATATGCTTATTTTATACAGTGGATATCCAAAAGTGATTGCATTTGCACTGATTCACTTAATGTAAGAAATAAAGTTGGCTCAATATCCATATTCCATAAACAGAGGTAATAAATTAAAGAAGCTGAGGCTCTTGCTGCCAAGGCACATTTAAAATACGAGCCAGAAAGAGAGCACAGTTAAGGAGAATTGAAGAAAAAGGGAGAGGAAGAAAAAGCTGTTGTTTTGTAAATATAATTACTCTTTAAAATGCAGTAAATGGACACTAATTTAGGACTCTTGCATGACTCTGGAGTCCTTGACAGTGTTTCTCCTGACTGGTCAATTGAGTGATGGTGCCTTTCTCTGATGAAACACCTGTCCCCTGACTCCTGCTCAGGTCTACCAGGCTGAGGAGATGAAGTTCTCTGCTGTTGTGGCACATCTGCAGGGTGGTGATCTGTGTTTGGTATACTCCCCTTAATATCTTAAAATTATGCTCTGCACAGTAATGAAACACATGCACCCGTGTTATGAAATACATAAATATAAACTCACAATACATATGTGCTTTAATATAAGACAGAGAATATCTAGGATGTTCTCAGTTGCTCAGTTCTCACCTTCGTTCTGTTAGCAGCCAGTGAGTCCTGGGGAACATCAAGGAAAAGAATTACAACCTCTTTCAGGTGAATCCTCCTCTACATGAACTAGACTTGTGGTAATTGTATATGATGTGAGACCTCTGATAAAGTCCTCCTGAGATGCTTCAGAGCTGCCCAGAAAACAGAGATATGAAATCAGCAGGTATACTTTGGCACAAATGCAACCCCTTGCGGCTCTCCTCTCTCTATGAACAGCTAAACCAAAGTTACTGAAACCCCATATATGTCCTTCAAAGTATATTTCAGCCTTGCATCATACCCTGGACAACTTCAGGTAAGCTGAGTTGTCAGATGGCTACCTCTGGTTATAACTGACTTGTCTTCATTTTGGCCATGGGTGCTGTGGAATGTAACAGGGTTTCTTTGTAGCAGTTGACTTCCAATGTTCAGGCATTCAAGACAAAGTATCACTAGCTTGTTAGGTTTGGAAGAGACTTTTGTTTTTACAGGAATGGCAAAAAAGTATTCAGAGGAATGGGTCCTTGCTTGTCTCTTGCAGTGCACCTGCACAGTAAAAGTTTTTCCTCATGTTCAGGTGGAATTTCCTGTGTTCCAGTTTCTGCCCATTGTCTTTTGTCCTATTGCTCAGCACCACTGAGAAGATCCTGGCTCCATCCTCTTGTTGCCCTCCCTTCTGAGACTGATAGAAGTTGGTGAGGTCCCCTCTCAACCATCTTTTTTTGAGGCTAAATGTGGTAGTTTGAAAAAAAATGAGTTTTTTGAACTTCAGTGGTCAAACCAATGAGTGCTCAGGTTTTAAGACTGGCACCTGGTGTGGCCACTGAGGACAAGGATCCGCCTCTGAGAACACAGGGGGTTAAAAGCAGAGGGCTCCCAGGAGAACTCTCTCTTGGTTCCGGTCCCTGAGGATGGGCGGATCTCCCCTGCCCAGCTGGGCGGGGAGGGGAAGCCATGCGGCCTGGGCGAGGCAGGCTGGAGCCTTGGGCACAGAGGGGGAGAGGAAAAATCCTGCAGGATGGAAGGGTGGAGAGAATACAAGAACCTTGAGAGGTATCAGACAGCATCCTTCCCCCCCCCCCCCCCCCCCCCCCCCGGAGAGAGAGAGAGACTGAGAGACCGTGTCTGTGATCTGTGTCACCTTGAAATTTGATGTCAACAGCTGGGCAGCACGGCCGAAGGAGTATGGGGGGGTGGTGTGAGAAAAGTGCCCAACAGCAAAAATACCGTGAGAGTTCTGAGGAAACAAAGCCCAAGATTTTAACCCTTTTTGTAGATGATGGAAACTTTATAAATGCTAATCCTCCTGGATTTGAAGAAAAAAGATAGAGAGAACTAAGCAGAGATGATGAAAGTTCGTGCAAGTGGAAGATTGTCAAAGAATGCTGAAAAGAATCCTAGGTGGGAGGAGATGATGGAGTGGCCTTTGGCTGAACGATTCTTGTAGCCATGGATGGACTCATTTCTTTTCTGTAACACAGAAACTGCATCTGGGGAGAGGCATTGGCTTGGAGCCAAGAGTGGACAGTAGTGTGAACAGAGATGAGAGGAAGAGCTCTGTTCTCAAGGCCCCTCGGCCCCAGGGGGTAATATTGGGGGGGACTGGTGTCCCAAAATTTGAGAAGCTGTCGTTTCTTGGAACTAACCAAAGCATCTTTAAAAAAGAGAAACCCTAGAAGCAGCTCTGGTCCATGCACAGTGGTGAGAGCACTGGACATGGAAGAAGAGGCCACGATGTGGTGCAAGAAGGACTCCTATCTCTCCTTGATGAACTGAGTACTGATTATCAAAAAGGTGGTAATGGACTAAAGATTAATTCTCTCAAAGGTGGTAACTTGATTGGGAATTTTTAGTTTGTTTTATTGTGTTGAGAACTAAGGGGGGGGGAGGAAGAGTGTTTTTTAAAGTTTTCATTTTCTTCTGTATGTGTCTTCTTTACATATTATAAGTAATAAAGTTCTTTCCTTTTGCTTTCTAAATTAGAAACTGTTTTGCTCTGTTTTTGGTCACATCTCACAACAAACACCAGGGACAGTATATCTTCATGGGGGCACTGGCCTTGTGCCAACGTCGAACCTTTGACACTAAAGAAACTTCTTGAGGCTCAAGGCAGTGAACAAGCTGCTGCATGGCAAACTGGTGTCAAGATGATGCCATGCAGAATTTTGGACGAGCCAGGGAGTAGCTGGGATGAGATGCTGCCGTCCACTGTTCTATTCTGAAGTAAGGGAGGAGCTGCCAAGTGTGGCAGGAGAAGAGGAATGGGCTCCAGAGTGCTCACAGATGGAACCAGGCGAAGGGACAGCTGTTAGCAGGCATGGACACTGCTCGTGCCTTGAAACCAGGGTACAGGCCTCTCAGGGGAATCAAATCATTCTTGGATGACATCCACTTGGAAATTCTTCCTCAGTAGAAGGCAGAGGTTTTCACTCAGCAGACTGCTCAGGAAGGCTTTCATCCCTTTTTTTTCCAGTCATTTTTCCCTCCTTGTATCAAGTGCTAGCCCTCAGCCTGCTTTTCCTGATGCAAGCCATGTGGGCTGGAGAGCTGCACTGCAGTAAATCTTATCTGGGAACCATGTTTTTATGCATTGCAAGTATTTGTCACTCTTCAGGCCATAAACTTCCCAAGGAGTCTTATTTTTCCTGTTAATATAGAAACTGAAAATTACAGGAACTCCTTACTAAAATGATGATGTTGGCTTATTTCCTGTGTAACATGGATTGACATGTACATATGCTGCTGACATGTTAGAAAAGCAGCTATTTGCTCTCAGGCTTCCTAGAGCCTACTCATAGGACACAGATCCAGACTGAGTGAAAAAAAAGGGTGTTACTGTGAAAAATCCAGGGTATCTTTCTCAAAGGCAAGTAAATTCTTTCATTACAAGATTAAGAAAAAATTCCCCTTCAAATAACTTAGAGTGGTTAGGAGGAAATATCTCACTAGAGTTCACTAAAGGAAGCTCTAACATTAAAAATGTCCTTCTGAAAATGGGAGGGCTTTGTGAATGACAGACACAATGCACAATAAAAATCAATAGGGTTTCATCTTTTATACATGCCTCTAAGGATAAGTTATCCCTTTATTCTCAATTCACACTGGGATACCAGCAAATACTGAAACAAGCACACATGACTGTATGCACATACCAATGTGTCCATGTTAATTTTCTCTTTCATCTTCATATGTCATCCATAAGTTTTTTTGTCCCATTTGAACTGAAGCCAAAAACATTTTAAAATATCAAACAATTTCTGCAAAACAAATGGCCAAACCAAATTTCTGGACATGCTCATTAAAAAATAAAATTAATAATTTCAGAATATTTTGGTTCTATTTTAGATATTTTATAATTATTTTAATTTATATTTTTAAACTTTTAAGAGTATAAATCAGTTGTACTTTTGAAATTACAGTCATCTGAAAATGACAACCCATGTTGTTTTGGAAATGCATGATGCAGCCACTTACTGTTACTGTAGCTTAAAACCCTTGTTCAAACGAGACTCAGAAGAAAACCAGCTTTATCCTACATGTTGATTTAAGGTTTAGTGACCTACTATTCAGTATAAAAAAAAAAAAAATCACAGAAGTAACTTTGCATTTACACAAATGTTTGTTGGACATTTCACTGTATCTTAAGTAGGACCATTGACTTATATATGGTAAGAAGTATCCTTACTGCCCTATGGATGCAAGGACATACCTGAAAATATCACCCGAGAAGAAGACAGATCCAAAATCTCGTGCTGCTCTTGGGCAAGGGAAGGAACACAGACACAAAATCTAGTCTGAAAGCTTTCTTTTCCAGAAATTTAACAGCAACACCTAAGGTAAAAGGTACTTTCTTGCTTTCTGGCAAAACAAGTCACGCTTTAAGCAGTACCTAAGCTATGAAAGAAGTTGTTCCTACTGTTCACATTTGCTGGTGAGAAGGCAGCTGGTACCACTGATGACGTAAGAGGAGAAAGGGAAGAGGCATCAGGTAAGCATTGGGCAAAGGCATGGAGGATATGGTCAATCCACAGAAATGGGCTGCTGTTTTAGCAAATTCTCATGCTCAACATGTGTCTAAATAGTCCACCAAGTCACAAGGGCTTCGGACTTGCTTGGTAGGGTGCTTTTTACCATCATCGTTAGGATTTGCCTTAAACTCATGCAGGTTCTCTTTAATAAAGTCACCTTCAAAATATACAGTTCAAAACCCTTCTAATGTGGATGATGTTTTTTACAAAACTTCCTGACAATATTTTGAAGAACAAACAGTTACACAGACTTTCTGAATGGGAGCAGGACAAGTATTTCAGCTACATGGGGTTTGACATATCATTAACTCTGGCAAGCAAAGCTATATATTTGAATGCGTAAAGAAAGAAAAGGGACATAAAATTCCTTAGAACTGTGATTAAACTGCAAAGATGAACAAAACAACAAAATAAGGGGGGAAAAAAGGATAGCTGTATTTGTATACTGGTATTGCATAGGTAGAGTTAGGCATAGCTTCAGCTATGTATTGGCTGGTCAAGTTTCTAACAAACTTCTTCACCCTAGGGAACTTTTGCTGCTGAAAGCATTAATTAGGCTTAATTTTGCCACAGATTCCTTCAAAAAAAAAAAAAAAAAAAAAAAGCCTTGGTGTAAATGAAAGTCTTTCTTTATTGAGGAATCAATGTAACCTAATACAGATCCTTGAGGGCAGACCAGTGAAATGAGAAAAAATAAATTATTATTCCTGCTCATGTTTTGTTTTGTTGGATTTTTTTTCCCAGCTAATGAAACTTGAGGAAACAGTGTGAAGATTTTTGATTATTTGTTTCTATTAAAAGATCAAGTCCTGCTTTCCACAGGAATACACTCAAGTGTACTCTAACAAGATCTCTGCTATCTTCAACAAACTAAAGCCATCACCATTTACTCTAACATGAAAACAGATTCTGCCTACAGAGTCAAAGGATACAATTCTGCCCTGAGGCTTAATTTGTCCTTTTTATAAAGTGACCTAAATAAAGCATCAATGCCACCAGGAGAACAGCAGGTTTTGACTAAGGCACAGACACCATTTTCTGTGTGACTGCTTCTTGTCTTTTGTAGTGCATAGTTGCATGTGTGGGATGGCAGCGAGGCTAGCAGCTTTGCTGTCACCAAGTCTGAGAACACTCTGCAGTTGAAAGGTCTACTCTTGTAAATGCTCTACATTTCCTAAATGCATTTTCTTATTGAGAAACTGGTGTGCCTTACATGGGTGTGGGGCAGGGCTAGTGTTCAGCATTTTGGGAGATTTGACTAAGCAGTTACATGAAGTAATCTCAGGAGGCAAACTAAACAAACCTGCTATAGAGGCTGCACAATTTTCATGGAATCACAGTATCAATCATTATGTTTTAAAAGAACAACCTTTGACCAAGCACCACTTTGTCAATTAAACTGTAGCACTAAGTGACCCATCCAGTTATTTCTTGAACACCTCCAGGGGTGGTGACTCCACCACCCACCTGGGCAGCTGATTCCAATGCTTAAGAGCCCTTTCCATGAAGAAATTCTTCCTGATGTCCAACCTGAACCTCCCTTGGTGAAGGTTAAGGCCGTGTCCTCTTGTCCTGTCAGCAGTCATCTGGGAGAAGAGACTGATCCCCACTTTGCCACTACCTCCTTTCAGATGGTTGTAGAGAGCAATAGGGTCTCCCCTGAGCATCCTTTTTACCCATATTAAATAACCTCAGTTCCCTCAGCTGCTCATCATAAGGCTCATGATATTACTGGGATTTGCAGGCAGTTGTTTGTTATTTGACCTGTCTAATGCACAGGGTTGGAGAGCAACATTTGAAAGACCAGTTGAGAAAGAAACAGACTATTTCAGGAGATGCAGGCTTGGGAATTAAAGGAGACATAGAATCACACAGAATCACATTATGGTTGCGGCCGATCTGGAGGTCACCGGGTCCAACCCCCCTGCTCAAGCAGAGCCACCCAGAGCTCATTGCCCAGAACAGTGTTCTGACTTATTCACTCAATCTCTTTAACAAATTAAAGCTCTACTGGAGCAGGAGTCATGTGCCACTGACCTCCAAGCCAGTTCAGAGCCATCCATGAACGGTGATTTCTTCTTGCATTTAAATGTGATTTATCACAGTCTCTCACAACCAAAGCGTTTGCCTGAGGAGTCAGATGACATTATTTTGGAGGTTTGTGTTCTGAGGACACTAAGAAATTCAGAAAGCTCAAGTTTTTCCTTCAGTGATCTGGTAACTGTGAATGTTTTCCATGGCAAACAGAGGCTGTGAAGGGTAAGATGAATGTGGAATAAAAAATGAGGATTTTGGAGCTTCCACAAGCGATGACTGAGGGCAAACTGCATCAGCTGAAATGAAAGGAGGACAGACACAGAGTGGAAAAGTAAAATCCTAGGAGAGGCAATCAGTTCGACAACATTTGGGGGAGGTCATTGTCAGCCACCCATTCTGTTTCCCCCTGGGTTTATGGACTTCACTGAGGCCCCAGCTCTCCGAAGACGTCTGAGTTATTCTTCCTTCATATATATGTGTGAACACCACTCCTTCCTCCCTTTAGATGGAAGCTTTGAACACTGAAGTCCTTCTCTCTGCTGCCTCTGACTGCAGGTGTTTCCATGCTACAGCCAACATGAGATGAAATGACAAACTCAGGGCTGAGGTTTCTGGGGAAGAGATCAGAATGGGCAAGCTCCTTCTGTGTCACAGGAGAGGAGTGGTGATGGAGACCAGCTTCTGACCCTGTCCACCTTGACAGAGTACTTTTGTCTCAGCTAAAAATATCACATTAAGGTCCACTTAACAGCACTCTTTTCTCCTAGGTCCAGCATTTTCTAAGCACTTTAAAAGATGTTTGTTTCTGAGAATGTTCTTGCTGTTTGGTATGTCTTATTAGGATACTGGAAAGTCAGGTAAACCAGATTTGGGATGATACAAAACACAGGGTCAGTATAAAAATTCTTTACCCTTCCTCTACTCCTACAGCAGATTCTCTTGGTAGTATTTCCCCAGGTCAGGGGAACCAAGCAGGGTGTAGAACCAGCCATGAAGGTCTCAGTGATGCAGGCTGTGCTTCGGTACTGAGCACAGGTACGGAGTAACCACTGCCTGCTCTGAGTGGCATTTCTGAGCGTCTGGCATCTCTGGGTGGGCTAAAGAGACAAGGCAGGTCTGTGTCTTGATGCTTTAGTTCCCTCTTGTCAGTGAGAAATTACAGATTTCTGTCTGTCAGGAGAGGGGGAGGAAGGTTGTAAGAGCTCAGCCTGCCTCACTCCCTGTGTGGCACACAGCAGTTCACCAAGCTGCAACTCTGCTCTTTACTCCTTCACTGCTCTGGGTTCCAGCTCTCCCGTCTCATGCCACTGGTTTTAGGATCTGGGGCTGTTCCGAGGAGTGCCTAAATTTAAACGTCTGAAAACATGGATACACAATGTGACTGAAGAGGCATCCTTAACATTTGCTGGTGGAACTTGAAGTGAAACATTACTTCTCTTTCAGATAAACTAGGAATTATCCACAAGCCCACAGCTTAATATAGAGGAATGCAAAGAAACGGGTAGTAATCAAGCAGCATGTCAAATGGTTCATTCCAAAAGTACAGAGCATTACCAGGGAGGGAGGCTCCTGAATGATTAGAACCAGAGAAAAACAGGTCTGGAAGGGACTTCAGGAGGTCATGTAGTCATTTCCCTGGCCCCCAGCCAGTTTGGTTATATGTGCGTTGTTCCTGACAGATGTTAGCCTAAATTGTTGAGACGGCCAGTGTTGGAGACTCCACTTCTTCCCCAGGCAATCTATTGTAGTACTTCCCTAATTGTACCATTAGAAAGTTTTCCCTAATGCCTCAGAAAATTTTTATACACTTCCTTTGCAGCAGCTGAACTCCAGTGCTTCTTGACCTATCCCCTGCAGATGCAGAGGGCAGGTTACGCCTTTCCTCCTCACAGCAGCCTTTATGTACTAAAAAGTTGTTACCATACCCTCCCCCATCTGTTTTTCTTGAGACCACACCAAGATAATTCCTTCACTATTTCCTCCAAGGTCATGCTTTTTTAGACCTCTTGTTGCTTTTCTTTGGACATTCTCAAATTTGTCCACATACGACTCAAATTACAGCCATTGCTGAGGAAAAAAATACGTAGTATTTCTCTTAGTATTTCTTCAGCTCTACTTTTTATACGCCCCACACAATGTTTGCCTTTTTTCATGACACAGCTTTGTTTAATTTTGTTCTCACCAACCTCGGATTTGTGATTAATCCTGTCAAAGTGCAGCACCTTGCATTTTCGCCGTGGAAATTCATCTTGTGTGTTTTCCAGGGCATATCACTGGTTTCCCAAGGGCACTTTGAATTCTAAAGCACTCCTGCAATGTACTTGCAGCTCCTCCCAGCACTATCATCTGCTGAGTTATCTAGCAAGGCTCCTTTCCCATCATCCAGATAGTGATAGTACTGGGCAAAACTGACTCTAACACCCACATCACCCTATCTAAGGCATCCATTCACTTAGACAGCAAACCTTTCCAACTGATCTGCAGGTACAGGTATCAGAACAGCTTGCAAGCAGCATATGGACTAGACTGCTTTCTTGTGATCCTGTGATGTAAAACTGTCAAAACCTAATTAGAGCAAAGATAGCTGCTATCCACCACTTCTCCCCTTGTTTCAAATGACTCGTACTTGGTAGATCCAAGCTGGATACTAACCTTTCCACCTTTCGGTTCCTCCCAAGAAATTTGTTTTCTTATTTGGGAAGTATTTTGCAGAGACTGCATTTAAGCTGGCATCTCTATGATCCTCTGACTCTCTTTTTCTGTCTTTTCATTGTCCCTTCCTTTCCCCTGATGTTTTCCAGACTCTTGGTAACCCAGCTGCTTCTTGCAAGGCCTCAGTGATAACTGCTGACAAGTCAGAGATATTCTTGTGTCAGACAAGGAAGCTCAGCCAGTTTTAAAGGTGAGCCTACCTAATTTCTCTCTGGTTTTCTCTTTCCTTTTGTCCTTGGAATTAATGACATTAACCACCTGATCACTGCTATAGGGATGATAGATGAAAAAAGTCATTAAACACTATGACCTTCATCTATACATTTCCCATTCCACTGGTCTTTTCCTTACTAGAAAATTATAGTGATTTTCTGTTGTCCTTAACACCTCTGTTTTTACATGCTTTCTTTTTTTTTTATACCTACCTTTAGTTATCTCACCTACTGTTTACTTCCTACATTTTCTCTTGTGCGTGAGATCAGTAAGAAGCTCATGGTTTTGCTGAATTTGTATTTTTCTATAGCTGATTTCTTCTGATTCTTTAGGAAGTTGCCATCTCGTTTCACCCTTTCCTTCCACAAGACTTTGCCAATCAATCCTTTGCAGTTACTGAAGTTTACTGTCTTGCATTTCCATTTTTTCATTTTTCTTTATGAAGATCTTAAACTTCATTATTTCATGTTCGCCCTCATACAAATTGTGTTCTACCTTTATATTCTCAATGCCTCCTTCTCCATTGTCACATGAACAGGGAATATTTCCTTGACTCTTGATGTGAGGAGATTTCCTCAACTCTTAGTGTTTGATTTGTCTGCTAGCACCCCAGGAAAGCTGAAACGCTCATGCCCAAGCAGCCTGTGAGCATCCTGTTATGGGGACCCTTCACTGAACAGCCCTGCTGGATAGGACAGGGACAGACTCCAGCAGCACAAGGGACACCCCTCAGTGGGTTTTCCCACTTAATGACCCATCAGTGGATCTTCCACTTTGTTCGAGTATGTTCCCTGCTGCCAGCAGCTGCCAGCGGCTGTGAAGGACTCACGCCAACAGCTCATGGAGTGACACGGTTTATTAGTATAAAATTGTGACAGGTTAAGGTTTGAGGATTGCTGGTGATAGTATCTGACTTCGAAAATGTATTCAAAGCAACACACAGACAAACCCCAACAAAAGTATTCAGCACACACAGAGTAGGGTTCTGACACAATAGGCATCCCCATGGGGGAGAAGACAGGTTCAGTCTGCCAATTTCCTAGCAGTTATAATGGAGTCTTCCCTAATTTTCTCCCCATTCTTGATTTACTTTTATACTATTTCTTTATGTTTAGGTGGAGCTTGAGTGACTTCAGTTGTAAATACCTTCGTTTAGAGAGACTGATATCTCTCACTTCACTCTTAAAAATATAGTCAATAAAATATAGAGCACAGGCCCAGTGAGGGGTGGTTGTACCTTGGACATAGGTAACTGGGATGGAGGTGTGAGTTAATATTACAGTTAGGTTATAATGAACCAAGTTTACCCAAGGAGAGTGATTTCAGCACAGTTGTTGTCTCAGCAGTAAGGCATCTTCTCCTATCTCCTTTGGCTGACAGGTGCTATGCAGTTTCTCAGCTGCAAACTACCACTAAGTTTTCCTCCCTGCAAAGATTCCTACAAGCCTGGCTGAGGTGTCTCCAGTTGCTCCACCCTCAATTCCTCCCCCTTAGCAAGTGCTTCTGGTTGCAGACTATGTGTGGGGAATCATCTTTGAGCATGCCAGCTGCATTCCATCCAGGGTGCAGCACCCCTTTTGCAACCTATGATTTCTGTACTGTTATAACTCCTGCTAAAATGTGAATATAACTTCTCAGTTTCCTCTGATTTTACCCCCAGCCATCTTTCCACGGGGTCCCCAGCCATCTTTCTACAGGGATCTAAACAGAAAAGATTTTACTGTTTTCTCTTCCTTATCAAAAATTGTCTTTAAAGGAGTGACAGAATATCTTCTTTTTGCTATATTATTTCCCTGTCATATAGTTAAAATACTTCACTACTCCCGATTCTATTTTAGCATGATTCTGATAATAAAACCTTGTAGAAGGCTCCCCTACCACTGCAAACTGAGCCTCCTTTTCTTCCTTAATAATTTTAAAAGACTTCCAGAGGTCTAAATCCCTCCATCTCCTAGTGAATTTAGGAGCTGAGGGTATGTAAAGCTTCTATCTTCCCCATCCCTATCTTTTCAGAATGATTTATAAATTATATTGATATTCAGATAATTTTAGAGAATCAGACTATTCTTTGTAGATTTTAGGGTCAGATTCTGAGACTTCTCTCCTCTGACCAAGGTTTACGGCTGGGAAAGGTACTCACAGATATCCAGATGCAAGACAGCAATCTGTCTACATGAAATAACCATGTGTTTTTCTAAGGAAGTATCCCCAGAGAGAGTGGATGCTAAATCCCAGATGCTGAAGAGCACTGGGGACTCAAGAGAGGCAACTTGCTGAGAGCAAGATGCTCAAACAAGTGCTTTCACATGGAAGATAGGGATGAGGAGCCCAACCACCACCCCCCATTTGTCTGAGGGCTGAGGAGAGGAGGCCCTGGATGAGACATTCACTATTGCCTATGCAGATTTGTGACCCCGTCACCCAGCCTGAGAAAGCTGAACGTCCTGAAATGTTGAGCTGGGGTGACACACGCCTTCAGGGTGAGGCAGCAGCTAATGCCTCATGCAGTTTATAAAGACCGAGTGCACGGTGCTGCACCTGGGCTGGGACAACATCTGCTATCAACACAGGCTGGGGATGAGCAGATGAGAGCAGCCCTGCCAGGGACTTGAGGCTGCTGGTGGATGAGAGGCTGGACATGACCCAGCACTCACAGCCCAGAAAGCCAAACATGTCCATGGCTGTATCCAAAGCTGCATGGGCAGCAGGGCCAGGGAGGGGATTCTGCCCCTCTGCTCTGCTCTGCTCTGCTCTGCTCTGCTCTGCTGAGACCCCACTGCAGTGCTGCATCAGCTTTGGGGTCCCCAGCACAGGAAAGACATGGACCTGTTAGTGCAGGTACAGAGGAGGCCACCAAGGTCATTGGAGACAAGAAGCACCTCTGCTGTGAGGAAAGAATGAAAGAATTGGAATTGTTCAGCCTGGAAAGACACAGTAACCCACTTTTGGCCTTCCGGTGCTTTACAGGAAAGATGGAGACTATCTACAAGAGCATTTAGTGACAGGACAAGGGGAAAGGACTCAAATTGAAAGATACTAGGTTTAGATTAGATATTAGGAAATCTTTACTGTGAGGGTGGTGAGGCACTGGAACAGGTTGTTCAGGGAAGTAGTTGTTGCCACATTCCTGGAGGTGTCCAGGGACAGGTTTAATGGGACTCTAAGCAGCCTACTCTAGTTGAAGGTATCCCTGCCCACAGAAAGGGGGTGAAACTCGATGATCTTCAGGCCCCTTTCCAACCCCAAAAGTTCTATGATTCTATGATTTTCTGAAATGGAGGATCCAGAGTTCAACATAATGTCTTAAAATTTACCCAAATGTCATTTGGAGAAAGAAGTCCCTGATCTCACCCCTCCCTTCTAAGCAACCCAGCAGGGAGACCTCGGCCTCTGCTCAAGTGATTTTCTTCTTACTGTACTTTCTCCCATGAACAAAAAAAACCCAAATCTGCTCTTGTGGAATTCCCAGACTGCAGTCTCAAGGCTATATTATTACGTAGCTGCCATTAGCTCTAATAATGTGTGTACTGTTCAGGGTGCAAACAGAGAGCTCTGCTGCCACCATCCATCAGAGTGAGTAGTGCCTTCTGACTTCCAGCAGCCCCAGCAACTGCCTGGGGAGCCAAGGCTTGACGAAATTTGTACCTAATGCCTCTATTTTTCAAAGCACAGAGCTGCTCAGTCTCGAGGAGATTCTGCAGACTTAGGTAGCAAGGAAGGATGGCAGAAGCTGTCTTCATCTGACAACAGTGGCTGCCTGGTCAGTGAGAAAGATGCAGAAGCGCCAAAGGAAAGCACTGTTTCTTTCTCACAAAAGACATGTGGTACAGCTGCCTGCATAGCAAAGAGAGATCTGGCTGAGTTACAGAGGCTGGGCAGAACATCTGTTTTGTGTTTCCCAGGCTTCTGACAGCAAAACAGAGTTATTCCGGGGGTTTTGCAAGTCTTGCAGTCATTTTAAACAATGTTTTTGCCAAGTTTTCCACTTTTTGTTAATAAGATTGCTCTTGATATCAAGAGATGACTTTACTTCAGGAAAAAAGTCATAAATGTCTGCCATTACCTACACTTCCTCACACTAACTTTTTGTTTTTGTTTTTGTTTATTTTCCCACCAAGCTTTAAAATATCCATTCAAGAACTTTGTGAGAATTTCTGCTGGTGATAAAAGCAGAAAGATTTTTTTCATGAACAAATGAATGGTTTCTCTTAGAAGAGAATTACATATGCTGCTGCCTTATTTTTTCCCTCCCCCTCTAACTCTTGGTTTCCAGATGTAGTGAAAGCTGGTTTGAGCAGAAGAACATATGTTTCCAGCATGAATTCTGTTGGCAGGGCACGGCTGCCCAGTACTGCAGAGTTGCTGCAAGCCATCCCTGACCAGCATACATGTATAATATGCTCTAGAGATTATCATGCTTCATTTTTATCCTCCTCCCCCCAACCTTCAGCAAGTTTTACTTTAATGCAACACTCTAGACTTCATACTCTGTTCTGCTGCTGAACACCTGAGCGCTCCTATCAAAAAATATTAAAAACTGAGCTCTCCCAGCCACAGGGTAAAAGCAGCTAACTTTAACCCATCCCTTCAGCATCCTGCTTCTTTGATCTGCATCTGAGGCATGTGGCCATTAATATTTGTTAATTAAAAAAATAAATTATATTGTCCAGTGTTCTACTTATAGGTTGAAAGAGTTATTACAAAGGAAGAACCTTACATGTGGCTCTCAGTGTTTATAGAGATCTTCCTCTCTGCATATTAAAAATGAGTAGGATTCTTTACATTTGTCTGGTGATGTTTAGCTTCAGCCAACTTTGGACCAGCTTTTGGCTCACTTGCTCTTTTCAAATAGCCTCTTGCTCCATGAGGAGTAGATTTATTTTGGGATGAAGTACATTTCAGCAAGATCAAGTGTGCCAAAATCCAGTCCTATAGTAACATCACAGGGCAACCATGCTATAAACATGTCTTATCTTAGCAAGCAATATATCAGAATGATAATGTTTCCATTAAACATATTTTCAATGACAGAAGGTTAGAATCACACTTTGTTCAGTCATAGATGCTTGGCTGAGTCATCTGCTAACTTGCTGCTTGCCTTACTCCTGTCATATATTATCCGTGAATGAACGCAGCAATTTCCATCCCTATTATTCTTCGGGTTCAATCACTGAGTGCACTCCACAAGGCAGCTATAAGGCCGTCTTTCCATCATATCCTCTATTCAGCTGCTACTGAATTATCAAACCAGCAATCCATAAAGCCCTTACAGCTCATATTAATTATTAGAAACTGATGAGATATAAGAACGTTAATTGAATCCTTTCATATGCTGCTTTAAATACAAACCCAGCCCAAGATGGGAGCTTTTTTGAGATATGCTGTTGTGCATATTGTGCTAGGTTGCGGAAATGAAGGTGTTTGGTTAATTAGTATTATTTTACTTTGTTTAATTTGTCACATAATATAAATAACAGTAGACTCTGTATGTATATCTGAAGACAACACTGTGTGCTAGATTATTTTCTCCGATGTTTTTTGTGTGTCTTGAACAATTATTGTGGGGAAACACAAGCACTACCCTTTTGAAACTGAGGACTAGACAAAAATTTCATTTGTGGGAGTGCAGCTTATCAAAAGAGGAAGGAATATGTTTGTGAATACTAGATATGGTGACAGACTTGGAATGGTGTAAGCTGTTACCATCTCTGATTTGAGATGTGAGCATGTGGATGCACTTCCTATACCGTAATGTAAAACCAAGACAGATGAGCTGAAAGGTTTTCAGAAAACTGGGAGTCAATGCATCTTTTAAACCCAAGTGCTGATTTACAATAAGAATGTTTTGTTTCCCCAGTTCTCCTGAAATCAAACATGAAAATGTTTGCAGATGACTCCAGGCCTATTTCTTCCAGCTAGTGGCATGTAGGCCAGTTGGGATGTAATTTGGTGAAGCAGGACATATGAAGACTTGAAAGCCCAAAATTTAAAGTTAGGACCCAGAAGCTGTGCTGCGCTTCTAGCTGATCCTATAGGCACAGAAGCTCCATATGGGCTTGGCATCTGCATACTGGTTATTCCCAAATGTTAGGTCAGAGATGTTAGCTGTTTCCTTGGCCCATTAAAGCCGTCAGGAGCAAGGCAGTAAGGAAGAGACAAGTAGGAAACTAAGTTCTTCAAGCATGTCTCATATTCAGCAACAAATGAATGCCATAATAATCACAGGAGACATTGTGGCTATACTTTAAAGACCATGGTGTGCTGGCTTTCCAGCCCTTTGACTTTCTAGAACAGCCAAGAAGGTAGGACAGTCATTCAAGACAGTGTGGATAATTTCATTTTCCTCTTGTGTCTGTATGAGAACAAACTTGACATTGTCTCTTTGAGAGGAGAACACATAAACTTTAAGCTGTAGGGTGCTGAAGAGCAATTTTTCCAACTGATGTTCAAGCCATGTCACCATGCAGCAGATAAACCATCTTTCTCTGGATTAGGAAAACACAAAGAATGAGATTGCAGCCCACTGCTCAGACCCCTCTCCTGAGGCACAAGTAGTCTGAAATTTTTCAATGAATGTTAATTTGAGGTTCAGAAATAGAATTTAAAATAAGGACAAATAAAGGTATATATTAAAAAATATATAAGCTGTGAAACAACGTCAGTAAATACCATTTAAAGACATGATGTACAAGAAAAGCGTATGTATAGATGCCTACATATACTTCCAACCTTCAGAGAGACACTCACTACACCCCAGGGAGCTGTCTGAGTCAACTGCTCTGCCTAACACAGGAAAAAGGCCTGTTC
The DNA here is from genome assembly GCA_032173965.1 of Sitta carolinensis. Classification (NCBI taxonomy): domain Eukaryota; kingdom Metazoa; phylum Chordata; class Aves; order Passeriformes; family Sittidae; genus Sitta; species Sitta carolinensis. The sequence continues at coordinate 128,729,840 of CM063284.1, read as the reverse complement.
AGAGCCTGTAACATCTCCAAAGACCACACTGAAGAAAGAATAATTTCTAGCAAAGTTAATCATGCTTGAACACTCAAGCTGCTTCACTTCTTGTGCACCACAGGCAGTCAGATAAGCCACAGTCTGGTGCTGGTAAGGTTGCCTCTGAACTTCTGGGGGCTCAGCAGGCTGCAAAGGGCATGGGGATCCTGACACTTGCACTGGGAGGAGGGCACCCAACCTCCCTATGCAGACCTGCATGGCCTGGGGGAACTGGGAACCTGCTTTTAAGGCTCAAATCCTCATACAAAGTCAGAAATCAAGAATATCCAACAAGATCTCACAGTAGCTGAATTCTTGGTGAGATGTTGGGTGTTTTTTCCTCTCAAAAACAAGAGAAAGGGAAAATGAAGCTCTGCTGCCCCAAGACCATGTGGAAGGTTTCTCTTTGTGGTTTCCACTGTTGTTAGAGTAACTCTTAGGAAAGCCTGGGACTTAGCCTAAAGCTAAGGGGAAGATTTTAGACCTTGCAGATGGGAGAGAACTGTAAGATTATTCCTGGCCAAAAAAACCCTCAAATTTGCTTTTATACCTCCACCCCTCTGTTTATGCATGGAGGATAGCCCACTGGAGACAAATAAGCTGTAGTTAATCCCACTGAGATGAAGGACATACTTTGTTTTTCATCCACATCCCAAATTACTGTGTACGTGCTTACAGCTGGGACAGACCTTTGGAGCATCTCTTGAACTTGCAGCTTCACTGTGCATCAAGATACCACATCTGTTAATAGCACTGTGGGCCATCCATCCTTGCTGAAGGCAGATAAGGATCTGAGACCTAAATGAATGCATTAAAACATCAACAAATATTTTTGGGGGAGGTTTCTGAAATGTCAGGACTTGTTCCGGCACAGCATGAAAAGAGACACAACAGAAGCCAACAGAATGGCTCAGGCAAGCAGTCATTTGTGCAATTCACAGAAACAGGAACCAGAATTAGATTGGTAACTTCAGTTTAAAACATTCTCAAATCAACCTAAATGTATTTACTCACCTATCCAAGTCCTCACGTCATTTAGCTGTGAGAAGAAGAATTGAGATATTGTAAGTACATGGGCTTGCTTAAGAGTCACAGCTTCATAATTTCTTCTACTGTGAGAAAAAGAAACACTCCATTTGCTTCTTGATAGTCTATTTTTGTATGTGAAATTGCTTTGCATTAGCTTTGCACACAAAATAGGTACTGACTTGTATCTATCAGAGGAAAAAAAAAAAACCAACAAACCCAAACAAAACAAAACAAGCAACTAAAAACCCAAACAAAAATATAAGACCCAGAAGAAAGGAATACTTTTTAGTGTTGTAAGGGTTGCAGTTGCTGATGTTGTTTCCAAGTGAATATCCTGCAGGTGTATTCCACCAAGTAAAATGTTTCCATGGTAGATTTCTAAGATCAGAGAATAGGAGGGATGTGATTCAATCATGGCAGGAGATGGACCATGAAAATGCATGTAATAGACTATCTCACAACGTATCTGTGAATAAATTAAGGTGGGGAATTAAGAGTTGTTTAAAGTCAAAAAGGGAGTTTGGTTCTCTATTTGAGAACCTGAAAGATAGGCTGCCACAGCTCTATGAAATGGGGCACATGAAACACATATCTATGACAGCAGGGCACAACTGGGAACCCAGGAACTCTATTTCACACAGGTTTTTGTATTTGTATATTTACATGAATGTTTTTCTTCATCTCATTTTTTACATGCTTTAGATTTGCAAGCAGGATGGTAACTTTGCAAAACTGATGTCTTTACAGAGTAGTGGAACAAAGACAATATAGGATTCTGTCAGTGAGAGAAAATAAGAAAAAGACCAATAATTTACAGAGCCAATTATTTCTTTAATCAAGTCAGTTGAGTGTAGCAGATTTTAAAGCAAGATTTAGCAGTTTATATAGCAAAACTATTCAAAGAAATAGGTTTGCCTATGACACAAAAACATTCTCTAAGAGTTTTCATTAGATAAGGGTCAAAAGGAACATCCCATAATAGTTTGCAGGGATAATTCTGGACTCTCTATGTGGAAAAATTTATAGTGAGAATTTGGTATTATACAAGTTCTCCATTTTCATGAGAAACTATTCCTGGATGTCTCTGCACACACGTTATTTACTTTGCATTTCAAAGGACCTCAACCAAGGTAAGTGCCCCACTGTTTCAAGACCACAAGAAGCTCATCATGAGAAATTGTCTCAGAGAAGTTACAGTAGTCTGTTCTGCAGTATCCTGACATTCTGAGACATAACCATAACAATGTATGGCAAAGAGGCTGCTCCGGCCTCCAAACTAACATGGACCAGAAGTTATAACCATAATTCCTGCAGCTGTGAGAATATGTAAATAGCATAGGAGGACAGGAGGAAGTTTTTCTTTTGCGGAATTCATTTTCTGATTAGGAGCAGAGCTACTGTATGGGTAAAGATGTAAGCACAAATGTCAGTACTGAGTAGCCAATGACTAACCTGTTGTTGCAAACAAGATGTACTTTCAGCTTGTACTGTTTTATTCTTGTAATGACCTATTCTAATTAGTTTTTAGCTCAATGCACTAGGAGCCATTTACTAACTGGAATTTTAAATATTAATGCAGGAGTGTTTAAGATGTGTCCATTAAGGCTGGTAAAGTTGTGTTTGATTAACGGGCTTTTCATAAATGCACTGACACAAACTCTTTTTTTTTTTTTTAATTAATTCAGCCTGCAAATGAACATCATCCATTTTGCTATCATATTTTATCAGTCTGTAAAGTGCATTCTCACTTCAATTTTCAGCCCTGAATGCAGAACACTTTGTGAAAAATGACAGAATTTTAATGAGAAAATGAACAACATGCCATCAACACCCTTTCGCCAGTAAAAATGGAAAAACATCAAGCTTTAAATCATGTTCCCTCCACACCTTTGGACATCTGCGATTCTGTCTGAGTCCTCAAAATCTGCTATATCTATCACCAGGTGCAGCCTTTAAAGACTGAGGAGCTTTCTGCTTCATTGGTTGGCATGGCAACAGTTGTCAAATCATCCCTTGATAATGCTCTTTAATTGATTGTATAAATTATTTCTGAGGTACGTGATTGCAAAACGATGTACCGAAGCGCTTAAGTACACGGATCGGAGTGCGTGCATTTAAAAACGCGCTGCATTTGCTGACCCTAGCTGAGAACCTGACCCTCTTACAGGACTGAAATTCTTCAGATGAAGCATAAACATCGAGCATTGAGAAAAAAGTTCAAAATGGTGGCAAGGGTATAATGTACTCCAAATGCATGTTAACAGTTATACCAGGAAAGGTGACTTTCAAAAACATCAACAGCAATAAAGCTGTTGTTACCAGTTTGCTTCTGCACAGAGAGCTAAACAGTCAGGGACCAGAGAGATGCTTTCTTATCCATTACACTCTGAACCATTTTAGATCACTGACTACTAGCATAAACTCCAAGGGTAATATTTCTCTGGCCAAAATAAGAAATTTGCAGTGGAAATGCCAACACTTGAGCTGGTTGTATAGACTTTTATGGCCTGCAGAGAGAAAGATACATTTTTAAGACACATTAGTAAATATCTAAATAATATCAGAGCAATTGCTAAATTCAAAAGGCCAACCTTGCCTCTATTAGCTATATCTTGGTGTGACTAGTTCAGATGGAGGTACCTGCATTCCAGATATCAAAAGTTAGCTGATAAGATTAATTCTTTTCCCTCTTCTGAACTTTATTTTTTTCAACATGAGACTATAACTTGTTCCATGATTTATGATAACTGATAAACTCCAAGTTCATGCTTAAAATTATCTATTTTTTGCAACTCTGTTTCCATTATTGTAAAACTTATGAATATTGAGACAGATATCCCATCTGAATAGAATAGTACCTATTCTATTGTCACTAGATATTTTCTAGAATATTGATGCCTGGATCAATACGTATTCATTAAGATGAACACCGAGTTTCCCTTTGTGCTTGCAAAGGATTGTGGAGTTATTTATCCAGTTTTGTCTGTAAATTATAATGTCACAAATACTAATAATTAATAGACTTTCATATTGGTGAACTGCAATTGTCCCTTAACATGTTGAACAAACTTTAAATCCCAACTAGCATTTCAACACATGGATGAACATAGATAATGATTTATAAAGGTATGCAGGAGGAGGGCTTATCTCAGCTATAAAGCACATTTCACTGACCCTCACAGAAATTTAGCCTCTTTGTGAGGGCCACCCTCTATGTCCATGAAGCAGGGAAGAAGGTGTCTTTTGGTAAGGAAAGGATAATTAAAAAACCCTAAAATGTTGCCAACGGAATTCAAATGTCTTGGGTTTAGATAGAAAGATGGGGTTTTCTTACGCACACATTCACTGATACAGAAAAGGCCTTGCAGAAAAGAGGTATTTGTGAAGATAAATAGCCACATACCTGTTGCATATTTATCTTTCCAAAATGTAGGTCATAAGACAGTGTCCCACAGCATCATATGGAACTGGGTTCTCCTCATACCAATAGTCCTCTAGTAGTCTATGCTCATTATCTCTGTCTTAGTCCAGCATAAATAGATTAAATATGTGCACAGACACGTATATTTCTCTTCATGCTGGTAATTAGAAAATGGCAGAGAAATGGTTCAATCATCTGTTATCTAAAAACATACAAGTTATTCTGTATTAAATATGTAGAGCTCCTGGAATGGGTTCAGAGGAGGGTAACAAAGATGTCTCATCTCTCCTACAAGGACAGGCTGAGGGATCTGGCTGAACCCTCTCTTCTCAAGGGTTCAGCCTCGAGAAGAGACAACTGAGAAGGGACCTCATCAATGTCTGTCAGTATCTGGAGGGAGCACATCCAGACGATGGAGTCAGGCCACTCTCAGGGGTGGGAAGAGGAAAAGGAAGAAATTGATGCACAGGAAGTTCCACCTGAACATGAAGAAGAAATTCTTTGCTGTACTAGTGATGGAGCACAGGAACATAGTGCCCAGAGAGGTTGGTTGTGCAGTCCCTATCTCTGGACATATTCAAGAACTGTCTGCAGACAATTCTGTGCCATGTGCCCTGGAAGGCTGAACAGAGGGATTGGACCAGATGACCCACTGTGGTCCCGTCCAACCTGACCCATTCTGTGATTGCATGATTCTGTGAATTTGCATTTATCTACCCATGCTGCAATCCATTTGGTGCTTGCAGTGCGGGCATTTTCTGAGAGACAAAGAGGAATGGAAGACTCTCCCTTGTGCTAAATTATCTATGCAGTAATCATATATTGCTCTCATTTCTGAAAGTTATAGGTTTTTCTAGTGCACAAAAATAAAGAATTAAAGTATTGAATAATAATAAAATGAAAGACAAAGAAGCATCATCTATTTTTATGTATCTAGAAAATATAATCTATCCAGATTATAATCCAGACGGAGACAACTGGGTAAATAACCTGTGTTCTTGGATGGGATAAATATGCTCAGTAATTGATATAAATATATAACTGGCTTGACTTGCATTTATCCTCTTCAACCTCAGATTGACGATCTTCAGGAACTGAACTGTGTTTCTTGTTTTTACTGTCTTTGTAAATTCAGTTTTCATTTCCTAGCTATTTGTCAGAAATATTGTAAAATTCATCAAAATTCACACATTGTTCACCATCTAACCAGAGAACAGATAAATATATATGTCAGACCTGGTTAGTGAATTGTCACTGACAAATGCCTGTTTTCCCTCCCTTACGTGCTACCAATACCTTATGCAGCTGATGATCAACAACTGCTGCTGCCTAATGAGCCTGAAATCTTCAGCTCATCCCCCTCAGATATGCCTGGTGTTGCAACACCTTTGAAAACTTAAAAACCAAACAAACTGGCTGCTTTATACCCGAAGAAAATTATTTTCTAGAAGGAAGGGTCTGTTCTAGAGAAAGGATCTTCTTAGTCTGAGTGCTTCTGCTGAACTCAGCGCAGGAATATTTCATGGCTGAGAGAGAAAGACATTGCAAAGGTGGGAAGTCCCCACTGGGGCTTGCAGCCAAGAGCCAAACATCCTGAACTCCATCTGGCAGCAGCACACAGGCTGGGAAGATAATGCAAGCCCAGGTAGCACGTGCCTGCAGTGACCCACTTAGTCTGCAGCCTGCTGCATTGGTGCTGCAACGGTGCTGTGAGATGGATGGATGGATGGATGGATGGATGGATGGATGGATGGATGGATGGATGGATGGATGGATGGATGGATGGATGGATGGATGGATGGATGGATGGATGGATGGATGGATGGATGGATGGATGGATGGATGGATGGATGGATGGATGGATGGATGGATGGATGGATGGATGGATGGCCTCACCTAGGCTGCTGGGGCACCTGCTCGTCTCCCTGCAGCAGCTGGCACTGGCTCTCCCAGCAACCCTGTCCTCCTGTCCTCAGAATCAGCTGTCCTTCCTCAGCAACAGGAAGAAATGAGATTGAATCCAAATGATATTGTGATAGGAATTAGAACACTTTTTTAACCCTCTCTGATCTGTTAAATCTGGGGTTGCGTGATGGAGGTAGTATTGCACCTCCAGCACTGGAAATCTCTCAAAATGTGTTAGAAAAGGTGAGCATGACTTCAGTATTACTGCTCTTTGCCTTTTCATGTCTCCTTGGCCCCTGGTTATAGCAAATGTGGGCCCTTTACAGTTTTAGACAGGGTCTGTGCAGATTCTTGAAGAATGTATATGCTTCAAGAATAATACATATATATTTACACACGCTTCAGCTAAAAATCTGTATAAAAAAAAATCTTCATATAAGGAGGGGTTTAACTCAAAAAAAACCCCCAATTCTGAAGGCCAAAAAAATCTGGGAGCAAATGTTGTAAGGGAGGCTCTCCCTTCTCCATGTGAGTCCCTTAAATATTTCTGGTTATTCTGAAACCGTATTTCCACTCCAGCATTTTGTCTTGCTTGGAGGCAGCTGTGAAATAGCAGCAGCTGATTAATGCCAGGTGTACATTCAAATCCACGCATCTGTATTTGTTGCTGCAAACTTAAGTAAACAATGACCAAATGTGGCTTTTCTAAGTGCAGTTTGAACTGTGTGTGCATACAGAAACTTAATTACTGTCAGCTGTTATGTCACAGGCTCAGAGTGCCCTAACCACAGAGGAAAGCTCAAAGGAAAGTTCAAAAGGTATTAACCACTTGACACATCTTGTGTTTTGTGAGATATTTTTGGGAAACTGGAGGGCAATACCAATTTTTAGTCTCAAGTCTGCTTTTCCTTTCTGTGGAAGAAGATAGAAAAGAGGATTTCCCCCCAAATTATCTCATTCCATTGATTTTATGGCCTGTGTCACCAGTCAGACAAAGTGTGGGAAAGGCTGATTCACCTAAGGCTTGTCCTTTTGTGTGCATTTAAAGGGCAACATCAGGGAAATTCCTCTTACCACTTAAAATAGTGGTAAGACTAAGCTGTACACTTAAGATTAATCTTTCATTGTCCCTGTGACTGGGGGCTCCCTTGCAAATTGTTTTAATACTATGCTTTTATTAAGAGAAAACAACAAAATAAAAAAAATTACTTTCAGAAAACCAGCATTCAGTATTGTCCAGCCTGTGACAAAGATGGTGAGGAAAGCCTGTCCTAACTGAAGTCAGTACTGAAAACTCCAGTGATTTCAATGGAAGCAGAATTTTATCCATATTTTCTGTGAATGTGACATCCATCTTATTTTCAGGTCTTAAGACAACAATAATATTAACAAAATAAAAAGCATCATCTCTCTCAAAACTGCTGGCCTGGATATAGTGTGTTATCAAGCTATAAAAACTATTTTTGGTGCCTGAACAAGAAAAAAATTAGGGAAAGGATTGAATATGTTGTGAACAAACACATGTGAGAAGGAGAAAGGAGGGAGGGAGTGGAAGTTACTTCTGAAGCTGTGTTGTTTGAGTATGCAGACTTGGCAAAACAAGTCACATATGTATGTCATCAGTAACTTGAAGTCTCTGAGTAACATGAAGTTGGAGCAGATGCTGACTTGAAATCTCATTTGTAGCAGGGTTAAATCATGTGTGGGTAATTATTAAATATTAAAAGCACAAGTCAAAAAGATTACCCAAAGAAGGAAAAAATGGAATATTTCATAAAACTTCTTGATGAGGAGGTGCTGATGAATGAAGACAGGCATAGGGATGGATTTAAGCACCAGACTGAAACATTATCAATTTTGCATGCCAGGTGTTTTATAAAGGCTACAGAATTCCCACTGTATAACCTTTGTTTCAGGTACAGTCCATTCCCATCCTTGGACTCCATCTTTTCAATCCTTTGTGGGGAGGAAGAATATGAAAGTAGCACTTGGACTGGCAGAGTCTTGCTTCTGTTTAACCTCATTTGTGTGTCATTTGTGGACGGGAAGTAAAAATCTCTAAAGGCTTCTGGTAAATTGAGCCCGATGAAAACCCATAAAACTGGGTTCTTAAGAGACAAGCCAGCTCTAAGACTATGATTGCAGGAGAACAGTGACACTGGACACAGTATGGGGTTTCTAGAGACTTTGGCAAAGGTCTTAGTGGAGAAGGGCATGAGACTATCCAGCCCTCCACTTTAACTGCTTAAATTTGAGCTAAGGCCACTTGCTTCCCCCAGGATGATTTCTGTCTTTCTGACTCTTTATGTGAAGTTAAGAAAAACAGATGATATTTTACTATAAAACTTAGCAAACAAACACCCAAATACCTGAGTTTTCACAACTATACATCCAACTATAAAGACTTTTAGCATTTTTGAAGTATGAAATTAGTCTATGAAGAGCTAGAGCAGAACCAAATATTATTTCAAGACTTGATATTTTAAGTTGATATTTATTTTCTTAATCTGCCTTACTCTTATTCCTCGTGGACTAGGTGTAAGCAGCAGTGCAAAGAAAGAGGAAAAAATCCAACTGTAAACCCCTGAACACTCATCATTTATCAGGCCCATGCTATAATTCTTATGGTAGTCCCAACATTCCTATTAAAAAGTCTCAATACACCTCTAACTTTCCAATAACAGACCTTTTTGCTCAGTCTTGGCTTTTCAATTATATCTTCTTGAAATCCAAAGAAAAAGCTCAGCATGGTTCATAAGTTCACAGGGAAGTTCATATATTATGGATATGCTCTTTTATCAGAGAGGGATTTTGGGATTTAATTTCATTTGTTGAATTACAAGGGGGCTCAAAACTTCAGAGTACTACCCAAGTATCATACACTTGAATAATTTGCTGCTTGCAGAAGCACAGATATAGTGGTACCAGCTAGCCAATGATAAATTACATTGTTTATCAAATGTTGGGATTTTATTGTGGCAGCTACTGTGTTTCACAATTTACAGACTGGGATTCTCATAATAGTACAGTAAAGTTGGATTTGAGAACAACAGGAGCTTATAACACAAAGCTACTGGAGAATATTCTTCAACAAGAGCTCTTCATGTTTTAATTCTCCACATAGAAATCACTGGAATGTTATATGCAAAATCAAAGAGAAGGGCAGTTCTAGAAAAAAAAAAAAAAAAAAAAAAAAAAGATACCTAGAGAGTGCTGAGCACAGAGGTGGGGAGAGGGGTGCAGGGTGGTGTGTGTTTTCTTTGCCTGTGAGCTCAGGTGACCAGGTGTGAAGGCTGCCACTTCCATTGGCGTCCCAGCCTCTCCTGGCTGTCGGCCTCAGCACCTGGATCCATTTGCAGCTGCTCAACCTTCTCGGCCAAATTCTTGAAAAAGACAAAGGTCACATTGTGCTCTCTGCTGTAAATACACAGAGGCTGCTGCAGCCGCAGGAATGGAAATGAGTGCAGGACCCAGCCAAAGTCGTTGCTATAAAACTGCAAATGGGCATTTGGAAAATAAATTCCCATCAGAAGTTTTCATGAAGGCTTTACTTTGGCTGATAGGTTGCCCAATCTGAGTGCATAACCCCAGGCTTATGTCTTTTCTTGCTATTAGTTGTATATTAGTGTAACTCCATTAACTTGACTGCACTATTTCCAGATGCCCTTGGAGGAGAGAGAAATCTTTGTTTATCTGGTTCGTCTGAGAGAAGCAATCCTTCAGCTCAGTCTGACTGAGCAATGCTGGAGGAGGAGACTGGACCTCCTCTTGAGCAGGGCAAACCATCTCACGGCCTGAGCCACAGTTCACTGCCAAGCTGTGGTGTAGCACTGCACACAAAAAAAGAACATGTTTCACAGGATAAAGATGGGTACATGAAGATTCACTACCTCGCAAAAAATGTAATTATTTTTCTCTCTTAAAATGTCTTTAAAGAAATTGGTTAGATAGTATAACTTTTTGACTGAACCAGAAAAACTCTATTAAGAATACATAAATATTTGTAGATATTCAACATAGAGAGAAAATTTCACTGTGGAAGTTCATCTACTCTACTAATCATGAGAAAAATTCTCTCAGAAGCCAACACATCCAGTTCTATATCTGAGAGTGGAGGAGTGTTTACTTGCTTTTCATCTAAACTTTGGTTAGAGTAAGATCACCCCTCTCACTCCCCTCAGAATCCAATATAGTGGGCTATTGGAAAATTTTTCAGGTGTTTGGTTCCCCTGAACCTTTCTTGCTAGGATTGCTCCTTTAGCAGGTTTATTGTTTGTTTAGTTTCAGGAGCTGGGGTGAGACCTGAAAGCAGGTTGTGTAATTTTCATTTACAATTGTTCCATTCAGGGCCATGGGTTGTCATTAGTGTTTTATTATCTAGGGAGACCAATGCAAGAGACCACCCTTAAGTCACTTCACATCTTACAAGACCACCCTAAGGTTGCCCAATACATGTGATTCTGGTTTGCCTTTATGACAAATATACTTTCAGTAAGATTTTTCTCAGACCCTTAATAATTCCTCAAGACTAGTTTCATTGTACAGAGGCTGCTGAAGTATGGGGAAATAAAAGAGACTTCATAGCTGCACTACTTTTTGGTATATTATAACAGCGATGTCTACAGGTAGAGCAGAATTACAAATTTATTCCTGATGAAAGACCCTAATGTCAGTTTTCATCATTCTTTGTGTTTTCCATTTCACAGACATACATAAAATTATATTTGTATCCATATGTTTTACTATTCCAATTGGAAATTATTGATAGTTATAGAATTTATACATGATATTGTTTCAATTCCAGCTTTTTATTTTCTTTATTTGTTGGATATGGGTTTAACAACAGGGTGGGAGGATAAGCAAACTCCTGATGTGCAATGTTATTCAGCTGACCTACTGGTTATCAAATGTGAAATTTCCATGTTGAAAAGGTGATGTTTGGTGTCTGTGTAGATTCAAAAACTACAGCTGGGTATGAGATGTTCACCATTCCATGTTTATTATGAATCATTCTTTGTTTCCACACAGCCCTTTTTCAAATGTTCATCATACATGCAAATGCATAATGCATTTTTCCTTATTCAGCCTAATAGAGATTCTGTGATCCCCTGTGAACAATCAGCCTGGGAAGGGCTTTACTGTCTTAACTCCTCACGTTCACTGCAGCTTTGTGCCCGTTTATTGGGCTCATTGTCCACACAGAGGAGAACTGAAATGCAGCATTTTTAACTCCTCTTTTCTGAACCATCAAAGCCAAAGGTTTCCCAAGTAATCAAAAAAACTTCCAGACCATCCCCCTCAGCATGTGAATAGCCTATCAATCTCTAAATAACAATTGGTTTGCATACAAGAAGAGCAATAACAGCTACTGTGAAATGGAGCAAGGTGTTCCTTGCACACTCATACATACAGAGCTCATTGAGTAGGTGCATCCTCCAGCTCCCTTTTGCATAGTGTCATTTTTATGGATGCACAATTGGTGTTCACCATCGTACTTTAAACTTGCAAGTCTTCTGTCGTTCAACTAAGTGTAATCACACTGTTCTGCCCATGTATATTCCTGTATGTGACAGTGTGACAACATGATTGCAAAGGGGTGAGGACGAGAATGGTAATGTGGCCTTTACATGACTATGAAATGAACTGTGTGACAGAACATGTAGGTTCATTTGTGATAGTCTGGGCAGATTTGCACCTGGGAGACTGTTAAGAAGAAAGTTCAGCACGAGGCCTGAGCATGGCACAGCACAGCCCTTTACTATCAGATAAAAAACCTAACCTCATTCACCAGTGATGGTGACATAAACACCCAGCTCATCTGCGGGGTCCAGAACACCAGGGCTCAGAACAAACTGCAGGTCACTGACAATGTTAATGCCAGCCAATTATGATTCCTCTTCCTCTTTAATTACTTTTCAATTGAGGTGGGACCCATGATGTTATCACTCTGCTCCTCTGATTCAAGCAGCCAACATAGGGAGCATATATCACGATCTCAAAAACATTCAGAAAGGTGGCTGAAGAATGCTGCGTGAAAGTGCAATTTTTGAAAATTTGATATGGTCTTTGTTGGACATTTCCTCTCCTTATCTGCTTGTATTTTCACTTTCAAGTTGATAACACCCAGGCTGAGTTGAAACACAGTGATATTTCTGCCATTCTCTTCTGAGTTCATTGTGACTTTTTATCATCAGCAGAAATAGAGGGAGACTGAATTAAACAGAAGCTGCAGAACTTGGAGCTTGTGATAACAATACAAATGGATTTTCTCTAACAGAGAAAAACAGCTGTCTCCATTATTTGAATGCTTCACCTTTCTCCATTCCATTAATTGGGTCTTTGATCACAAGCTGAGGTGGAGAGGCCCTGATAAGGAATAAGTTATTAGTAAAGTAGCCTAAAGGAATGAATTGGGCCTAGTACTTGCTGCAGAAGATGAGATAAACCCATAATGCCTGTGTATGTGAGTGGTAGAGAGTGATAGGGCCCTCAGACTGCCCTGAACTGCTTGCAAGAAGACTAATACTCTAGTGCTATGATAGCTAATGCAGGATATAAATTTAGCTCCCGGGAATGGAATAGGATAAAAATTCCATAAAGAGTTTTCTGTAAATGGCTTACACTTTTATATCAAACTGTGTCAGAGTATTCACAAAAAAAAAAAAAAAAAATAAAAAAAAAAAACCCCACACATTTTCTTGATCTTACTGTATGTTGAACACAACTGAGGCTTTCAGTATAAGAAGAGGGAAAAATTACTGTTACATTTTTTCACCAAGACATTAATAAGAGCACCCTTTGAAGTGCGGTAAAGCTAAATTGGAGGAATTAAACTTGATTGAATCTAAGCCTGTTTATTTTTTATTTCTGCAGAGCAGACGCTGAGTGATTTGTAATACTTCATTGGAAAACTTCAGGAACTTGCTATCATGTAATCCATTTTTTTGCTGAAGAATATGACCGCAGGGGACAAGGCCATATTGGTTTGTTGTTAATGTACTGGAAAGAGGTACTATGGAGAAAACAGTTAATATTAAATTACGAACACAAGGTTATCTTTCTGCTGCACATGCTCCACTGCCCTAGGCAGGGGTAATCTGTTAATAGCATTCAGCCAAAATGACACCATTAAGGAACTGAAGCTACACATCTTTTGCAAGCTGAATGATGTATAAAGCTGGTTTTCTATCATCCTAGATGCAATAAATTATCCATGCTGCTAAAAATTGATACAAGTCAGAAGTTTGATAAAACCGGCACCCCAACACAAATGGAAGTGCTGCTTGTCAGGAAAGGACGCAGAGATGTGAGTGCTGCAGGCCTACCTTTTATTTGTGCCTCTTTCCTCTTTTCTGATTTTTCATGTTTTAAGTGGCAATCTGGCACATTGCCTACAGTGGCATGTAAATGGTGGGAGACCAAATGTAGAAAGAGAAATGCAGAAAGTGTATAGCCCATAAAGCAGGGTAGATGAGGAAATACTAAAGATGTACATCCCTGGTGTCTAGCTTGAATGAATCACTGTGTTTTACTATTTGTTCTTCATTGCCATTTTCTCTATGAATAAAAACAAAGACCAGGTTCCACAGTTTCTACTTAAGTGCAGCTAAGAGCCCTGGTCTAGATTAGTCCAGCACCATCCTGTGATACAAGAGTTTCACACTGAAACTGTTCCACATTGTTATGACCTAATGAAAGATTTTTATTATGACAGAAAAGCCAAAACAGAGTGTTGGGAATCCTTTTAACTGTAGGAATACACAGGACAGTTTTCCTTTCCAAAAAATAATTTATTTTACTGCATGAGTTTGCCGTTGGTTTAGACCCTGTCTAGAAGGACCTGGAGATAGATCCGTGAAGGTCACAGTACCACGTCATATTTAAACCCCTAAGTAGGAAAAAAAGGTGGTCCTCAAACCCTTTGCCTATCTTCTTCTCATTCCTGGGAAGACTAAAACCTATGTGAACTCTGTGGTTCATCATTGAATTTGTCTGAACTTGTCCCAAGAGAAGTTGGAGCTCTTGACCGTCATGGTACTGAGTAGCCACACATCTCACACACCTTCCTCCCTGTTCTGCTTCCACTGGATGTAGAAATAAGTCATCTTCAAGGGGTGCTCATCAGATATGACCCTCAACCACCTTGGTGGAAAGGCTTTCCCTTTTCTTCCCATTTGTTTAAGGCTTCAACTGAGAGCACAGAAAAGAGACATCAGCCTCAACATGAGCATCACTTATGATGTTCAGTGGTGGATGGCAGCACACACCACCCCTCCTACTTTTCAGGAAGTAAAGGAAAGTTCAGTAGGCTGGGAAAAAAGCAAAAGAAAGAGGTGGGATATTTCTGGGTCTGCTAGATAGGCACTCCTGTGAAAGGGAAAAAACTCTTTGTACCAAAATCAAGTGTTTCAATTTTTTTGTCCATTGTCCTCTGTATTATTTTTCTACACTCAGTAATGACACCTGGTTTCCCCTAAGGCAGCACAGCCTGTTCAAAACTCTTCTGTCTGTCCTACAGCAGTTTCTGCTATAGGAGGAGGTAATGGTTAGATAATGTGATGGACTGCACTGATGGGCTGTCTTCATTCTGCTGTCTGAAGGTATAGACCAGCCCTGGGGATGCACCCCTTGTAACAGCATCCAAGTGCCATATATACATATTTCTTCAATTTTACTAGAGCTTTTTTAAGTAGAGGGGTTTTGGAAGCAGAATCTTTATGAGGGCCAAGAAAATCCAACACTAAGTTTTGTCACTCCGATTTTTGCTTAGTTCAAGAGCACTTGCATCCCAGTACAACACAAAGAAGGCCCTACTTAGATTAAATAAGATTTATTTGGTTTCAGAGCAGTGCAACATAACTGCACAAAAAAATTCATTCTTTGTAGTTCCAGGATCTCTGTCACTGCCTTGTGGGAAGACACCTTATGGTACCACAGCAACCTATCTCAGCCTAGATATTTCCTCACATAGGACATATATATGTATATACAAGTCTTCTATTGTTTCATGGTTTGTATTTGTAAAAGAAGTAAGGGGAGTAATTATATCAATCCCAAGTCATCATCAGAATTACCCCATGCCCAACCATATCCAGGTACCATGAAACACACTGACAGGATTTCAACAGCCACAACAAGGAAAGATGGGATTAAAGCACTTAGTAACAAAGGGGAAAGATGAGTATTTTTAAAGGCAGCATGAAGGCTCTCAGATCGTTATTTGATACATATTGATACTTGAAAGATTGAGAGCAGAATTATTATGGTATATTAAGTCGAGATAAAACAGAAAAAAGAGCAGGCCAGATGACTTTGAAAGAGCAAAAAATATTTGTAAGAGAACAGTCTCTGAAAACTCATTAAGAAGGCCTAGATTCTGAATGAGATAAACTGAGCTCCCTAGTATGGGTGCATAGCTTCTTATATACTTATTCAGAGTATACAAGCTTAGTAACGTATTTATTGAAATTGTATAGGAAATTTCCAATTTTTTGCTTTGTTTTTCATCTTGCATGAGTTTAAGACTGTCTCTTGCTCCAAATCAAGGGAAGATAATTTGATTTGGTTAAATGACATGATTACTGATGTATTTTCTGAACCTCTAGCTAAACTGAAGAGATGATATATGATATATGAATGTAATTTAAGTCAGATCCCTTGAGAGGAAAATGCTGTAGTCTCACTGTCATTTACAGCTACAGAAAGTAATTGAAAAAGTGCTATTAGATTAAAATCATATTCTTTTAATCTGCCTTGGTACAGGTGTAGGTAGCTGATGGTCCCTTTAATGAGTTGCTAAGGAAGGACCAAGTCTGATTAAAATTAGAACATTTCCCTGCAAGAATTTCCATTGCATTTCAGGAAAAGCAATTTTCCCTGTTAAAAACCCCTGAGCAGGAAGAAAGGCAGAGACACAGAGCACCCTCCCTCAGTGTGGCACAGCAGGCAGCATTTTGGAGTGGGTCTCCCTCCACCACCAGCCCCAGCCTTTGGTTCTCCAGGGGTGAGGAGTACACCCTGGGACATCAAACATGCAGCACAGCATCCCTATGCATCTGCTGCTGCAGAAACGATGGGGACATTTGACAAGGATTTTTCCTGAACCGCCACAGCCCGGATGAGTATCAGCAAACTTCACTGCTAGAGTTTGCTCTCTATACATTCAGAAAGAGCAGTTTTTGCAGCACTTGGCAAATTTAGTGATATGCAAAACGTTTTCCCCAAAACTAAATGACTGTTTTTAGACTTTGTGAATTTACAGGTGGAATGCATCTAAGGGATCTACTTTTCCATAAATAATCCCTCAGAGAAAAATGCACATATCAGCAAAGGTCCATTTCTTCTCTCAGGGCAGGTCTGGTTCTTTCAGTGTGCTCCTCAGCCCAGCAGAGCAATCAGGGCTTGTCTGGGTTTAAACAAAAGACCTACCCTACAACCCAGTGTTTTCTTTTTCACATGAGATTTATGATCTTGAAAAGAATTTTTCCTCATTTTATAGTTCTAATGAAATATTAATTTATCTAATTACTCATTCAAGTTACTCATATTTTTGAACTATGGGTAAGAGGGAGTAGTCAGAACTAACAGAAAAGACAACTGGGCCTTAATAAAAGAATATACATTTTACACCTTATTGATCTGCCCAGCAGATATTACACTAAATGGTTTCTCTTAAGAAAGCTTCTGTGTGCTAAAAATACTGTTGTTAATGGGATAAACGTTACAGATTATGTGTGTTTTCCTGATTTTGATAAAATCTGATATAAACTCAAGTGTCTGATTTTTCAGTGAGATCAAAATTATAGGATCTAATAGATTCAGAACTGTCAAGGAAAACATTTTTTTCGACCACAGATCTCTAGAAAAGAGAAGGGAGCAGGAACAAGGACCTGAACAGTCATGTCAGTCAAAGGGAAATACTTGGGCAGGAATTAAAATAACCTGTGGATCATGTTCCTGACTGCACCACGGGTGTCAGAGCAGGACTTTACCTTGTCTTTCCAATAGAACCTTTTCAGGAGACAAAGATTGATGGGGAAATATGTGAGGAGGTCAGTCAAGAACTTTTTTGCCGACAGTTTGGAGCCTGACATGCAAACATTTGCAATGGGGTTTGATAGAGGAGCTGACATTGTTTCCACACCTTTTCCAGCACTTTATCAGATACCAATCAAGTTTGTGGATGACCTCAAACTGGGCAAGAGTTAACAATACACTTAGGCAGTGGGTGATGGGGAACCCAGCTTCAATAAATCCAAGGGCAAAGCCATCCTCCTAGGATGGAATAACCTTATGCAGCATTCCTCTTTGGCTGATGCAAGGTTAGGCATCAGCTTTGCAGAGAAAGGACTGCTGGTCTTGTGAGGCAGAGGTTGAGTATTAAGTCAGCAATGAGGCCTTGAGACAGTGGCACCCAGGGCTGCATTGCTAGTGCTTTCTGGTGCCAGAGGAATGATCATTCTCCTCTGCTCAACACTCACAAGAAGCACCGTGTCAGTTTTGAACTTAGTGCAAGAATCAACAGTAAGCTGAAGTGCGTCAAGCAGAGTGTCACTAAGATTTCCAGGGGCTGGAGAATGCAGTGTGTGAGGAGAGAAGGAGGATTTGTTTGGTCTAGAGAAGACAAGGAGGAGGATGGATCTAATTATCATCTTCCACCACCTAATGGGTGTTTACAGAGAAGATGAAGTCACACTTTTCTCAGGGGTGCACAGTGAAAGGCAGGAAGCAACAATTACACTTTTTGGCAGAGAAATTACATTTAAAAAAAAAAAAAAAATTCCATTATAACAGTGGTTAAGCAAAGTAACAGGCTGTCTAGAGAGGCGGTAGAGATGTCCTTGGAGATTTTCAAACTGGCTGGAAAGTATCCCAAGCAACCTGACCCAACTTTGATGTCAGCCCTGCTTCGAGGAGATGGGACAAAGTGACCTTCAGAGATCTCTCTCAATCCTAATTGAACTGTGATTCACTACCAATTTTTTAAATGCTTCTCTTTGAAGTCTGCAGAAATATCTTCTATGGACAACAAGCTCTTTCTCTCTAATTTTAACCATCTGAAAAATAGATTGGGGAATTTGAAGAATGTGAAGTTAAATCACAGTGTGATCTACAGAGCATGGTGTTTGCTTCTGGTTAAGTCGGTGATAGCCAGAAATCATTAGACAGGTTGGCGTTGCTGTCATTTTGACAGGTGATCAAAGAAGGAAAAGAATAAACTATTACCTTGCTCCCAGTTTGTTTAAAGACATAAAGAAATGATGGAGTGACCAGACTGAGATGTATTAAATTTGTTTTCAAAAACACTGGGTTTTGGTTATAGGCATTTCAGGACAAAAATTTCAAAACAAGTAATTCCCATTTTAATGAGGAAAACCTGTGTACAAAACCAGCTTTTGGACACAAACCACAGTGCTAGAGCCTCTAAGTAACCAGTTGCTAATATAAATCAGGTGCTCAGAGGAAGAAGCGTTTTGAGTCATTTATTGTGGAGGGCAAATTTTGTGGATTCAAAATGTCTCCCCACAAATCTCTTTGGAAAATCAGTCCTCACATTCAATGTGACTTCTCATGCTTTGTGGCCTGTGCAATTATATGTCTCCTACTGTGTCAGTAAAGTGACTGCTTTAATTACCCTTATACCACTCCCACTTCCCAAAATGACATTCAAAAATACAGGTCTGCAAAAGTCATTAAGAGGAATAATGTTTGTATTACCCTTGAAATGGCTGCTTTAAGTTTTATTCTCAGTACATCAATCCACATGAGAATTTTGCAGATGTTAAAAACACATACACTCTATGAATTAATCTATGCCCCTTGAGGGAATTGAAGGATAGAAAGGAAATACATATAATTCAGTGTAATGAATTCAGATATGTGGTTTTACCACCAGCTTCATTTTCATTTTAAGTGTAGAAGCTGGCAATCAAAGTTAGCACAAAAGTGATAGTCCTTTTATAAATGCACATGCTTCGCTGTTGGATGCTTCTTGGCTGATAAGCCTAGCTTCTCAAGAGTATTTTCAGAGAGAACCAAAAGGCAATGCTGAATAGTTCAGATGCAAAAACTGAATAGGAAATGATGCTTCAGGCAAACAAAAGCCTCAGCAATGCTTATTAATTGATTATAAATAATTTTATCTTAGAATAAAGGAAATGATTCTACTAGCAGATTTTAAAAAGGGAGCCTCAGAGCAAGGGAAGGGGTGGATGAGAATGGAAGGATACATTGAATATGAGTACCTTTATGCTGTCTGTGAAAACATAAACTGCAAAGGTAAGATGTGCAAAGGATGATCTTCCTTTGTAGCATGAGGGGATTTTTAAGTGAGAAAAAGTTATCGAAGCAAATTATTCTTGTAGTAACACCCACAAACCTCTCTTCATCCGTGCATGCATGAGGAAGCATATCAGAAAGGAGACATCTAATAACCTTTCATCTCTAACTGATCTGGAAGTCTTTAGGTCTCTTCAGCCCTGCAGACAGGGACTGAAACCAGTTGTTTAGCTGGCCCTCAAATCATTCCCGCTCAGTCTGAGTTCCCATCATGAGCAAATTCATCAGGACAGCTCAGATTTGCTTCCAGTGGGAGACAAAAACAGTGATTCAGTGTTGTTTTCTGTTTGGGCACTGGATTTCTGCACAACTTCGTGCTTCTTGGGTTGGATGAGCGATTGATCTCTGCAAGGAGACAGGGTGGGACACTGTTAATGTGGCACACAGCAGTGCCCCAGCACCTGTAGGATGGTCACAGCTGACCACAGAGGCAGCAATAGGAGCAGCTGTTCACCACTATTCAAAAGAACAGAAAATCTGTGGCTACCTCTGGAGGTTACCATGTCCTACCTCCTGCTCACAGTTGTGCTGGCATCATGGCTGCATCTGGTTGTCCAGGGCCTTGTTCCATCACAGTTTAACTTCTCCAGGAACAGGGATTTCACAGACTTCCTGGACAGCCAGTCCATATTCACCTTCTCTCTAGCCCAGTCTTTTCTCTAACCCTATCTAATTGAATAATTTCCCAATTCAGACATGGTAAACGGAGTTTCAATACCATACAGTCCTGTGGACATGAGGATCTTCTACCTGGATTGGGACACACCAATTCATCCAGGAGTTCAAAAGGTTTTGTTTCAACAGATATTTATACCAAGTGATAGAAACTATTGATGATCCTCTGATCACATAATCCAATTTATTCAGCATTATGATGGCTAAATATTTGGATGGTTGGGTCAGGGATTCAGGGCTCTTTCATCTTATAGGCCTTCCAAATTTGAAATAATGTGTGAAGACTGCTGTGGTCAGGATAATACAGCATTCTCTATGTTCTAATTTTTTTCTTTCTATTCTATCTGGTAATGTGCCTCAGAAATTATAGAAATTTTCAGCACCTAGTGTATGTCTGGACATCTGTGGACATTGTCTGTGCACTCATATGTTGACATAGACAGCAGAACTAACTTCAAAATAAAAAGGAATGATCCATGAGAGAAGATGTCCATAGGTGGACTCACACCTCTATGAAGTTCACAGTTAAGGAAGGTGATCTGAAAGGTGCAATCAAGTGTCTATTCTGGGCCTAGAGATGTCTGTCCAAAAGTCTCCATAAAGTCTCAGAATTTTGAACCATTGGGTAAAAAATAAGAAAATAAATAAATAAATTAGAGTGATGTTAGATTAAACTGAGGAAAGAAATTTGAGAAAAAAATCTTAGTTTTTTTTCTGATAGATACACAGAGTGAAAAGCTGTGCTGAGACTGGTAGTGGAGAACTGCTGAGCCTATATCAATTGAAATGGCAGAAGAGATTAGGAAAGAGTATTGCCACTTTGAGTAAATTTTGTGCTGCATGGCAGCTGACCACTAATCCACTTCAGGTCATCATCACAAGGAAATTAAAAAAAAAAAAAATCATGAGAGAAATTAAAAGAAGACATTCCAATAGACTTACTTTGGAGAAATGCTCCCATGACAGTGATTTGTGTTTGCACACCCAGACTTAGTCCCACATATCATCCAAATCACTGCGAAAACTCATGAAAATGGGTACTGCCTTGTTCAGTAACAAGGAAAGCACTGTCCATTATTCATCAGAAAAATGTGTTACCAGACTCCCTCTTGAGAATGACTTTTTGTTGAGGAAACATACCTATTAGAAACGTTTGAAAATCCAACCGTCTATTTTAGTTAAGTCCAAACAGACTTTGATTAGAGGAATGCCACAAATATTAGGACTGGCCTATTGGAACAAACGTGGTCACAGCGGTCACCTCTGGGATATTTCATCTTCATTCTCCTCCTCAGTTCCCTCTTTGCTGCATATATGATGCCTTTTCTTTGTATAATAACTTGAGGTACCAGACAGACAACAGAAAAATTGCCTACAGCTTCAGCAGGGAAAGAGAGTGACAAATCCTTCAAGTTATTATAGACGAGTCCAATGTTGTCATTTTCCTATCCTGCAAGATTTATCAATTTCCATGCTGTTCCTTATTCTTCATTAATAGCATAACATAGGCTGGCTTATCTTTGGGCCCATGTCCTTTTTTATTTTATTTCATACTTTGTATCACAGAGCTGTGATAAAGAGTCATCAAAATCATTGTTGCACCGTATTTATACACACCATAGTGATTCAGTCTTCTGTTAACTCATAAATGATGTTTTTCTGTAACCACTTGTATTTTTCCTCATTTGTCATCATGGTGCTGCCATTTGTACTAGCTTTTCAGTCTACTTTTTTTTTCCCAGAGAATGACATTTCTTGTACACATAAATATTTTAAAAAACATTTTCAAAATTCTGATGAAAAAGATAAAAATATTAGCAGAATGCTATTTTTTGCTTGATGTCTATTTGTCACCTCTTGCTTAAATATATCATGTATTATGATGTTACAACTTGACTATTAAAAATCACTTCTGAAGCATAATTTAATTCAATCTCAAAATGCATGTTGAAGGAAGAAAGTAAAAATATCCTTAATTTATAAGAAGAGTACATTGCAAAAGTCACCCTGATGTGACCTAGCCAGCAACTGTGTTCAGGAAAAGGACACATGAACCTGGACTCTCCCTTCCCAGCATTGCAGAAAACAGTTGTAGCTGCTGTTCCTCTTTATGCTCATTAATGTTGTCTCCTTAGGAACACGGCTGTATGTGCTCACAATAAAACACGGGAACCAGGAGGTACTGGGCCCTCCTAATCTGGTTATTGTCTTGTCTTTGAAAGCTCTCTCAAAAACACACAGAACAGCAAAGATCCAATGCAGAAGCTGTTTTAATCACGGGGGACCAATTCAAGTTTGCTAATGATGAAAAGTATCTGTTTTCTGGGTGATCTATGTCATCTAGATGGCAGCTGTCTGTTCTAACTCTAGACTCAGTCTGCATCAGCATATTCAATTCTTCACACTCATAAATCAATTTTCTTAGTATTAACTTTGAATTGTATTTTTAATTGATAATTTAGTGAGAGACCAGTACTCACAGACCTGTGAGGCTTTCCAACAAGACTCTATGATTGTGAACAACTGTTTCTTAGCTAAGAAGGCCTGACCACTGTGGGTAAGACCAAAATCATTACAGAAAAATACTTTATTTTGGGGATAGCTTTAATGAAGATATCTCGAAGAAACTGTAAAAACCACAATACTGATATAAACTCTGACAAGTGAGGTGTAGTAGCTGCTCCAAGATGTAAGAAAAATTTTGCAATGAATCCCAACAGCCAACTTCTGTTCCAGAGCAATAACATTTTAGCATAAAACTGTCTTTTGGCAAAACTTTGGCAGCAGTTCCTTGAAGCCAAATGTACATGAGTTAGAAAAATATTAGCTTTTATTTCTTTTAAATTTTATACCTTTAAATAGCACTGTGATTTAAATGTCATTGGTGTTGTGCAGAACTCAGGGGGGAGATATGGAAATGTAAAATGAAAAGGAACTTTCAGAGTTAACACATGATATTTTCCATAAAATGATTGGAGCTAATAATAAACCTTGTTAGGTTATTTCCCTTTTCCTCCTTCTTCCTTATCCCAGCTTTTCCTCCCTGACGATGGATCCAGGATCTCAGGGAACTGAAAACCTGTCCTTGAGATTTCCATATCACGCCACCTATTCTATCTTCTCTGCATTCTTAATAAAATCCTATTTTTAATTAATCACACCTTATCTGTCTTCTTTTGTGAACTTCCAAATATTTCTAGTATCACCACAAGACAATAATAGGGAGTGATGTGTCACAGATAAAGTGATTCCAAAGCATAATCAAGTATAGAAGTCACCCATAACCTAACTTTAGGGGGATTTGATAGATATCATTTCCAAACGTGCACACACACAACACACACACACAAACAAACATTGTTTACCTGGATATAAGCTCCTTCTCTACTGGAATAGGGGCAATTAGACTGTTTTGTTAAGATGCACGATATCTCAGTCGACATTTTACCCCAGGGGAGAATTTTTGCCTTTTGTGCTATATGTCTTCAGATTCTAGGCTTATGAAACTCAAGTCCACTGAGAATAGTATAGATTTTAAGTGTCAAACCCTGAGTCAGTTTGTGTCATTGATTTTTAAGTAGGGACTCCACATTAAAATCAATTTTTCGGAGGGAAAAAAATGAAAACATCAATAATAACATCTCAATTCTCTTCTTAAAGAAGCAAGTCATAAAATTAGCAGGAAGGCTATTAAAGTGTGTTCTAAATGCAGATAAATTTCAATAAAAGGGAGGGGCCTTAACTTTGTCTTTTCCTGAGAAAATATGCAAAGGTCATTAGGATGAGACTGGGTGAAACAGGTAATGTTTTGATAATAAAGCAAAAATATCAGAAGACTGGAAGTCTAAATGGCATAAATCAGGTACTATTTACAACTGTTTTCTAGCAATTTTGTTATAACTTTAAAAAAGGCTATAAAGCAAAACAAATTAATTGTAAGAGATTTCTCAGTAATTGAGAGGTCAGCCACAACTGCAGAGAAGGGAATGGCATAAGATTAAGCAAAGTAAAAAGATATCTGACATTTTTGAATCTCTCTTTCAAGGTGAAAAAAAAGGAGAAGAGGGTGTTTAGGAGTTCTGCAAATCTAACACCTTTATTAAACAAACTTGCCACCGTAACTATATTTTTCAGTAAAATATTAAGAGATCTAAGTATGATGTCATGCACAATCCTGATAAAAAGTTGTTGGAGCCTTTGAGCAGTCCAGTGTAGCTCCCATGAATTTAGCAGAATTAGTTAACTGAAGCATTAAGAAACAGCTTCAGACCCTCAAACCACTAAAGACTGCCCTCCTCAAAACACATCATGAAAGATTTTCGTAGAACACCCATGGACATTCTTCAGTGACAGTCCAGAATTAAGGAAATATCATTCTTTCCCATCAAAAAGCAAAGTTAATAAAAATTATTATGAAACTCCATCTGTTAAGTTAAGAGTTGTGTCCATGCACTCTGTTTGGAGGAAAATAAAGTTATATATATATTTAGATGTATTTTTGCATTTTAAATTTGCATTTGTGGACTTGTTAGTAACCCACTCTCTGCTATCTTCACCGAAACAATTAAATCATTTAAGTAGCTTCATTAAATGTGCTAGGATAAGTCTACTAACATATTTTTTCTGAAAGATCCATTTTATAAAAATATGTCCAAAATAAGAATTTTTGACACACTTACCTGCAATAATAACATGCGTCTCATGTTATCTCACAATTATTAGACCTTTGAAGAGCAACTTGAAAAGTGTGAGCAAATCTTACATGAATTCTTAAACATCTATTTCATATCTGAAATTAGAATATTTTTTTATTCTCTGAAAAGAAAAGCAATATAACCAAGAAAATTAAAGAAAAACATCAGATATTGATCATCTGGTAAAAAATAAGGAAAATGCCATATTAAACTAGAACTTTAATAATAAAAATTTTGTAATGTAATAGAAATTCTTAAAAAAAAAATCCCAATACAAAGATATTTTTAATAGCAAAATTGTACATACTTACATTATTTAAATTTTTTAACTAATGAATGAACAAATGAAATCTTTCCTTAGAACTGATTTTACAAAAAAGTAGCACGTGTTTCAGTTGCATGTCTTTCTGTTTTACAGCTCACAGGAGTAATATTAGATATAGAAGCAATGAATTTGATCTCATAAATTTTAGTCACTTCATAGTGAGTACAGGGCTTGAATCACACATTTTAAAGTTTTGTATTTCTCTTGGGGTTGCCTGCATTGAATAAGACTATTTCCCTTTTATCTGTAAGTGCCTTCAAATACACATACAGTTGCAACATTATATTTGCAAATTATTTGCCTAATAATTTATGTACTTATATCCTGAAATTATGACAAATTTATTTTTGAAAGGCAGTATCTTTTTCTTCCAGCTGTTCTTTGACCCAAAGCATTTTCTCTTTTTTTTTTTCTGTCCTGCTGGCAGTGGACACAATAAAGAGAACTAATCTGTATAGCTTCACACTTGAGAAACCCATTCTATATTGCATCACCATTCTCCTGAGTTCAAGGATGATCTGAACAAATATGTATCTTCAAGTTGTTCAAAGCCCTTTTGGCAGTTCCTTACTTTTGAGATTAAATTTAAACTTGTGCAGGTTTTGTCTTTTGATGCTGAATCTGCTCAATCAGATTCTTAAATATCAATTTAAGGACTTTGCATAAGGAGTTGTTCTCAATATGTTTCTCAACAAAACTTAAGAACTAAGAATAACTGCACAGAAAAACAGTATTATCTGAAATTTAGATGAAAATCTAAGCCAGGTTAATATTAAGCCCTTCAGAAGACAAGGTGAATTTGGCTGAACCATACTGGTGGGCCGGGCACAGCTGTGCTGTGATTCCCAGTACCACAGCCCAAAACGTTCCAGGAAAATCAATCATTCCCTATGCCATCAGACCCAATAAAGAAAATTTAATGTTTTTTCTCAACCTCTAACACAGTTTCCACAGGATCTTCCAAGTCAGTGATGAGATGTACAGACTGACCCAGAGCAGTTGGTGAGCTGGGTTCATCTGAGCAATGTGGATTTTAACACAGCCTAATGAATCTAGAACTGCAAAATGGAGAAAAGTGGTCATGTGTGTCCTGCTGCTGTTAAGCAAAGCTGAATTATATTTTTCCACTTCTAAGGCATTCTTTGTGATGTGTTTGTCAATTATGCCAGGGGCATTTAGATCACAGCCTCACTACAATAGAAAGTTATAACTGAGGGATAAGAATTTAATATCTCTGCTCTATTAAAGGCACGGTTTCTAGTGTGCAGTATACTACAAGAGGTAATAATTACTAGAGAATGCAGAACAATAAAAAGGCACTATCTTTTAAGCCATAAACCAAGGAGAAAGAGTTATAGTTTAATTAATTTGGTTTTTTTTTTTTTAGGAAATCAAATAAGAGCCCATCCCACACTCTAGGGCTCCTCACAATAGTTCAGTTTCCATAATGGAATAAAACAATGGAGAGCTCATCATTCTCCAAAAATAAATGCACAAACAAACAACATAATGAAATAAAGCCATTTCACAGCAGGAAAAAATCTTGAAGTTAGGCTTTCAACTTAACTCTGTATCTCCTGTTTTCTGAGTGCTGGAGTTCTCCGCTTTTCAATGAATGCATGCAAACTGCTGCGTTAGACAAATGAGTGGGGGAGAGTCAACAGTCACTACAACTCCTTTTCTCTGAGAGTTTTGGGAGGGAATGACTCAGGATTGAAGAATCTGCATGAAGGAAATATAATCTTATGGAGGGGATGAGTCAAACCACCAGAACTTTCTGGAAAATATCTGGTAGTTTTATGCATTATTAGTGGGTTTCAAGATTTTTCAAAAGCAAATTTTAAGCAAGAGAGTTAGCATTGCAAATTGCCAAAAGGAAGCTCTATTTGATTAATTGCAGCTGTGTGAGGAAGATCCAAATTCTCTCTTCATGGACCATATTGGGAAAGCTGGAGAAATTCTGGTCACGTTGATCTCACAGGGGGAAAACTCCATTGTAATTTTCCACATGCCTAAGTGAAGGAAGAGGGAAAATACACCTAAGTCATTGTAAAGGTGAAACAAAAGTGCTAATCATTTCAGGAAAGAAAATATTTTTAAAGGGTGGGAAACTTATAGGGTACTAACTATAACTACATTTCCAGAATACAATAGAGATTCATGCTAATAAAAAGCAAAACTTCAGATAAAGACAAAATAAAGCTGAAGATAAAGAGGAAAAAGCAAAGACAAAAAATATAAATAACACAGAGAATAATTCTGATATTTGGTCACTTGCCAAAAATACAGACCAAAGAAAACATCAAGTGTTGGTGTTTCACATGTAAATTTGCCCAAGAAAAACCCTGGCAAGAAGTTGTTTTCGTGAAGTAGAAAACTGTTATGTTGTTTCCATACTTTCTTCAATTCCCCTCACTGCTATAGTATACAAGTACCAAGTACATGATTTTCCATACAACTTCTTCTGGCAAGACAGATATACAAGATAGGCAGGACAAATCACCCTGGGACATGCTTTGTTCTCTTCTCTCATTATAACAAGGGTCTAGATAAGTGTTTTAGACTAGATGTTAAAGATGCTAAAACTGAGATAAATCCAGACTAATTGGACAAGAACAAAAATAAGTCTTGTAAGCAACCCTAATATATGATAAGCAAACTTGTTATGGGGTACATGGTGCCATGTAATGTCAGAATGTTTCATATTTTTTGGAGTGTAAAACAAGAATGAAGTCTGTGGCAATCAAATATCAAGTTGGTTAAGCTGTTTGCCCTCTAGTAGTATCTCCCTATTAACTCCACAACAGGCTTGGTTTATCCCTGGCTGGCCACACCCTGTCCCACTGTACCTGTCCCCTGGTGGTGGCACCCCCAGGAGGACTCAGGATAAAGGCTTGGGCTTTGGGGTCCTGCTTCCTCTTTTGCACCCCTTCAGAAGAATAAACTTCCATGCAAAAGTGCCTTCTCTGATCTTTACTTCAAACCTCGGCACAAGGGATCAGGAGACCTGTGGGAAGCAGAGACCCATCTGCTTTCTATCATTCTATCATTCTATCATTCCTAGACTGTTCTCAGCCTGGGAATGGTTGCTCCTGGCTGCATGGCCAGTGGACAGGGACAGCCGGGCTCCCTCCGGACCCCCAGCCACAGAAATCCAAGGTCTGAAACCACATATCTTCTACAGAAATATTTAACATCCTGAAGCACATCCTTCTTTCTTCTTCCACTTTCCACCTCCAGACCTCTCACCTCTAGTATTTGCTAGTTCTCCTAATGTTATTTTCCAGACTCATCATAGCAACAGACTGACTCAGAATTATCATTAATCACTATTTAAGAGCAATACAGTAGGTTTTAACCTGGAGTAAATGGGAAGGTTGTGAAGAAGAGTACACGCATGGTTTCTTTCTTTTCTTTTCTGCCTTGCCATTAAAAATACGTTTCTTCTCTCCACAAGGAGAAAAGCTGACAAGAGAGTTGCCTCCAGAGAGAAAAGAAATATGCATCAGCGACACAGTCTTCTCAAGTAAAGCTACTGTGGCTTGAGAAGGCAGGAAGAATTTGAACTGAAGCTGGGCATTTATCACCTTCTGGTCCAAAGGCATCTTTCCATTCCATGAAGTGAGTTACTAATCAAAGATTCCAAGTATTACTTTGTAGTTCCTTTTCTTCATGCTCTTTACTTGCAAGGAAATAGGGAGTTGCTACCCAGGGCTCCCTCAGGTCACAGAGATACAGCATCTTCATCTTTTATCTCCGTTTATCACCAAAGCAGTAGGTGAACATTCAAGAGATGTACTGTTTGACCTTATTCACTTGGGGGAATCTCCTGTTGAATGTTTTTTAATTATTGCCAGTTACTCTTCAGAGAAGATCCTTTCTTTTTCCCTATTGTTGACAAGATACAGTGCTGGCATTAACGATCATGCTCTTTGTCCTGTGACTGTAATATTCCTTTGCTGAAATTACTTCAGAAGCTCCTTTGGTTATATAAAGGAGATGTTTATTTTTCTACTTATGCCTCTGATTTATTTCTTTTTCTTCACAGCTCTGTTCCTTCCTGTTCTTACTTGTTAAGTTGCAAGCCCTTCATTCTCTCTCGAGTCCCAGCTGTCTCTAAAAGTCTAATTCATACTTCACAGACTGAAACTCATCCTTACCCCCACTCATGTTCAGGCTCTTTAGAAGAAAGTGAACTTCCTGTGGTATAGACCACATGGAAAGGGTTAGAGCCAAACAATATTTATGTAAGCATGTTGTTGCTTTGACAGAACCATGGGGTGCAAACTGTTAGGGGCCTTTCTGTTTAAAGACTCACAGGACTTTGTGAAGGAGAACACAAGAATCTGTGGACTCACAATGCTGTGAGGCATTTGGAGCCAAAGCTCAAGGGTGGTCTTTGGAAACCTCACAAAAAAAAAGAAAGTTTTCTGTTTCCCCTCATCCTTTGCCCCATCTGCAGTAAGTTCCCGAGTAGCATGTTTTGATCGAATGGACAACAGCAGGGATAAGATCAGGAGTTCAGTCAGGCACAGGGCCGAGGAGGGGGCATGTGTGCTCACAACCCGGGGAGAAAAGGCTGACAGAAAGTTTGGCCGAGAACAAACCTCATCAGAAAGCTAAAGCTGTAAGAACTGTAGACAAAAAAAGAATTTGGAAGGAAGTCAAGTGAAACAAAGTTTAGAAAGTGAATTGGGACTTCAATACCAAAACTCTGACATCTTTGCTGAAAAAGGGAGTTATAATTATGAAAAAGATAAGGAGGAGGGATAAAATTGGAAAGTCTGCCTTTATGTCTCTAATCTCTATTGGCTGCTCCACTTACGTCTTCCATATCCAGCTCACTATCCCAGAAGATATTTGCATCAGAGACATTGAAATACTTCTTGGGTAGAAGAATTAAAACTGTACTTTTTTGAGAATTGTGGATCACTGTTCTGCTTACAAAGAGGTCAGAGTGGTTTCTAGACAAGCTTTCATTCTAATATTTATATGGTTAATTGTTTTAATAGTCATTAAAAATTCCTTTAATTTTCTTCTCTTTTTTTCCAATCAACTCTACAGTTTTTGATCCCCAGTTTATCCCATTATCACTACCCTGCTCTAATTATCTTCCTTACTGCCTAAATTAACATACATGCATTCTTTTCCCCCTCCAGGACTTAGCTTCTCATACTTTGATCTGCTAATTGGCTTTTTAATCATCTCACTTTGTTTTCTTTTCTTTTTGATACTTGAAAAGGAATTATTGACTGTAATGACCTGAAAGGTACTAGTTTGATAACACTGGCTCCTGAGACCTTAGAGTCAGCCCCAGATATGTTGATTCCAAGGCAGCCAGTGCAGCTGCATAGCCAAAAGTCAGGGCATCTCTACATCTGGGAGTGTGATTTAGGCTCTCTCTCCAGGGAGTTTCTTGGTTCACCCTGGAACTCTTGTAATTTAAATGCCTGTCTGCAGACATTTGGACTGAGATTGTCAGCTCACCAAACCTCTGCACACTTTTTGGTGGCTACTGCCTGGATGCACTGACACAAATAAAACAAGCTATGGAATCACGTATCAATCAAAGAACGCAGTGAAGATAAACTTTTCTTTTCAAATGTTATTCAGACTCTATTAAGCTTCACATCTTTTATTGTGGTCATGATTCTCTCCTTCCCTCACTCCTTCTTTCAAATCAGTTTCTTCTCCATGCTAATGCTTCCTTCCTCTTAATATTTCATGTTAAATTCCACAAAGCTCCAGTTTTCTTGTTTTACTGACCCTTTTCACAGGCCCCTGCTTTTCCTTTTTACAGTTATGTCTACACATTGTCAAAGCATGTAGGGCCATACAAGAAGGGATTGTGGGCTAAAGATCAAACAGGTCATTGAGTAGAGAAGCTCATGACTTTTTGGGTAACATACATCCACACCTGCCATTCTGCTGTATGTGTATTTCAGACTCTAATAATCTTCACTTGACATTCCTCGATTTGTCTACTGATGACAGTCTCTGTATATTAAGGCTAGTAAATGTCTCTATTGAAAATCACATTTATGATTTTTTTAATGTCTCAAAGACTGTCAGAGGCAGACATCTGAAGGGTGTGATATCTTGACAGACTGTTTATGTACTAATGTGTAAAATTTCCCTAAAATCTGCTCTGCCATTTCTGTTGCCCGTAGGGTTGAGAAATTCAGTAGTGCCTTATGTTAGTGGTTGTCTAATCGTCTTGAATACAAGTTCTTCTCATTGCACTATCATCATACCATAAAATGCTTCATTGAAGTGTCCTAGAAATAGAAAAGGAATTTAAAAAGTAAAAATCACTGTTGGATTTCCCTCTGCAAAATAAGGATTAAATTTAACAAATTTCAGTGCTTATGTGTAAGATAAGTTGTGCATTTCAGTGTTTGTTCTTTAATGGAAGAAAACTTTAAATTTAAGTCTTACAAAAAAAATGAAGTCTAAAGGATTATTTTGTGAATGTAAAGGTAAAATGCTGCCTTTTCTGCACAGAAGACAGGCTGCTTGGGGAAAGAGAAGAGCAAAGCTTATCTTTGTGCTAGGTCAGAGCTTTTTGATAAGGATGGTAGTAACACAGAGGTGGATAGATAAACTCATAATGGAACTCACACTATTGTTTTGTTTACTATCTCTCTAGCCAAGGCTGCTGGTGCCCTGACCTCTGTGGATCCCACCAAGCCGTCTCTGAGAAGCTAATCAAACAGAGAGGAATGATGGGGTGAGTAGTCTTAGTTATACTTTAAATTCCTTAGAATAATTCTGCTCAATATTTCATTGTTTTTAAATGCTGCAGAATTTTGACCATATCAGTATGTTTTTGCAGAGAAGCCTTTGTTTCTGGCAGGGTTGTGCAGGTATCCAGATACTAGGTATGACCTACCAGATTTCCCATAACACATTTTTCCCTAATGTGATCTGTCAGGGTCTGCAGGTCTAAACAGTCCTACCAAGGGGGTGAGGACTTTCAAACGGGAGGGTTCATCTCATATCATAGTGAAACAGGATGCCAAAATATTTCATTAAATGAAATAACCATGCAACTTTCTCTATTTCTGCAATATGGAAACCAATTTCTCTTCCCACACCACACTTCACCCAAAGACATAAATTGTTATTTAAGCACATTCACAGTGCTTCACTTTGGACTTCTTCTAACCTTAACAAACTTTTGCACTGAAATACTGGTGCAAGAAAGAAATTATATTCCACAGAAAAAAGATTCACATTAAAATAAGTGAGCAAACAGACAAAAAGTGTGTGGAAGGAAGAGAGTGGCCACAGAGAGAGTTTGACTTGAGTTGTCCTGTGAAATGGCTCAGTAATTCTGAGGTATGACACAGCGAGGTCATATGCCCAGTTATATCTGTCCAAGATATATCAAGTCATAGATAAGAAAGAGCATTGTATGTGAAGGCAATTAAAAAGAAATCATGAAACAAGTAATGAGATACATTGAAACAGATAAAGTAGCAGTCCAAATCTATAATTGGCACATTAAAAAGGAGGCTTTCAATATTCACAAAGAACTGAATGTTTATTAGATACTGGTTATTTTATCATGTTAACAACACAATGATAGTAGCTTGATGCATCTGCATGAAAGCAAAGGAATTACAGAAGAAATAAGTTAACTTAATGTCTCAAAGACTTAGCATTTTTGTTAATGGAAATATTTCAATTTCATGAAATATAAGATGATAAATTCTAAGTTAATTTTGGCATCTAAGTTAGAAAAACCTTTATTTTGAAATACATCGTTTCTATCACAAAAGAAAACAATCAAATTAAAACCTGATTATATCTATCATTGCACTGCTATAAAGTCTGAAGAGTACTTAAGATAAACATTAATATATCATTATCAGTATATATTTATGTAATAAGTGGACCTGAACAACTACTCCAATTAATCTTAGTTTAGTTAATTTTCTGAAGGGTGGTAAAGGTCTCTCAAAATACTAAGATTTATTATTAATGTAATAGAAGAAAAAATTAAGGCTGTATTTTTTACATGCCTGAATATAATTTTTTTTCTTCCACTTTGCCTCAGAAATACTGTTAATTAACTGTTTTGTTTTGGCTGAAGAAATAAATCAGCAAAACAAATGTAATTCCATGTCTGATGCTAAAAGGGTATGTCTGGACCTCTGTACCCTAGACTGTGATCTTGTTTCAGAAACTGAAATAGCATCAGCAACAGAGTTTCTCTCCAAAGCCGGTGGATTTAAGGAAGATGTTTTCAACCAGTATGGTAAAACATACCGTGAAACTGAAGACTGAAAGTTTTTTTCTGAACAAAACTACTGTCCTCTGGTTTGAAGAAAAATGGTCTTTAGAGGCAATAGATGGCATGTTCTATCTATCAATCAATCAGCCATTTGCTTGATCAATGTCTTTCACTCCTTGAAGAAATGACAATACACAAGACTTAGCTGAAGTGGAACAAATGTTCACTTGCTCATCTTTAATGTAAATGTACCTTATGGATTGTTGATCTTTCCAGAGACTACTGCTGTGTTGATTAATTGCTAATGAATGCTAATGAAGGAGTGAGGTGAATATACACAGTGATGTATTTAAGTGATGATTGATTGGATTTAACACTAGCTGTCAAGAGAGTACTTACCACATGCACAACAAGTCCATAAATATGCACAGAACTGTTAGTTGTCTTCCTGCATGTCTCTCTGGTCTTTTAAGTCGATCTGTGACAGCAAAAGAACTGCCCCTCTAGACTTTCACTGCTAAAGTAAATTCATTCCTAAGGAAGGACCTCACCTCTCAATGACAGCTCTTAATTAAACATTGATGATCAGTGCAGTTACATGACAAAATGTCGTACAATGAGTTCCATTTTAAAAGCAGAAGTAAATTTTTAGAAAATTTTAATAATAAGAAAAATGCTTAGAAACCCACAAAAATAGAAAAAGACTCTGCTCATGAGGGGTGCAAATGCAGAGGGGACATTAGGCTAAACAAAAGAAACATTATTTCCAATTTAAGAAGAGAAATACTACATTATTCCTTTATGAAATGAAGGAAAATAAATTGAAACAGCAAACTTTCACTGGCAAGTGATACAGATCTTGTTAGAAATGTCAGTGGCTAAGAAAAGAAACAGCTACTAACCAAATAAAGAAAAGGGAAAGAACTGTTTGCTTGGGTCGAGTGCAAGGGAGGAGAGAACAGGAGGCAGAGGATGCAGTAGAGCAGCCCCTGGAGCCAGGATGTGAGATGCTCTGTGGAGATTATTGTCAGCTCAGATAAATTGCTCTAGTGGGGAACAGCAACTATTTTTTGTCATTTCGATGACAAATTCTCATTGTTCAGCAATCAATACCCAAAATCTTTTGTGCTTGCACCTTTTGAGACACCTGCCATGGCTGAAGGGGGATAGGTCTCAAACACTAGCCTCAGGTGAATTCAGAACAACTATAATGACTGTTTAAAATGACCTTTCAAAGTTGAAGTTAAAATTTCTTTCTTCAAATGCAGTTCTTTTTCAATAATAAATATACCCTTCACACAGTCAAGCTAGAGCTAATCAAGTTGTTTTTGTTATACAGCCCACAAGAAAGGAATAGATTGAAACAGTTATTTCTAAATATTTTGGAGCACTCACATATTATCATGGTTATCATTTTCAACTGCCTTTGATTTTCGAGTTCTTAAATATTTTCCAGCAGGTATGCAGACCCTCGTGAAGATAATTTAAACCTACCACTAGCTAACAGCTGGCTCTTGAAAGTGGTTCTATCCTTGCAGGAATAAGAACTGAAATTATAACACTGGCAGAAGCATATTCAAATATTTCTAATGATTCACAAGATTTAATTTAGAGTTAGCTTTGCTCCTGCTGCTGTAATTTGTATTTACTAAGTTGAGCTGGCATCCAGGCTTAAGAAATTGGCCTGTGTTTCCACATACCAAATGAGAAGGGGAACAATATCGGGATGGTGAATTTCCACCCGGGCAGCCCTGGAGGTCACCACTACTGCTTGCTGTGGCTGTGCTTCCAGGGAGTTTTGATTCAGCAACAGGTTTTGGCAGTGAATAGACATCTGTAAATGATAGACCCAAACCTTTTGCTAGCTGAAATGAAGGGGAGCATCAGCTCTTGTTTTAATGTAGAACTTCTCATTTCAAAGAGGAAAATCCACTTCAGTGTTATTCTTATACAAAAATTTGTATAACAGAGATGTTAAAAGATTGGGTTTTACCTATTATGCAAAATGGACAAATGAGGAAGTGAAAGGCTCTGTATGGAAAAACTTGCTTGCCAGTTACTGGCATCTCAAAAGAGTTGAATCAGATCATATGAAATAAAAGAATTTAAGCAAAAAATTCCAAATGTGAATTGAAAACTGCTTTTAAAATATTGTCTGGTCAAAATTTTTGAGTTTTAGGAAAAAACCACATGGGAAAAAACCCCAATTTGACTTAGAGGAGATGTAAAAACCCCAATAATTAATTGAAGAACAATATAAAACAATTCAGAAGAAAAGGAGGATGTTCATAGTGATTAATGTAAAGTAGAAATTATGCATAATAAAAAAAGGCTAGGGGAGGGAAAACAATATAAGCAGTTGTCTAGGGTCAATTGATAAGATGATACAACAGCATTTTAGATACATTAGAACGGAAAAAAAATGCACAAAAGCTTAGAAGTAGGGAAAATCCCAATATTGAAGCACAATGGACATAATTCTGTCCTGTAGCTACAAAAAGTAGTAGCCATATTATATGCTGACTGTAAAATTACTTATGTTCCAATGAAAATGTAAAAAAAAAAAGAAAATTCAAAACAGCAGATATTAAAGGTAAATTTTAACAGTGGCAAATACAATTTATTTGCATACTAGCATTTAGATGAGTTAGTCTAGGAATCATCTGAATCATTCAGCATGTTTTTCAGTATATTTGAAATACAAGAAAGACCCAACTAATGGAAGAAAGCTGCTGAGTCATAAGAAAAAGAGAGAACATAAAGAAGCAAATGGAAGCAAATATGTTTTCTTAATTTGATGTCAGTTCCAAGCAAAAATGACATATGTTTACTTATGATAGGACTTGGTTAATAAATTATATTACTAGAATAACTCAGCAGAGATTAAAAACCCTGCAACCATAACTAATTCATCAGCTATTTTTAAATAAGATTACCCAACTGCTCTAGACCGCTCTAAAATAACTGCTCTAAATATAAATAAATACCTGCTCTAAATATGCTCTAATATATGTGAATAAATATTCATATTAATAGTGAATTTATCTTTTTATTGTTAGTGTACAAATTTTCAGTTATGAAATTTTGTGATGTCATGAACAGACAAACACCCAGTAGTTGCCACTCCTTAGTTGGCTTAAAATTTTCCTATCTGGTATGGCTCAAAATGCAATCAGGAAGAATAAGGAAGGGGGTTAAGGGTGTTAGAAGAGGTAAAGTTTCTAAAGAAATCATAAAACTTTCTATCTTACTCGTGTCAGAAAAAGTTTCTGGCATATTGCTGAAGAAATCCACATTGAGAGAAAGGAAGTTGAATTTCTTCGGTTTTTGAAAAGTTGACCTGGGTTACACCTGCTGAATTCCCAAGAACATGTTAGCAGACCTAATGCAGTTTATTTCTCAGTCTTGCCTTCTCACTCATTTTGTTCTGTTGCTCCAGGATTCTGTAGGGATTCTTGACACTGCCCCCTTCATTATTCAAGCAAACATACACATAATCCAGTTTCCCTCAAATACTGTGGCTACCCAAATCACCATGCAAAAAATTTCAGAATTACTGAAGGCCATCATGCCTTAGGGAAGAATAAAAACAAGGGACAAATATTTTTTTAGACCTTGTTTATAAATTTTATTTCAGTTTTATTTCTTTCAGTGGCTAAACAGAAAGTATCTAAAATAGAGTCTTTTTAATTGGTTACTTGCATTGAAGAGATTTGTCAGAGTAGAGGTAGATATTTGTCTGGATTCAGAATGTTCAGGTTATTTAACGACCCAGAATTGGAGATACAGTTTTGAAAAACTGCATACAGCACCTGTGATTGGGAAGAACTTTTAGGCAATCTTAGCTGTCATTGTAGCATTTTTGTGAATGGGAGAGATTTTCAGAGATGCTGTATGCAGTTTCAAACGGGAGCTGCTTGATGTCCCCTTGCTGTGAGGACATTATTCTAAATCTGAAGCATGAGATTGAAAAAATAGGCTGTCGTTTTTGGGCAGGAGACAACAAGAATCTTTGCACTTGTACACACAAAGACTAATTGTAATAGTTCAAGAAACTAATTTTTTATTACTTTTCCTCTTGTCCTATTAATCTTGTCTCAACCTGCATGATCCCCAGCCATTCAGGGAGTACTGTTCATGTGTGCTGTAAGAGCCATCCTGTGCAGCAGAGCACTGTTTTATTTTATACCAACTGTATGGAATCAAAGATTTCTTCTGAGCATAATGTGTTTTGGATTTGTGATAGACCCATGTGTCTCACTGAGAACTGCCGGAAAGTTGCCAGGCTGCTCTGTCTGGGCCCTGTGTCCATGTCTGGATCTACATGCTGTCAAGTTCTCTGCTTTTAAACATCCCTGTGATGCAGTACTCTTCTTAGCTTCTCTGGCACATGTCCAGGAGACGTGCACTGTGTTTGAAGGTGGCAAGACACAGTCCTAAATAATCCTTCAAAAGAGAACTCAGGGATGGGAAGAATGAATCCATCCTGCCTGGTGTCTTCAAGAAAGACTTTATAGGATGGAAGAAATACACATACAAATGAATTTGTTTCCACAAAGCAACCCAAACAATTTCCCCCCTAAAACACAATGAAACAAAACAACATCAAAAATTTAGGATTAATTACATTAAAATCACAAAGCAATGAAGCATCAACAAAACGTAATTTTTTGTACTCATCAGTTAGGTGAGGTATCTCTGTGCTGGGGCACACACCCAACCCATGACAGGACCTTCTGTGGCTTCAGGGATGCTCTGGTCTGGCAACGACTGAGTGCAGGTGGTCCAAAGGCAGCATGGACTTCACCAAGCCACACGGAAGTGTTTTTTACACAGAGAAATACTAAGTATTAATCTCTGTGTTAGATAACACATTTTGTTCGTTAACTTCAGGATGATTTCATAAAATTGGTCCTATACATGCAGGCATATGGATTTACTATGCATGGAAATGGTTTTATCTTACCCTTCAGGAAGCACCACACAAGAGGAAGAACAAGACTGGCTTGCTTTATGGCACCTGTGCTCCAAGCTGCTGAAGGAATTAGAAAGCTTCTCATGTAAACTAGGATATCTCTGAGGATGTTTCCTCAAATGTCCTTAGATATAGTGTGTTTAATTTGGCCCCAAATTTCTATGTCTAATTGTAAAGGAGGAAAACCTTTGGATATTAAAAATTGTGTAAATCAAAAATTAACATTAAAAATCCCCTACACACAAACACATAGTCACCAATTCTAGGTTTTTCTCCTCCAGGACCTTATTCTTAAAGTTAAACCGAGTCAATCTCTGATAACACTAAATATTAACTCATTTGGGCAACTTCTGCTATAACCAGTGGTAAGTTTTAGATCTGAACATCTATCTTTCTCTTTTCAGGAAAAAAAATCCTTGGAGTTTTATTAGAAAATTTAATTTGAAAGAATATGTGGTATGAGAAACAAAATGAACTCAAAGAAATCTGAACTCCTATGTCATATTATGCAACTGTATTGATAATACTGCAAAGGAGAAATGTGCATTTCCTAATATTAAACCATATTGATCATACAGAAGAAATTAAGCTTATTTGAGGTATATTAACCAGGTATATTATGTCCAACTACTTAAAAACCCATAAATTTTCCCATCCATTAAGGTTAAAAGGGACTTCATCTTTAATTTAAATGAAAAATTATATCTGATTTTAATTAAAGTTCCAGAACAGAATCAGCCATGCTCTGGTGTTGTCTATAATATGTTCATATAATATTAGTTAGTGCTTTTTTTGCTTAGTTTTAAAATTTGGGTTGGTTTAAAGATTTTTTCAAGTGGTTGAAACATCCCCCATCAAGTTCAGGGCTGCCTCAAATGCCCCCATTCTCTGAAGGAGTCTGGTTAGAATCAGCTCAACTATTATTGTGATGCGGGAGAAGAACACTAGCCTTTCAAAAGTTGTCCCAAAGCCCGAGATCTTTTTCCTAAATTTTCTATTTTGGTGGGATATTGGACCACAAGTAGGACTTCTGTAACCTTCAGCAATGCCAATTAGAAAAAAGCCATTTCTTCCTGTGCAACTCCCATGCATTAGCTCAGCCTGGCATACATTGGCAGACAGTGTGTCCAGAAAGCCTGGCCCTTCCTTTCAAATGTATTCCCCACCCCATGGCTCCACACACTTTGTAAATCTGTAAAAGTGTTTTGGGATAGATTTACAGCATGACGTCTAGAGTCAAACAGATTTCCTCGTTTCTAGTGGGTGTGATCGAAAGATTTGAGAAGTGGATTTTTAGAATTATTGGTGGATCTGATTGTCTGAGTACTGAGAAAGTTTTGGATTTGGGGCTAAGACTCAATCTGGCAAAAATTAATCATATGATAGTCTTACAGTTCTTCCATCGCTACAGATTGCATTTTCCATGTTTTCTGAAGAAAACCAGTAATCCAGCACAGTTCCCACCTTTCCCATTAGAGGACAAATAACTGCTTCAAAATTTTCATGTCTTTCTTTAGCAGAAATGAAATTCTTGAGCTCATATGCCCTTAGTAACAATACCATTTAAAAAAAAAAAAATATGAGCCTTACAGAGGTCTCCACCTTATTAATATTTAATCTTGGACTTAAAATAAATCATGTGATTACTTTCTCTTAATTTACTTCAACTATCCCTGCAGCTAAATTGCAGAGGCACAGAAAAGTTCACAGGATTCATTTTAGACCTAGGAAGTGGAGAATTAAAGGAAACCGAAGGTAAAAAGTGATGTACTTCAGGTTTCCTTTTCTCCCCCACAGCTCAAATCTTGAGATTTCTGTCTTTTGTCGTTTGTTCTCTAATTTATTTGACATTATTGTAAAAAAAAAAAGTGGCAGGTGATTCACAAGTAGATGGCATAATATTCTTCAGCATCTTATTCAACCCTGATCATGTGAGCCAAGATTACAATGGAAATATCTGTTAAATGCTGAGAACATTTTGTCTCATCCAGAGAACAGCATGTCTCCTATGAAGGCTCATTATCTGAAATCAGAGGAGCAAGAGAAGTCACCAGCAACAGTACTTGCAAGTGAGTGGGGTTACTGAGACAAAAAAATGTCATCAGCTGTTCATGAAAAATAATCTAAAATGTTGATGTAAAGATGGACAGGCACTCTTTCATCACTGTGTAAGATTGCATCTTAAAAGGAATAGCTGTATTAAATAAAAATAAACATCCCAAACATACTACATGGGAATAGCCTGGCTTTTCTGAGGTTGATAGTTTTCTGTCATAAATTTTTTCTGGCTTGTTAAAGTCAATCTTTCTGTCGTACTTGTCACCTACTGTGCCTCTGCTTGTGTTTCAAACCTCATTGACCACAGCATAAATGGCAAGCTTCATTTCTTGTCCTATAGCTCCACCCCATTTTTCGCTCTCAAGGTTTAAAACACACTGGCAAGGCAGAGGACATTATCTTGCTTTACAGTTCCCTTAGCTGGTCCAACATATGACAGTTCAGCCAGGATTGCTGAGTGTGTCCTCTGGTACTCTACCTTTAGATTAATTTACTGCATGCATCACCTTATACACCTGTACTTCTATTATACAAAGATGGTTTTTCTAAACCAGTTATCAAGACAGTTACAATAGGGGAAATATAATTTAAACATGTTTTGGAACCCTACCATATGGAAACACGATAAATCATGCTATATGCTTAATAAAAATATCCATCCCACAACTAAAGACATGGAGATTCAACTTTCTCTTTTAACAGTTACAACTAGCCTGGATCAGGTATTCAGTATATTTCTGTCTCTGTTCTTTTGATCATTTACTTAACCAAAGCCAACTGTTTTCTCCAAAGAAGAGCACAAGAAAGAAATATTGCTTTATTAATCTTTTTCTGAAACTTGAGTATTCTTGAGCTGAACACTGTCTGAACTCAGAATGATTTACATTCTTGTTTATTCCAAAAAGGCTTTATATTTTCTCACCACCCACTTCCTTCCTAGCAGTCCAAAAGATTTTCAAAGTGATAAAACCTTCATCTATTGAGCAGGTGAAGTTAAACATATTCTTATTCTATTTTCAAGATTAGTCTCATTCTTTTCACAGCTTTTTTTGTTTTCCAATGAATTTGAAAAACAAATGAAAGAACACAGAAATAAATGAGTTGCACTACACTGTTTTCATTACTTTTTTTAATTTTTATTTAAAATCTTTGACATTGAACACAAATTCATCCACTAGAAGGTACAGGACCAAAGTTTGAGGCTTTTTATCCTCATGTAACACCACAGAACGCAGAAAGCTCATATAATTTGGCAGTTCAGTACCATAAGGCATCTTGGCTTAAAATCCATACACAATATGCTAGCACTGCTTTTCTGCAGCCAGCAACTTTTGATGCTTGGTAAACAAATAACTTAATAGCACAAGATATTGCTTTGTATAGTATAAAGTAATTAGGATATAAAAGGCACTTTTGTGTGCTGATGCTTCTGCAGTAGTTAATCTCCTGGTAAGTTTTCCAGGAACTTGGGACAACTGGTTTCTGGCCAGGCCCTCTGCACTGACTGCTGTTTGATTGTGTTTGTGTTGTTGCTGTGTCCCCACGTTGTCCCGGCTCAGCACGAGTTTTGAACTGAGGGTAATGCAGATGAAGTGCAGGGAGGGCTCCATCTCTGATGCTCATGTCACCTGTGTCCTCCTCTGAGACCGGCAGGAAGCTTTGACGTCTGCAGGACAGGACTGAGTTGCTGTGTGTGCAGCCACGTGACCAAAATCAGAAAGTTGATCAGGGCACATATGCATATTGAAGGCTTACATGGAATTTTAAGCAGTTGAAGAAAGTTAGTTAAATTTAATTAACTGAGAGTATTAGTTGCTTCTCTTGACTTCCTGCTCCTTCCCACAACTGTGCATTTGAAGGAACTTGACAAGAAGCTATTTGGCCTTACCCAGCATAGTGAAGAAAGAAAGCTGACTGCCGACAATTTGCTGCCATGTCTTCTCCTCTGTCCCCTTTGAGGGAACAAAACTGAGACAGGTGAGAGATCTCTAAATCTGTTGGTGCAATGCTACCTTTCTTATTTCTGTTTTTTTTCAGTCCACTGTCTAGTCAAAAGAAGCTCATTAAAAAAAAAAACCAAACCAAAACAACTTTAGCTTCCTAATATAAAAAATGGCCTTTGCTCATCTAAATCCAGATCAGAGCAATACCATCCAGTCAGACAATGAGGTCTCCCACCTGCACACCCACTCTGGCCCAAATGAGCAGCAAAGTCTCATTTTGGTGCAGGAGAGCCACAGTGATTCAAAGGCAACACTTGGCAAATCCTGCTGTGCCAGGGATATAGCAGCAAACATCCAGTGACTTGCCTCCATGCCAGGACAATTGCAAAAGGTGAAAAAGGCCCAGAAAAGCAAGTTCCATTCTCAGCCCTACTTTGGGAGAAGTCGAGATCTGTTTTCTTCTTCCTTCCATTCTTCAGGAATATTTCTACCCACAGCTTGAGGCAAAGTAAGGCAGAGAGAAAGGAAAATCCTCCAGCAATGTGTAGTGTCTCCTTGTGAAGGAGAAAATGTTCCCTGTAGCCAATAAGGCCAACTGAGGTCCCACACTGATTCAGGTGAAGCATCACTTCTAATGGCAAAACACACCAGTGATGACTTAGAAACTACTGAATAGTTTAGATTATGGTTTTTAGTATTGGGTGCTATTGGGTACAAAAAAAGAGGGACATATCCAGTTAATAACATGAGTGGTGTTTCTATTCACCAGTAGATATTCAGGGTGCAGATTTTGTCTTCAGTTCCTGAGAGATTTACAAGTCACAGTGCAGACTTTCTCCCAAATTCCTGATGGATTCATGTCCACTAACAAATAGCTTGGGAAAAGTCTGGGCTACATTGTCACAACTTCCAGGACATGAAAAGCTAGGCCTGGCGTCAAAGCACATTGCTGGCAGGTTTTCTGATTAACTCAAACTTTGGGCAGCTAGAGTTGTAAAACAGGCAATAAACCTTTTATGACATATCATAAATAAGAATGCTTATGCTGACAGTTTGATTGAAATGCACACTTCTTCATATCTCTCATTTTGTGATCTATTGGCTCCTGCACTCCTTTCTTTACAGCTACATCAACTGGATATTTCCCCACACTAAGGGAGGGAGGGCAGCTTATAGAAGGAAGCAAGTTTTCTAGAAGTAATTAGTATGCAAGCTGCTTAAAATCTGGAGGTTGCTATTCTCAAAAATTGCATACACTTAATTTATTATTTCATGCTTGTGACTTTCAGGTGGGTTTGTTATGTGGTACACTAGGAACACAACAACTGTTACCAAAAACTAGCGTGATTCAAAAGCATGAATTTGCTTACTCCTTCCTCTTTCCTTCAGTTTGCTTCCTTTAAATACTCAATGAATTTTTTCATTCATGGGCATGCTCTTAGATCTATGCAGTTATTTACAGGCACATCTGTGTCACTCATCACTGGGATTTCAGCAGCCCTGAGACAAAGGCATGCTTTCATCCCTGCATTGAGCAAACGGAGATTAGGTACTTTGCCCTTAGTCCCAACCAACCATGCTGGGACAGATGATCCTCCAGCAGCCCCAGGCCCTGCACAGTTTCAGATGTGACCAAGGAGAAGGACTGGGGGATAGGATTGAGCATGTCTGTAGTCCAGGAATGGGAAAAACATGGGGTGTGGACCAGGAAGAGCCAGTTGAGACCAGTGCTCATGAGACCAGGTCAGCTGAGCACAAGAACACCTCAGCCTGCTCCTAACCCCATGACATGTCTGGAGAGGTCTCTACCAGATCTCAAAGTGAGCCTAAAGAAGACTGAGTGGGCATCAGAAATGAAAGAGACCCCCACTTCAGCTCTTGCAGAGTAAAGCTGGTGATAATTCTCCTAGTAGTGATGTGAAACCTACAAAACAGAGAGTTTTGTTGTCATCCTGGAAACAAGGATCAGTCAGGAGGAGTGCCTTCATGAAACTTGTTGTTGAACAATGTGTGTAACTTATGTTACACATTTCCTGTTCCAAATTCATTCTGATGGGCAGATGCTTGTGTGT
This sequence comes from Sitta carolinensis, assembly GCA_032173965.1. NCBI lineage: Eukaryota > Metazoa > Chordata > Aves > Passeriformes > Sittidae > Sitta > Sitta carolinensis. Next base: position 128,685,145 of record CM063284.1, on the reverse strand, counting down.
GTGTACATGAGTATGTACCCAAGTTACTTCAAAAGTACCAAACACATTTTGTATTTCATTGTAAGATTTCCCCTGGCACTGATGACTTGTATGACAATCTGCAGCTTGGAGTGGCTTTTATCGGCCACATTTTTAAACTGTTAAACATAAAGATTTCTACTGGAAACATGTAATGTATTGGGTTTGCATGTTTAGGGGGGCGAGCCCACCAGTTTTGGTAGTGGGGGGCTACAGGGGTGGCTTCTGGGAGAAGCTGCCAGAAGCCTCTTCCATGTCCAGCGGAGCCAATGCCAGCTGGTTCCAGGACTGATGTGTCACTGGCCAAGGCTGGGCCAGTCAGAAATAGTGGTAATACCTCTGTGATAGCATATTTAAGAAGTAGAAAAAAAAGTTATTGCACAGTTATAATTGAGGCCAGAGAAGAGAGGGGTGAGAACATGTAAGAGGAACAACTCTGCAGACACCAAGGTCAGTGAAGAGGAGGAGATGCTCCAGGTAATGGAGCTGGGATTCTCCTACGGCACCTGGTGTAGACCATGGAGAAGCTGTGCCCTCACAGCCCATGGAGTACTATGGGGATGCACAGACCCACCTGCAAACCCAAGGAGAAGACCCATGCCAGAGCAGGCAGATGCCTGAGAGGAGGCTGTGACCCTGTGGGAGGCCTGTGCTGGAGCAGGCTCCTGGCAGGGACCTGCCCACGCATAGGGAGTGGAACCCTTGCTGGAGCAGATTTCCTGATAGGATTTGTGACCCCACTGGTATTCCACACTGGAGCAGGCTATGCCTAAAGGACTGCACCCTGTGGAAGAGTGACTGACGTTGCAGCCATTTGTGGAGATCTGTTTTCTGGACTCATGTTAGGGAAGTTTTTAGAGAACTGTCTTCCATGGGAGGGACCCCATGGCAGAGCAAGAAAAGGGCTCCTTTACTTGAGCACTGACAGAAAAAGCATGTGATGAACTGACCATAACCCCCATTCCCTGTCTCCCTGCACTGCTGGAGGGGAAGGAAACAGAGCTGGGAAGAAGGGAGGGGTGGGGGGGAAGATGTTTTTAAGGTCTTATTTTGCTTCTCATTATCCTGCTCTGATTTTGTCAGTAATAAATTCAATCAATATCTCTAATTCCAGCTCATTTTGCCTGACCTGGTATTTGGTGAGTGATCTCTTCTAGTCCTTATCTCAGCTCATGAACCCTTTGTTGTATTTCCTTTTCCCACTCCAGCTGCTGAGGAGAATGAAAGAGAGGCTTCGGTGTGTATCTGGAATCCAGCCAGTGTCAACCCACTATACACACATGGCCCAAACTCTGGCAGCACTGCCTTAATTAGCACAGCACTGTATAAATCACAGCTTTCTGCCTGTCATTACCACTCAAGGCCCCAGTGAGACTCCAGGACAGGTCAGTGTGCAGAGATGATCGCAGGGAGAGTGACGGTGCACATCTGAGCTCCCGTTGCTTCAATTGCAGTGATTATTAACATGAGAAAGCCAGAGTGATGGAAAATGGCCTGAGTTCCAGTAGAATTTATAGCTTTTAGTGCTGACGTCCCTCAGCTTTGACCAGCTGTTACACACCTGGAAGTGTAATACTGAAATATTCCCCTCATTTTATCTTTCTTGTTCCTTATGAGACTAATGATGGACAGAGCAATATGTAGCATAATTATGGAGGCCCACTTGCAGACAATGAGTTTCATGCAGAAATACTACACTGTTAAAAATGCTTTCCAGTCGATACAATATCTTAAAGCTACTTTATACCAATAGCTGTGTTTTGCTCCTATATGAGCACCATTTTGAGTTTTCTTTTTGTTTCTTTATGTGTATATAAAGATATCTGTGTATATACAAAAGATGACAAGCTAATGAAAATGGAAGTAGTTCATACTCTAAAAGTAATTCCTACCTCAAAATTGTTAAAGCATGTGTAAATGGTTATTCAAAACATTTTCTTGAGTGCAGGGTATCCTGCATCTCCATGGAACACTTAACAGGCTCAATTTTAAGGCACTTCTAGGGATCATCCAAAACCAAGGCACCCAAATTATTACAGATGTGTATGTAATTTGATGTCACATAGTATCATAGAATCATAGAATAATTTGAGTTGGAAGGGATCTACTAATACAATCTCCCTACAATAAGCAAGGACATTTTCAACTAGATCAGGTTGCTCAAAGCCTGATCCAACCTCAACTTGAACATTTCCAGGGATGTGGCATCTACCACTTCTTTGGGCAACGTTAGCCAATTCCTCTTATTATTTTTCCAGAGATCACTGAAGTTTGATCCTGTTGAGTCAGAAAGATGCCTCTCTTTAGGTATGTTTTCTTGCTTCGCTATGTGTGACAAAACTCTTTGTCTCCTAACCATCATTCATTATATCCATCATCCAGGCCAGATATCTGTATTTCACTGAGACCATGCAATATATTTTGTCCTTGCACCATCTAGAGTATGCAAACTAGATAAAGGGGGGTTTTAACAGGAGATAACTTAGAAAGAGATTTTTGTACCATTGAAGCCAAGGAAAATCTTGGAGATTTTTTCCCTAAGTTCTGGCTACAAGTTTAACTGAGTCATTTTGAATTTATTTGAGCATAATAGTCATCTACTGGTAACTGATGCTGGGACTGGAAAAAAGGCAAAAACAGGATTACTTTTTTTTTATGTTTTGATCTGTAGTTATTATTGTAGATATAAATTTCATGAAATTATGTTGCCTGATCAACTTAGTGGCCTTTGTTGATGAATTAACTACAACACTGGAAGGGGAAGAAATATGGATGTCCTCTGTATGGCTTTTGACATGATCCTCCACAACATCCTCCTGTCTAAAACATATCTCCTGGAGAGATTTGTTTGATGCGTGGACTGTTTGGCAGGTGAAGAATTGGTTGGACAGTCACACCCAGATGGTAGTGGTCAAGTACTCAACAACCAGATGGAGTTGATGATGAGTGGTGTTCCAAACCATTCTCTCTTGGGACTGGTAGTGTTTGACATTCTCATCAATGACATAAAGAGTGGGATTGAGTGCAGCCTCAGCAAATTTGCAGATGACACCAAGCTGGGAGACAGAATGCCATCCAGAGGGACCTGCAAAAGCTCAAGAAGTGCTCCTGTGGGAATCTCATGAGACTGAACAAGGCCAGGTGCACCTGGGTCAGGACAACCCCCAGTATCAATACAGGCTTGGGATACAGAGATTGAGAACAGCTCTGCCAAGAAGAACTTGGGGATACTGGTGGATGCAAAGCTGGACATGACCCTGCCTGTGGAGGGGGTTTGGAACCAGGTGCTGTTTAAGATCGTTCCAACCCAAACCATTCTATGAAGATATTATGATGAGGAAATCATGATAGACACAGAACTCCTCAGTGTAATCACTCCTTCACTTTATATATGATGCCCCCATGCAATAACTGTAGTAATCAAACTGGCTCATCTTTTTTCTTGAATGTGAATCATGCTTTGTCTTTCTTCCCTCCTCTCAGATACCCTTTAACATCTCCAAAAGTGCTTACAATTATTTATCTACCTTTGGTAAAACCAAAGGATTTTAAAATTAACAATATAAATGCAGAAAAAAGGGGCTTTGTATTTATTTGAAGCCATTGCTAGCTGTTTGTTAAAGTCTTTTCATGTCTTGTCTGAGATCTTGAAATAATATATTTAATAAAATCATGGCAATGACTCACAGCTTCTCTAATAGAGTTGTTTTCGTTTATGTTGTATACAGAAACAGCTCTGTTAATAAAAACCATATATAAATATAGTAGCTCCAGAAAGGAATGCTGATTTGTATAAGAAAACCCTGGACAATTAGGAACTAATGTCTGTAAAATATTCTGTTTCCAGAAGACACACACAAACTGATTGAAGACAGACACTTGTATGAGAATTTTGTTGAGGACAGCTTTATAAATAGATGCTCAATAATAGTAGACCAGATGTTCAAAATGAATTGTCAAGCAAGAGTTCTTGTAACCAAGCTGAAGAAGGCCATCAAAGCAATTGTTTCACAACTTCAGATCACATTCTGAGCCTGTTAGCCTACAGTCAAACGATGTTCTTGGAGATGATGATGAAGTGCTCTCTCCTGCCAGAAAAGCCAATGCCACTTTTAAGAGTGACTGAAATAAAAGATTGGACTGACTTGCTATGCGTCTGAATGTAAACAGGGCATTTTGTGCTTCCATGGTGCTTCTTTAGAGATATGGCTCCTGCAAGGGTAACTGGTATTGCATCCACCAGTTCACTCAGGTGAGCGCAGATCGGGTGGTTGTTATAGCAAGAACTTCAAACCAAAAAAAGAAAAAATATGTGAAAATAAAAATAAATTAGTCTTTTCTTCTATTAATTACACACATGAAAGTCAAGCGTCTGATTGAAATATCAGGTTCTCATGTAGTCAGTAGAGAAAAAGTTGCCTTCAAAGGCTCATTTATCTCCTAAGTTAGGTATGAGTTATTTCCTGATTTTAGCTGTCACTCTCCAATGGCTATAGAAACTAAATATTTGTCAGAGATATGACATGATCTCAAAAGACAAAACTCAGATAAAAACTCTGCTAACATATTTTAAGAAACTCTACACAAAGAGCAAAAGGAATTTGCATCTGAAAAGGGAAGATCTCTTAAGAGTACATATTTTTTAAATAGTAAAAAATCCAGGTGTGCTGGGTAAAACTGAATCGAAACAAATGGATTTGGAACTAATTGTGTCTGTCCTATCCTTTGTTCCTTGCATGCCAATTTGTTTCCTTCAGAGTTTCCCTTAATCCAGCAATTTTATGTGAGTTTCTATGTCACAACAAATTCTGGAAAATATTTTATGAGTCCTTTGGAGAAGTCTCTTTTTTTTTTTCCATCACCTTTAAAACTGTTGGTGTTTTAGGTCCCAGTCTGAACTCAATTCGTCTATCCCATGTTGTATTTCAAAATTTTCCTGCTTGGGCAGTATTTGGTTGCTCAATACTAAGGGCAAGTCTCTTTGCTCAGGAGATTCCACTTAACCCAGAGTGCAGATTAGAAAGGTAAAGCAGTAGCCTTCTTTCCTGTTTTTCTATTTTACCCAGAGTTAGGTGAAAAACAAGCTTCATCTGATTTGCATAAGCAGAATAATACTACTTAACTTTGGATTTGTACGCGGAACTAAACAACAAGCTTTCAGTGGGAAAACCGTATTGTGTGTGGGTATGCCTGGAATTTTCCTTTCAATATGGTAACAAATTTCACAGACAAATTCTGCAGCATGTAGGGAGAAGTATTTAATTTACTTGCTTTAAATCTGCTGCTTGGCAATTTTATTTGATGGTCTTTAAAAAGAATAAGAATATATTGGGGAATATTGAGTAAACTTTCTTTGTTCTTCTTTACCATATTACTTGTAATTTTATGTATGTCAGTCATATCCCTGTCAAGTCATTTCCTAAACAAAGTCATCATAGTTTGCAAAATCAAAGACATGAGAAGAATCACAGAACTAATCAAGGTTAGAAAGGGCCACTTTGGGTTATTTGCTCCAACCTCCCGCTCAAGCAGGGTCATCCTAAAGCACATGGGACAGGATTGTGTCCAGATGGTTCTTGAGACTCCACACCCTCTCTGGGCAGCCTGTTCTAGTGCATGATCACCCACATAATAAGTTCTTTCTCATATTCAGGTGGAAATTCCTGTGCATCAGTTTCTGCCCATTGCCTCTTTTCCTACCACTTTGCACCACCGAGAAGAGCCTGGAACCATTCTGTTGACATCCTCCCTCCAGATACTTATATACACTGAGGCCTCACTAGGGCTGAGTAGAGCAACAGGATCATCTCCCTTGACCTGCTGGCAATGCTCCCCCTGGCACCCAAGGATACCATCAGCCTTCTTGGCCACAAGGACTCACTGCTGGCTCATGGACAGCTTGTTGTCCATCAGGACTCCCAGGTCCTTCTCTGCAGAGCTGTTTTCCAGCAGGAAACCCCCAGCCTGCACTGGTCCATGGGTTTTTCCTTCCCAGGTGCAGGACCCTGCTTTTGCCTCTGTTGAAATTCAGATGGTTCTTCTCTGCCCATCTCTTCAGCCTGTCGAGGGTCCTTCTGAAAGGCTGCACAGCACTCTGAGGTATTGGTCACTCATCCCAGCTTTGTGTTTTTGGGGAACTTGCTGAGGAGGCCTCTGCCCCTTCACACAAGTTATTGGTGAAAAGTTAAACAATACTGGGCCCAGTACTGAACCCTGGGGGACACCACCAATGACAGACCTCCAACTACACCCTGTGCCACTGATTCCAACCCTCTGGGAGCTGCTGCTCAGCCAGTTCTTAAACCACCTCTCTGTTCACTCACCCATTCCACACTTCCTGAGTTTGCCTGTGAGGATGTTGTGAGAGACAGCGTTGAAAGCCTTGCTGAACTTGAGGTAAGACAATATTCACTGCTCTTCCCTCATCCATCCAGGCAGTTGTTTCATCATAAAAGGCAATGAGGCTGGTCAAGTATGATCTATCTTTAGTGAATCCATGCTGAATACTCCTGATCACCTTCTCCTTATCCGTGTGGATAGCGATGACCTCCAGAATGAGGTGCTCCATCACCTTTCCAGGATTGAGCTGAGGCTGACTGACCACTAGTTCCCCGTGTTCTCCTCCTCGCCCTTTTGAAGACTGGGGTTACATTTGCTTCCTTCCAGCCCTCAGGCACCTCTCCTGATGTCCATGACCTTTCCAAGATGACTGTGAGTGGCCTCACTAAAGTATTAACACAAGTGCAGGAATTTCCCTTATTGCTAAAAGACAATCATGCAGCAAAACAAAGATAAAACTTTTTCCTGAATGTTACCCATAGTTATGGAAGTCTGAACATCACTGGAGATATATAAAAGAAGCGTAGATGTGGTTTAGTGGTGGGTTGACAGTGTTCACTTAATGGTTGGACTCAATGATCATAAAATTATTTTCCAGCTGAGACAATTTAATGATTATCTGACTTCATGTATTCTCCACATAGCTTGGATCTTAATTTTAAAGCCTTCTCCAAGGGAAAGCAAGTAAAATTTTACATACCATTCTTAGCAATAAGTAAAAAAATAAGTGCTGTATAGTGTAGTTGACTAAATGCCACTGTTTTTTTCAGCATTATTTGCCATATGTTTAGAGTCACTGGGACTGCAGTGCTGTGTATACCAGCCACACAAGCTATCAATTAACTGCTCCTGAATACCTCCATATTCTTGCTCTACATCACTGTGGCTCCTCTAACCTTTGCAAGAGGGTCTTTTTCAGTCTTTTTGAACAGCATTTGGATGTTATTGGTAATTTGAAGTCTAATCATTACTGTGGCACCATGGGAACATATTCATCAAACCACATTGTAGAACGCTTTGCATAGATGCAGGTATGGACACAAAATTGCCCCCAAATGTATATAATATTAAAACTAAGCCAAAATACTTGAAATCCACAAAAAAGTGAGATTCTTTGTAATAGTTCCAGACAGTGCTGCTGCAGATATTGACAGGTGAGCTCGCGATCCTCAATTTCCTTTGCAACAGACAAAGAGGCACTCCACATATCAACTCATTGGATCTGACATGGCATTGCTTTGTTTCTTTCTACCTTCTAAAGAGCAAGTTGAAACAAAACTGTTTCACAGATACCTAGATCTAGAGATACCTGTATTTGGACAGATATAAACCATACACACAGACATAGTGATCAGCAAGATAGTGATGGCTTCAATATGGTGCTAGCTGAGTAGGTTTTATAGAAAAAAAATATCCCTACCTTCAAGAGGCTCAGTGGGTGCTTTGGGAAGCCATTCATTATCATAACTCTAAGGAAGGATAGTATTCTTATTAAGAAATAAAATTATGGGATCTATTTGAGAGCCTTAGATGATGGGGTAAGTAAGAAATGTATCTTAGAGAAGTTAGAAAAGACTTTTCAAGGATGTGTTATGATATGAAGTGGGGAACTATAAATATCTCAACAGAAAATTGCATCCATTTAAGAGTAGCATAGCAGTATTTTGCCAATGAAAAACAGTTGTGAAGCTGAGGAACAAGTTTACAAGGCAGAGAGGCTAAGAGGTGTGTTTTAACTGTGTTTGTCTTGGCCTGATTGTTGAATTTTAAGACATAATAAAAGGTTTTCATTTGGACGTAGGGAAATAGACATGGAGTAAATACAAACCTTTTCGTCACAGACACATTAGTTGGTTCACAGATGACACACAAGAGAAGGTGAGAAAAATCAAATTAAAAGTATTATAAAAAGTAAGGCCTTACTGAGCACCACTCTGCTGTCCCCAATATGGAGGAGAACAAAGAAAACCTTCCAGAAGACTTACAGAAAAAGCAGTTAGGTAGACAGAAAGAAAATGGAAAAAAAATTTAAAAAGAGAAGCCATACTTAAGTTATAAAAATGGATAAATTTTTCAGAAGTATGGGCTCATTTCTGTTCAAGTCCAAGGCACCAGCCTGTCATGAGAGAGAAGTGAAATTCCACACTGCAGCTGTAGCTTGGAGTGGAACAGTGAAAGAACGGACAGGGGCTGGAGAGGCAGGTTGGTGTGAGCTGGACAAGAGTTAACTTGCTTGTATTGTTATGGAAAAAGAGCCAGAGTATAATGAGAAGCTAAGAAGAAGGATATGAGATATTGTGGGAATACTGGAACAGCTAAGGAGTAAGAAGAAAAGGCATAGAGGAGCTGCCTGCATTATGAAAGAAAAAGAAAAGTAAGGACAGAGTATATTATGTTTTGTATTTATATATTAAATACTTAATTTTTCCTTGGGTGAAATGGAGAACTGTATGGTAGGCAGAAAAAGATAAAAACAGGATTGAAGAGGGGGTAAAAAATGAGTGACAAGCGGTGAAAAGACAGCTGCTATTACAGGTGTAGGCACAGCGGAAAAAGCAATTTATCTCTGAAAGTCACTAAGAGATTGTCTGAGATGAGATCTAGAACAAAGTAAGCAACAGTGCTTTACAAGCCATTTTTAAAAGTCATCTTGGAATTTTTTGCTGTGACGCCTTGAGACAGATGAAATGCATTTATAATTTGATAATTCAAAAGGACACTAAAAGTGTAACCCTAATTTACAGTTCATTGGAGCACTAAAGGAAACATCAGCAAAGCTATATTTTTTTTTTTAAGTGGCAAAAATATGGTCACAAAAATTCCATTAACTGAGTTTTAGGCTATACTGGTACTTTGATCTTTCTGATTATAGTTTTTTAGAGAGTCAGGACTAAAATCTAAACAGATGCACCACTGTGATTGAAGAAAATGTATCCACTACTTTTAAAAACACTTACATCCTTTAATAGCATAAAAAGTTGTTAAAAACATTTTTTGCTTGAAAAGTTCTTGCAGAAAAATCTTCAAATCCTGGTATTCCACAAATACAGAAATATCTGTCATTTCACTTCAGTGAAGTTTTAAAGAGCAGAGCTATACAGGTCTGTTTAATGCATATCTGTAGGTATTTAACTCGATGCAATACCGGTTAGAGTGGTTAAAGCATACTGTGAATTTTTGGATGCAAATGACTTTTGTCACTAAGAAAGGCAAAGTCGAAAAACCAAAACTATTTTAAGAGTGCTGGTTTCAGCATAACCATCTTGGGTCCCAGCTGGAAAAAGGCTCTTTGGAAGCAGGTTGAGACACTCATTCTATGAGAAAAGCAGATCTGAGTCCCTCTTCTGTCTGATTTAGAGGGTAATTCTGGGTGACTAATGGATGCTTTTGGCTGAGTACCCTCCAGCAGTTCCTGAAAGACTTGGCTGTTTTTATTCAAGCTAGGAACATTTATTTTCTGGATTTCAAAATGTTCAAAACAGCTTGATAGTAAATAGCAACAAACTGTTTGATCACATACAGAAGGCTCAGGAGCTCAGGCTTTTTCTTTTTCTTTTTTTTTTTTTTCTTTTTTTTTTTTTTTTTTCATTTACAGGTGATATCCTAGGGATTTGGATTTTATCTTCTAAAGGTGAAAATCCTGTTGCATCTTCATACAGAATTCAAGAGTCATGTAGATTACCTAAATAGAAAGAAGTTAGAAGTGGCCATGTAAGTACTTCAGATCCATCTGTAAAATACATGAAGAGAAGTACAAATCTCACAATCTAAAAATCGTCTTCTTAAAAAACTATGTTCACATCTTCCATTGGGATCAGCAGCTGCAGGCAGCTGGGGCACACGGCTAAGAAAAGTACATTTCTACAGTTGTATAAATTAGAGCAAGAATGATTGCAATTTCCTACATTCACTGTTTCTACACGTCTACATTAGAAGATTCTTAAAGGTTTAGGAAGGCAAATTGTCGCAATTTAGGAAAGGAATAATTATTAAGTCTTGGACAGTGCATGAGAAAACAGGGTTTTTTAAATTATATTTTTATTTTCTAAAGTAAAATGATTTGGCAAGTCAGGCACACAGAAGCTAACAATTATCTATTGTGGGAAAAATATAATTTAAGAATAATTTCTAAGCAACATCTTAATTGTACATATCTGTAAGTTAGCCAAAGGGCTAAGAATCTAAAAGTTGACATGATTTATGCTAGTTACTGACAAATCTTTAAAAAGGTTTCTTTATCACTTAGCATGATTTATTCAGAGTTCTGAGGGTGCTACAAGGAGAAGGAAGAGTATAATTATTTCTATTTTACAGCTGAGGAAGAAATAAGTAGAAGCATTGTGACATATCCACCTTCCTGGAAGGCATGGTGGAGAAAAATCCTGCTCTTGCCTGTGCAGCTAAGTTCATACCCAGAACAGTTGGATTTCACTGGAGTTGAATAACTGCTGAGTAGTGCATTCACAACTATGCACAAAAATGCTAGTTCCTGATTTGATTCAGCTGCATTCCTGCCCTTTTTTGTTAGGCTTGTTTCAATCTATTTTCTCTGCATATGAATGTTGGTGAAGGCAACTGATATAGAGGGGTACACATATTCATGGAGGAATAGGAGTTTGAAAAAGTCTACTCATCTTCTGTTTATTATTCATGATTCACTATTCATCATTCACTTTTTTCTCTATTCATAAACTTTTAGGCATCCAATCAGGAGTGGAGACAGGGATGAATAATGGAAATACACAGTTCACAGATAATACTCAGGCTGTAATTTGTACAGGCAAATGATCTGATGAACATTTATAAATAACTGTAACAGTACTTTGGTGGTACAAAAGAAAATCTGCCCTCAAGTAAGAGGCAGAGAAATTAATTTGATCATGTCTAAAAGCATTAAGCAAGTAACCAGAATAGATAGCAAACTCCTGTAATATAACCTGACTTTTTCCAGGAAGATAGAAAGCCATTAAGCTATGACAAACATTCCATCTTAAGATGATGCAGGATTATCATTTTAACAGTCATCACTGGGGAAAGATGGACCAGTACTCACAATTGGATTGAGAGTAATCGGGTCACAGATCTAACAAATCCAGTGAAAATTTCTAGTGTGCTAAGGGATTCCTGCTGGATTGCCATTCTAGGGACAGGAGCATTATATCACACCCTGCTGTTCTGAGGAAGGGAATTGCTTTCCGTGGTGTGTACTCCACTCCCAGCTGTTCAAGGAAGGGCCACTCCTCAGTTTCTGAGCTGCTGTGTTTGCTCTGAGATGTTGAATGCAGCACCATCTCAAAGGTTCATAACTTCCAGGGAATAGTGGTTGCACAAATCTTTTCCTCACATTCCAGGTTAAGAGGCATGCTAGAAAGATTGAGGAATCCCTTCCAAAAAGACAAAAATGCACAATGTCTTAAGCTGGTAAAGGCAGGAGCTTGACTCCTTCAATAAGGAACAAATCACAGTGAGGATGAGGAGTTACTGTCACTGCCAGAAGTCTCTTCTGTAGCGCTGTGGACGTGGTTGAGCCCTCCATCCCAGACTGACAGCTTTCTTACTATATCCCATTATTGCCATCCATGATTTTAACTGTTATACAGCCACCAGCTGTATCTTACTCCTGCAGTAGTGTTCAGGTCAGATGTAAACACTTTAAGCAAATCTACTAGCTTTTTGACCCACTTTAAGATCTAGGCATCCTGAAGGGAGTACATAGGCATTGTGGGGCAGTGCAAAAGTCCCAGACACAGTCCAAGATATGAGTTTCAGCTACAGCTAATTTGATAGTAATTATGCCAGGCTACATTAAACAACAAAAGTCTACTTTCCTAAACCAAATGTTATACCTTTACCCTATCCTTTTCCTATAAGAAAGCAAATTAGAGCAACAGAGAGATGAAAAGATCCTGGTCAGTGAAAAAACCCTCTAACCCTTACTAGCAAGCCATGCCATGTCATTGTCTTCATGAACTGTTCAACTTGATCACACTCAAAGCCAAATTGTGAGTAACATTCAAGCTCATAATGAAAACCCTCATGTGTCCCTCAATTTTTCAACGCCTTTGCCCATCTTACGTACCTGGTAATCTCCCACTTCTATGCCTTGTTATACAGAGAGCAAGTGAAAGAACAACCAGTCTACTTATGGCTGTACTTATTTTTAGGTGTTTTACCCCCTTTTCTTTGCATGAGAGAGAAATGATTCCAAAATGGCAGTGAGGAAGAGTGGAAAAATAAAGGATAGGGAAAAAAGAGGATCAAACCTCAGCATGAGGTCATCAAGATGAGCTAGGGAGAAGGAGGCATCCTCCAAGTGTGTCCCACACAGCTGTGCCACAGCTGGTCATGCTGTGACTGGGGCAGTGAGCAGGGAGCTGGTGGGGTTGCAGCAAGGTGAGTGCAGTGACAAACTGATGTGCTTTCAGCCCTTGAACTGGTGAGGAGACTTGCCCACAGGAGCAGCAAGGAGGAAGAAAGGCAAGCAGATGAAGGAAAACAGATGGAGATAGGGGTAGGAGACAGGAGGTTGAAGTTTGGTTTGCGGCTGGTGGGAATGAGAAGGCATCAGGAGAAAATATCAGGAGAAAGAGAATCAAACCCAAATTCAGTGAGAAAAAAGTGGAGGTATTTGGAAGCTTTTAGGATATGGGAGGGATCAGAGAGTAAAGTTGTCGGATAGCATGGTGTATACTGGTTACCATTTTATGCAAGAAACTTGTGTAGCCTCACATGCTGGTTTCAGCAAATCTGTGGAAGGGCTTCAAGCCTGTCATGGTTCAATCCCAGCAGGCAGCTAAGCACCACAGATCCATTGGTTCACTCCCCTTTGGGAGAAGAGAATCAGAAGGGTAAAAGTCTAAAAACAAATGATGCAGAAGAAAACCAATTGCTCACCACCACATAACTGATGCCCAGTCAACCACTGAGCAGTGGCAGCTCTGGCCAACCTTCCTTCCCTACACATTTTAATACTGAGAAAAATACCATGTGGTATGGAATAGTCATCTGGGGTCAGCTGCCTCCTCATCTTCCTTCTTTTATTTATTTTTTTTTTTTTTCGGTTGTTTGGGTTGGTCAGCTGGCAACCTTCTCTGAGAGGTTAATTAGAGGAGATGATTCAGGAACACTACTCAGGCACATGCACATGCTGCCTGTTGGGAAGCTAACAGATGTATAAGAAGCTCAGAAACCTCTATTTTTCTAACTGGGAAATCTTTTTCTCCACAGGACTCAAGTTCAGGCAGAGGTCAGATCCTTGTTTCCTCCCAGTAAGGATCAGAGTCTGTAGAAACTGAGTAATGCTTACAGTGGGAATCAGACCCTCAGCTTATGGCAATAGAAACTGAAGAGACTTTGCAGCTCTCCTCAGTGCAATGGTGTTGATTTCCAGAGTAAGAAATTGCTGCTCCTATGGTTTAAACTTTATTCTGTTCTCTGATATTTGAAATTGGTTTGTCTTTTAAAAGCTGTGCTAGCATTTGATGTGTAATAAAAGATGATTTTTTTTGTCTTTAGTCAGGAAACTCAGCCAGGAATGTGAATTTGAAGCACAAAGCTATGGAATTACTTCTCAGTCATTGCATTTATTTTGACTATGTCCAGTATTATAGGAGTGTCCAATATTGCCGTCGGGATGTTTCCCTGCTTGTCTGTCTGGACCTTGCTGCTGAGCCACACAGCAGCTGCTGTGGTGTTTCACCCCAGAGTCACCTTTGACTAGCTGGTGATACAGCTGGGCACACAGAGACAAGTCCGGGCACACTGGGGCTCCAGGAGCGGCAGATGGAGCTTCCTCTGTGGATGCTCGCTCCAGGTTTTCCTCTGCAGGAGAAGCTTTAAGGCGATGGTGAAGGAAAGGAGTCAGTTCTGATGGAGGGTTCAGTTCAGAACATTTATTCTAGCCGGCAGGCATCTGAACTTCCTAACACCAACCGAACTCCACACCGCGTGGTCGCTCGTCCTTTTAACCAGGGGAGAGGGGGAGAGGAGGGACAGGAAACCACCAACCAGTTACAGGTGAGGAGGTCTTAAGGGACAAAGGACACCTGGATGGCCAATGTCTCTTCAGGGGTAGAGAGCATCTTTTTGAGCCTGCCAATCACCGACACCCTTCTGGAATTCCAGGAGTGATACAGTGACTGGAAGGGGTGGTGGAAGGAAGGATGATCACACCACAACACAGTATGGAAATGGCTTCAAATCCAACTTAGTCACTTGCTGAAAAAGGACCAGAAAAGATCTAGGCAGTCTTCTGCCTGAAAGTGTGGGTGGGCTTTGGCACAGGCTTACTCAGGGAACTCCAAACAATAGTGTGAAATATGATTTACCTGCTTAGTCACAAACTGATAACAGTGAGTAGAGGCCTAAATGCACTCAGCTCCTGACGCTAGTTCCTTCTGCTCTCCTTTCCTCTCTCCTTCCATAGTCAGGTAATGGCATTAGTATAACAGAAACCCTGTTTTGGGAATAAGAGCATTGTTCAGACACTCATTCATTTGCCTTAGCAGACTTTGCTGACTCCCTAAAACAAAGTTCATGGTGGTCCTGCTACTAACTTCCCTGCGGTGTTTCTACAAAACCAGGCGTGGGGGGAAAAGAGCCGGCTTCAAGGAACAGGTGTAATGAACTTGCAGTAACTGCAATGTCAGTTCAGATAACCACTGAAACCCAGGGCTAGCTCCAAGGATGTGTCTCCTACTTTCTTCTGCCCACTGACAACACCTCAGGCATGAGGAGGGAAACTTGGACCTCCACACTGAACAGCCAGGTCAATATGCATAACTAAGAAACAAATCATGAGAGAAACTCCTGAGGTAATGAAGGAACCTTCTACACATTTAATTCTGAGAAGATCAAGATTGCATTGATTTATTTACTTGCATTCACTAGTGACTCCAGTTAATTAAAGGAAATCTCCTGCAAATTCCCCATGAGATACATCAGGGGTTCATGGTACTACATGCTATTTCTACAGGAAATAATAAATTATAGATACTATATTTCCCCACAATATACATCTTTACTGCAGTCTGTCAGGTTAGCCCCTGATACTCATGGCATTGAAGTCATGAAGAATTATGATGCTTCTAATTTTTTGTCTCTATGTACTAATTTTAATATTTTTGTTTCTTATTAAAAAGAGAGAATATAAGTGAAATCTTGACTATATTTAAGAAAGTGCCTTTGAATTTACTCCATAACTTTTCCTTTCATCTCTTTGCAGTAAAAAAATATCTTTTGAAAATTTCTATTTGTACAGTTGGAGTATCTTCTAAGGAAGCTTCTAGAACCATCTTGTAATTTTTCTATCATTCTTGATTCCTAATTAATGTTACCTTGTGATAGCTCCCTTTTTCAGCTGGTGCATACAAGCAACATGTTTCATGACACCCACACTGGGCTAGCTGGTGAATCAATAGAAAACATAAAGTTAGCAGAAACATACTCCTCTCTTTTACCCTTTCCTTCTGACTTCACCCTAACTTCCTAGATTAGTGTTTCTGGGTACATGGTGTTGTCTCAGGCAACCAAAAATAATTATAAATGACAAATAAAGTCAGGATGATATTTGTTTTCTCTGTTGCTTGAGAGTTTTTTCAAAAAATTCTTTTGCCTTTGTGTAGAAAGATCCCGCTAAATCTCATGTAATATCTGAATTTTGTGAAGAAAACTGAAACCAGGCAAATGTAACTAATCTCTGCCAATATTTTACCACAGTTTATGCTATAAAATTGCTACACACCAATTGTTTCCCTGTTAAAGCCCCTTTATATAGCTTTAATTTGCAAAGTACAAAACCTCTAGAACACTGAATCACAGCTGCCTTCACGTTGGGTGTGCTATTTTATCAAGGGAGTTTTGCTACTAGTGGACAACAAGAGCCTGTACATTTAGAGTTGCTCTGAGACTGGTGGGATTACTCTATATTCATTCAAAAAGCAGTCTATTGTATCAAAATTTTAGCTGTTCCAAATGGTATTGCATGTTATAAAAATTTGGGTGCTATCCAGTTCTTATACCTTTTTCTTACTGTGATAAGATATTCCACTAGTGAGAGTAAAGACTGATCCCTGCTGGGCTGCTGGAAGAACATTAACACATAACCAATATTGAGGGAAAAGAAACCATGAAAAGTGTAAATAAAGGATGGTGGAAAAGCCCATCTCACTCATTTTTTCTGCTCTGTATCTGTGGCTACAGTTATTTCCCCTGGGACCAAGTCAGTGAAGGAATGCAAGGTTCATCATTTCTCTGCTATCCAGGGAGACCACATGAGAATGAGAAGAGCAGATGACCATCCTTGTAAGTCAGAAATGAGACCTGTGGTATTCAAGGGGGAGTAGGAAAGAAAAGGGACAGGAAGAAAAACATGAGAAATGGTTTCTTTTAAAAGTTCTTTTAGACAAAGGAGACAAACTATTTCAAATTCTGAGTTTTACTTAAAAGTATTTCCCCTTAAGTTTACATGGTAGCCAGTGAATGTACAAGAAAAGGAGATACATAAGCTCTCTATTTTGCCTTACATTATTCCTTTGAGATCTGAAATGAGATTTATAAATTACTTTTATTGTCATGTGTAATGTGTTCTCAGGATCTCAGCACCAGAGTTTGCTGCTTGAATTGAACCACTATCCTAACCTAGATCGTAAATCTGTTTTGATTTTGGTCTTAAGGGGAGTCATGTCTTGTAGTCTCTTACTTGACTTTTCATTTTTAGAAACTCTCATTTGGTGTTGTCCTTGTTTGGCCAGCCCAGGAAAGTGAGGTGGCTGGTTTTGAGATTGGCATTCTATTGGACCAATGGGAAGGCATTATCTAGTTGTTATTCCCTTTGGCAGCAGCCCGGGCAGGTCTCTTTCCTCCCGGCTGTCAGAGCACACACCTCTGCCCTCTCTGCCCTGGGCAGGGGGAGGCCCCGCGGGCCAGGCAGGCTCAGCTGATTTGGGAACATCTGCGGCACAGAGTCTGCTCTGCTGCTGGCCCCAGCTGAACCTGCCTCTGTGAGCCTGGGCAGAGAGGGGGGAGGCACGATGAGGGAGGCGGGAACACCTGATGAGACTGAGGGGTGGAAAAGGAATTTTGGGAATCTGTCCAACTTTCCCTCGGCTGCCTTTGGGCCTGGACCCTCTGAGAGCTGCCCCCTTTCCCCCCCCTCAGCACGGCTTTGAAATCTGACACCCGAGCTCCTGGCAAGGCCAGCCAGGTCAAACACTGTCTCTTGTTAACTCTTTCAATGCATCAGTACAGAGATGGAACTTGGAAAACCCTCTATCCTCTCTCCAGTAAGAGAAATTAGAATGTAGTTGTATAAAGACCACATGAAGGATCAAAGTAAGTCAAGAAAGAGTGAAAGTCCAGGTGGAAGGAGTGTGGGAAGTTGCTTTTAAGCTGTAAAAGACTCTTGCAAGCTATGGTGATTGGTTATAACATATTGAAATGTTTTCTTTAAACCATAAAGAAGTATGGGGGAGATAAAAGAGTTCAAATTGTAAACCTGAGCAAAGGAATGAAATGTTGAGGGGACTGTTGATTTTATGAAAAGTTGAACAGAATGATGAAGTGATAAAGACTCTTTGCCCTCGAAGAAGAAATGAATCTCTGTTCCTTGGAGGTGAAGGTGGTCTCAAAGACAAAGAGAACCTTTATTTTGAACATGTTTATCTTTAAAAATAAGACCCCATACATCGATGTAGCCCACAGACACAATAATGAACATGGGAGGAATTTCATGAACACAAAAAGGATCCAGGCAGTTGCATGTTCATGAAGAATGGATCTACAAGAGAAATGTTTTCTTATGGGGAAATTGACCATAGTGAACGAGAGGTGCTTCCCTCCCTAAATAAACTGAAAAAGACTGTTTTAGAGGTGGAAAACTGACTGAGATATCTGAATGTTGTTTTCTTTACATTGTTGGTTAAGAGAAAAGAAGGTGTGGGGAGGGAGGAAGAGTGTCTTGAAGGTTCCACCCTCATTCTTCTTGTTTTTCTTTCTTTTAGTATTAGTTAATAAAGTCTTATTACTTTTGATTGAAAACTTTGAAATTGGCAAAAAAATCAGACTAGAACAGTAATTCGTGTTTCTGCACAGTTTTGAATTGAAACCGCGACAGGTGTAAATTTTCTATATGGGATCCAAACACTGAATAGAACAACAAAATCATTTTTATCCACACCTGACTATATTAAAGTCAGGTAAGGAGTTTATTTTCATCACAGGTAGTTCTTGTCTTCCCTCACTTATCTAAGCTGCGCAATGTACATTTTTGCTTTGTATATGTGTCCCACCAGACACAAGATAAATTCTGGTCAAGACACATCTTTGATTTCTTCAGGCTGTATCCTTTTCTCTCCAGAGTTGTGGGGTTTTTTTTTTTTTGGTTTTTTGGTGTGTTTTTTTTTTGTTTTTTTTGTTGTTGGTTGGGGTTTTCTGTTGTTTTGTTTTTGTGGTTCTTTTGGGTTTCCCCTCTGAGGGACTAGAGCTATCCTGGCTGGGACCCTTAGAGGGGAATGGACTGTGGCAGGTGGGGAGCACTTAGAGTATCAAAGGGCCCCTCAAATAACTTAACATGTATCTCTCAGAATCAGGAAGAGATTTGATGCTCAAAGAGATTAACTAATGTGCTCAGGGCCCATAAGAAAAGTCTGCAGTAGAAACAGTTGTCAGATCCCCGTAAAGCTGAGCAAGCAGGGGCTTAAAAACAAAACCATTCTCTCTCACAGGGTACGAGATTTATCTTACCTAAGAGCTCTTTATTCATTCACTCTCCCTTGTTCAGAATCCCAGATAATATTGTCTGGCAGAAGTTCAGTGTATGCTATCCTACTGTCACTTGTAATTTTCTGGTTACGGCATAATCTTCCCTAGTTCCACAGCTGCCCATTCTGTAGTTTCTTAAATCTTCCCTTGAAGCCAGCTGATGTTAGGAACAGACCACTGAACTATCTTTTCTGGTAGAAAATTCTACCCCTGATTTTAACAGCATAGCCACTTCCTGATGCTTACTCCAAAGAGATATGGATTCATTTTAAATCCAAAATTCCTAACATTTGGCAACTGGACTGATCTAGTAAGCTGGATTTTGCAAAAGTAGTCTGGGTCTGACACTAGTTAACCAGTATTTTTTGATAAAGAATTAAATGATGACATAAGGAGTTCAATTAGAAAAGTCTGCAAACTCCAAATGGCTTTGATAAATGAAAAAAAAAAAAAAAAAAAAGAAAAAAGAAAAAAGAAATTGCCCTAGAATAAACAGGATGCAGTTTATTAGGGTGAGTGAAACACATGTAGGCATAATATATGCTCAAAAACACGTGAGCTGGACTGCAGGTCTACAGAAAAAAATATGTAAATCCCTACCAGAGCAAATGTAAACACACAAAAAAGATAATTTACACACATAAAGTAAATTTTTATCATTCTTCCTACTTTTGATGTCTCATCTTCAGTATTGGGTCATGTCTTTCATGCTGCATCTTAGGAAAGGTATGGACTACCTAAAGAAAGCCTTCAGGAAACCAACCTGAATGCTCAGAAACTGGGGGAACACAACCAATGTGAGGAAAAAGAGCATACCTGGAATGTGTTTAAGAGGAGTCAACATTCCCACGGTCCACCAAACCACTCCTTCCTCTAACTCCTACTTTTTTACTTCCTGTAATTAACAGCTGAGAACACTCAGGCTTAAACAATGACTCCAAGACATTCCTCCCTGAATTTAATGCCTTTCACCATGATAAGGGGAAATCTTGTGTATCTTCTCTAGAAAGCATTTCAGAATCCTTGGAACATTAAATTAACAGGAGGAAAGACTACCTTTCTTTACAAAATGATGTCCATTCATAATCCCATTTCCTAGCAAATTTCGAGCCCCTTGCAGGAATGAAACTTCTCTTCTGGCACTTGTCCATCTCTAGTCATCAAGATGGCCTCCAAGTAGTTTAATTAACAAGCAATGACATAGGATAACTTTCACTTATTTGCCGTCAGTACATTTTCTTTTTATTTTTGGAAATTTTATGGTATTAATTTTTGATTTCCAAATGTAATAAATCCAGGGATACGAGCATTAGCATAAGTTTATGAGACCTAACATTTTATTACTCACACAAAGCTTTTCTGGATGAGACTTATAAAACAAATCCAGTTTTCCCCTAAGTTAAAGGGCTGGTAGCACATTGAGTGCTGGAGATACCTGAGATACTGCTTCAATTTCTATAGCCTTGGAAACACTTCCTCCCCTGCCCGCTATGGAAAAGTGTGATTAAAAATAGAGACTTTGGCTGAGCTCGAAACAATCTCTGAAAACCTATAAATCTTTATTAAATTCTGTGTTACAACTCAGCTGAGGAGGAGTGGAGACACACTTTGTTCTGGGGATGCTTTTGCTAGAAAGTACTCAGGGCCTATAATAAGCACCGAGCTCATCTGTAGCTCATGATTTGGAGGAAGGGCTCTCCCACACTGTGGGGTGGTATTAAGGGCACTGTGCTACAGCAGTAGCATTATACTTCATCTGTGACTTGGCCAAGGCTTGACATTTGATATGTGTGTAAAACACCCTTGCATATGGTGCTGTAGCTGAGGGCTCCCAGCCGGCACCGAGCCCGTAGGATGCATCCATCTGGTCTGCAGCCTGGGCGCTGAGGAATCACATCCAGGTGGCAGCAGCGGCCGGGGCTAAGGAAGAGCTGCGAGGCGCTTTTGGAGGGCCAGACACTGAACACCTTGGGAAACTGCTGCCACCTTCATTCGTCCCATGGCTAGGGCCGAACCTGAAGTCCCTGTTAGAAGGCAGGGTCTGGCCTGCGTTTGGTGATGGAGTAGACGGGGAAGTGGCTGGGGAAGGACACTGTGGACCTCTCCCTCCCTCTAGTGGCTTCCTTACGGAGAGGAACAGCTCCTCATCAGCCCCCCCTGCGCTAAGGCACTTCACCAGCAGGTTCAAGTATTTCCGGGTTCAGTTTTGTATTTTTAAAATACAGGTCTAGGCTTAAATAAAGAGAAGTCCTCACAGTGTGGAGCTGTACAACTGTGGCCCTTGAGGGACACGGGATGCCCAGGGCAACCTTAGTGAAAATCCCATACTAATTCAGTGTGTCCCCTTAATCCTCCCTACTGACAGAAGGGCACCAGAGATTGCTGATGGTTAGAGGTTCTTGGGCTTTTGGTTACTGTGCCTGGTTTTATAAGATCAAGGGATCTGTGCCATAAATCCTTGCTGACATATAACAGGGTTTTTAAAAAAATACCAAAATCCATATATCACACCATGTCCATGATATATTTATTATAGAGACTAGGGTAGTTATGTTCTCAAGAGTTTCAGTCTTCACAAACAAATGATGAAATTAAGGAAAAATAATATTGGGTAGAAACCCAAAGGGAGGGAGATAGAGGGCTTCTAATGGGAGATGTTACAGGTTTGATTGACTTCATAGCTTGGTTTGTACCCTACATCTGTCAAAGTATTTGCACTTTGCAAGTGAATTGTTCTTTCCTAAGGGTTTTCATTTGTTCGTTTGTTTGTTTTTTTCAAGGTCAATGAATTCAATGAATTCTGGGTTTGGAAATATTAGAGAGAGAAGAAAGAAAGTGAAGAGTTGGAAAAAAGAAAAGGTGGGGAAGGATGAAAATGAGCTAAAATACCAGTTCCAAAAATTGTCAAACACTGCATCTCCATTCCTTTTCATCTGAGCAAGCCTGGTGAGTGCAGGAGACAGCCAGGGGCAGCACTTGGAGTCACTGTACGAACAATGGGGTGGTATCACAGAAAAGCAGGCACCTGCAGCATCTCCCCACTAAGAGGTGAATGTTGTATTCTTGAGGATGAAATTCTCCTGCAGCAGAAGTCAACAAGACCTTGATGAGCATTTTAGTGTAACATATATGCATCCTGCTGTTTAACCTCATGTTGTGCTGCACCCACTCTCAAATCACATGGCTATGGGAAAAGAGGCCTGCCCAAGGAGGCTTTGGCTGTTCTCATGCCCCCAGCCTGCTGCACCTGTGATGGTTTCTGAAAGCAAAGCTGGAACCTGCCACCTCCTGCTCTACCAGTTTCTTCTCAACAGGAATCATTTATTCATTATAAAGCAAAATGTATAAAAATATGGCCACTGCTTTACAATGGTGACTGCAATGCTTCACCTGAATTGTTAGCACTCTGTGGGGGGAATGACAGATTCCATGAGTCAGGCCCTCTAGACAAACTCTAAAAGTACCACTTTAAAAGTTATGTTCAATTCTAAATCTCTTTGAACATAAACTGAACCAATGAAGAAATGTAGCACTACAAAGAAAACAAAGCACTGCAGTGTTTCAAGTACAGGAAAGTAAAAGCAGACAAACAGCTTGATTAAATCTGATAGACACCATTACTTTTGTTCCAGCAGCAAAAAGTATATTTCAGATGGTGCTTTCATCTCTCTTTTACCTCCAAGTAAAGGTCCAAAAATAACCCCAAAGAGTGAGAAGCACAATGTATTTTTTCTTCCTGCTTGGCTGGCTAGGCTGAATCACAGACTACATGACTGTCTTCCTTTGAGACGGAGAGTGATACTATTAGCCTTGCAGTACAGAAGGGAAATTGAGGCACACAGGAGGCCACATGACTGCTCCAACTTTGCAACAAAAGCCTGGGGAGAAGCTCAAAAGCTGAATCTTTTCGGTTCTGGGCTCATACCTCAGCCACTTCGCTCTCCTTCCAGCTTGACTGAATTATACCTGCTACTGCCCATGCATCACACACATGTTTTCAGGAAGAAAATATTTGTTTGTTCTACCCGAAGTATGAAATGTGCTCATTGTTGCCATATATTAATTAATAGTCAGATATGAATGGAAATTCAAGTTCCAACCTAGACAACTTCTTTGTTTGCTAAATTTTAGGAACACATTTCCCACTTCAAGTTAGATGAAAGGATCTTAACCCTGAGTTTTCACCGTACGTGGCAGCTGCTATCAGATAGTTGGAGAATATAAGGAAAAAATACAGACTGATCTTTTCTTGATTTATTCTCCCATTATTCAGCACAAATGCTTAATAATTAAAATAATTCCTTAATAAAATAAATTTATACCACTTTCACAATACTAAAATGATATCAGTGATTTTTTGCATTTGTATTTATTTTAATTTACTAATTGGCTGACAATAGACATCTGATTGTTTTCTCCATCTGTAAAACATCACATAACATTAAAAAGCAATATTTGGTAATTATTGGAAATATTTCACAGTTAGTAGTTGCATGCTACTTTTATTTTGTTCTTCATTTCCCTTTATAATGTAGAATTTAAAGTTGTTCTGTACCTCAATATAAATTCAAGATTCATCCTAAAGCCAAAATGCTTACAGAAATGCTGTGGATCAAAAAAGATGGTGTTTCTTGTCATATTCAGGTACTTAAATTGTTCACTGTTCTGTTTCTGGAAGCATTAAAGCCTTGTATTTATCCATAGGTCAGGCAGCTGCAAATCTGAACTGTGCCCGTGCTTAAATGTCTCTTTTTAAAGTAGAAGATGATTCAGACTAATTTGTTCTTGGCCTCTTATGAGCTCAGACTACTGCTTGAGTCCAATTATATGCTATGTCTTTGTGCTACTGACCTACAATCTACAGGGAGCTGAACTGAGGGCATCTTGACTGCTTCCCAAAAGGATTTTGGGATAATGATTTTGAATGTTTAGTGTGACATGAAGCAAATGATTTAATCTTTGGTATATTTGATTTAAGAGAAATATTAGGCAGGAATGGAGAGAGAACCCTGTTGTTAAGATATTTTTAAGTATGAGGGGGTTTAAGCCTTTAGCAGTGATTAGGATGTGCATTACAAAATAGGTAGGATGTTCATCTAACATGGCCCATGCAGTTGAACACCTATTTTGGCTGGGAGGTAAATTATTCAACTTACTTATATAGGATTTATTAATGGAGATTATTATGCTTCAATAATCAAAGATTCAATACAAACATTCATATAAGTTTAGAAGATGTCAAAACAGGGTGACCTTTAACACAGAAACCTTGGCAACAGACATGAAACTGGGCAAGAGGAAAAGAAAACATGGGTGAAGCAGAAAAGATGCACTCTTCTTCATGCTTTGTTGGAGTCTTCTCCACAGATAGTCATGAACTCCTTGACTATACACAGGAGAAGATAGGTGGTATGATCAGAGCCTTTTCTTTGTCCTCTTTCTGTGGGGCTGTTGCAATGTGTGTCGTCTTTCCCAGTGCAGGGAGATGAGAAGAGCAAGCAGGAACAGCACAGGTGTCAATTTTTTGCCAGTTCCAGGAGACAGCATAGCCTGAGGGCAGGCAGGGAATGCACCTTGGCCTGTTACAGCCTTCCCTTAGCAGACTTGATTGTAATCAATCTTCTTGCTGTTAAGTCTCCCTCCTGGTAGTCTAGTCCCACCAGCTTCCTAAAATCTGTTTTGGCAATTTTACAAATCCTGGAGGCATGCAAAGTCACACTGTTACCAATGTCAACCTGAGGTGACTCGACATTTTGACTTTTTAAAAAAATGAAATAAAGTATTTCCTCTTTGTGTTGCTCAGCTTTCATATGTGATGCTGATGTCTGGAAAGGGAATGAAACATAAATGTTGCAAATATAGAATTCATTAATAAACTCATGAAAATGTTGAGCATCTGTTAGTTCAATAACTTATTTAAATTTATTTGAATTTGAAAATTCATCTTAGAATACTCTCTGAGTGGAAAAAAATGGGGAAAATTGCTCCTCTTTACTCTTCTTCAAGGTTGGTTAGTAAGCTGAAATGCACACAATATGAAACAATCAATGCTGCAGCACCATCACAGTTATTAATGGGAAATAAATATGGATTACAGATGTGCTGTCTCGTTGCAAAAGAAAGTGGGTGATTTATAAATTGCCAGTTATCACTTTGAAATACCAGTCCTCACAGAGCATCTGAACTGGATTTATTTTGAAGGAATGATCTGGAGCAGAAGGTTTTACAGCTTGCTATTGTTCTCCTTGAAAACACTGAGACAAAACAGTGTATGCAATAAATCACATGCTGTATACCAAATATTGTTTACATGTTTTCAAGTGAGTTGCTAAACTAGTACAAAAGAGACTAAATTCCCATTGGTTCTTGATAGAGATCCTTTAGGAATTATATTCTAGTTTCTCTTAGGGGAGTATATTCATAAAGCAATTTGTGGTTTAATCCCTACAGAGAATGTATTTCTTCTAAAAACCTTGCCTATGTCTTTGTGGTTGAAGACAAATGTAATTGATTTTACAAGACTGATCTTTTGATCGGATTAGTTTATTGGATTAGGCTTTTATCATCGCCAGGATTTATTTGTTTTCCATGCTGTATTTATTTAGAAATTTTATCAAGGGTTTTTGCATACTGTGTGTTTGTCTCTCAAAAGATTAGAACTTCCAATCAGTGTTTTGGAAGGAAAATTTGACTACATCACATGAAAAGTTGGTTAAGGTTCACAGAGAGTCAAATTCCATCCTGCCTCTCACAAGAGGCCTGGAAAGGAGCAGTTTGTTGGAACTTCCAAGGAAAAACCTGCGTGGGAAGCCTGGCATCTATGGCAATACCGAGGACACCAGGAAATGTGATTTAGCAATTTAGCACTGGTGGCTTCGCCCAGGATGCTCCTCTCCAGTACCTGCAAGATGACATTGTAGGAACAACGGAGGCCAAAATCAGTGATGAGGTGAGGTGTGCAGTGAAGCACTTTTAGCACCTCAGCTGGCTGTAGTAAGAGGTAAGTTTAATTTCAACTTCATGTATACAGATTGTGTGCTTTTTTCTTTTCTTCTGCCCATAACTTGTGTAAACTTGTGTACTCAGTTAGCTTTGGTTGTTGTGAACTTATACTTTCATACCTTAACCTGACTTGTAGTAAAGGTGGTTTGAAGGTAACTGGCTTACATAAAAGCGTTTTTCTTTGAAAGACTGGCAACTCAGAAGAGTAGGGAGTAAACATGAGCTGTATCCCCACCCTGTTCCGTTGTGCCTTAGCAGACATGTTCAGACTGTTTAAGAGTTGTGTTTTAGGGGTTGTAAAGGGAAGCAACTTTTGGTGAGTAGCAACAACAAGGAGGACTCATCAGCATGCAGCAAGTAAGTGGGAAGCTCCCAGAGGCCCTCTCTAGGTTTTGTAGCAATTCTATAAGTAATTTCCACTGCTGTTCATGTGGCTATTTGTATGAAGAGAGCCAGCACTGGGAGCAATTAGCAGCATTGCAGATCAGGGTGCCTAGCAAGGTGCTTAGCACAACAGATATCTGCTGACACATGCTCTCGAAAAATTTAATACGAGATTCTGGCTGACATTCTAGATTTATGTTGACTTGCTGTACAGAGCTTTTAACTATTGCTCAAGGAATTGGATGTTATGGCAGACTGACCCAGTGCACATGGTAACAATGTAGCATCCATTTCAGTATTTTCTTGACATACTGCCTACTTGCACATTGATGGGTTATGCTAGCCACTACTCCTTGAGTTATATTACTAAATCAAATAGTTGGCAGTGAAACTCAATATCCTCCCAGATTATGAAATTCTCATTTAGAAACAAGAGTGGCTAACTCCATGGTAATGCAAAGAATATTACATTTATCATCGTTTTCTGTTTATATGCAGATGAATTAGTAGTGATGACCTAGAAAACAGCATTTCCTCTATCCCCACCACTTCTTAAGCAAGTGAAAGAGTCGCCAAGTACTTAGTTTTTGTGACACCAGAATGTGAAAATTATTTCCATTTTGGAAACAGAAAAACCTTTTATTGGTATCATCTAAATTATCCCCAATTGTCTACAACCAACCCCATGAGATACAGACCATGTCCTCTGCTCATAATATCACTTCTTGGTTTGACATGCCATTTGGGCAACTTCAGGGAGTCTAAACAAAAAAATACCCTTTGATTTACAAAGAAATACTGGGTGCTGACCCTTGTGTTGAGGTTGCTCTCTTGTTATTTCCAACAGCTGTGTTATAGGAAACTTCAGAAATGGAAGGACTTCCAGAAATGGAACTTTTCCTGCTGTTTAACCTAAACTTCCCCTGACTCAGCTTCATGGTGTTTCTTCAAGTACAGTCTTTAGTCATGAGAGTGAACAGATCAGTACCTATCCCTACCCTTGTGTGGATGTTGAGGACTGCAATGAGGTCTCCCCTCAGTCTCCTCCAGGCTCAACAAACCAAGTCACCTCAGCTTCTCCTTATACACCTTCCCCTCAAGGCCCTTCACCATCCTCATGGCCCCTCTTTAGATGCTCTCTAGTAGCTTAGTATCTCTTTTATATTGTGGTGCCCGAAACTGCCCCCAGCACTCAAGCTGAGGCCGCCCCAGAGCAAGCAGAGCAGAGCAGAGCAGAGCAGAGCAGAGAGAGCAGAGCAGGACAGTGCCCTCCCTTGCCCAGCTGGCCATGCTGTGCCTGATGCACCCCAGGACAGGGTTGGCTCTCCTGGCTGCCAGGGCACTGCTGGCTCACATTCAACTTTCCACTGACCAGGACCCCCAGGTCCCTTTCTGTGCCACGGATCTCCAGCCTCTCATTCCCCAGGCTGTCTGTAGTTTCAGGGTTTCCTCATCCCAGGTGCAGAATCCAGCACCTGCCATTCTTAAGCTTCATACAGTTGTTAATTGACCATCTCTCTAATTTGTTAAGGTCCTGCTGCCCTCGAGAGTGTGGACAGATTTTAATAGATTTTGACACCAGAAAATACCATTTTGGTGAAGAATTCTGATTTTGTACACAGGAATTATACAACATTACTTTGTGTTTCCTGCATAAGATTTCTGCTTCCTGGCGGGTCCAGAGCATGCCTACTAAAATTGTAATTTTAAGGCCTGAAATAATGGACAAATATTATTTGTCTGCAGTTCCTGCAGTTATATTAGCATCTATACAAGATTAAATATACAGCTAAAATAAAGATCCTCACAATGAAAAAGTCCATAAAACCAGAACATGTTACCTATGGGTATAATGCAATGAGATCTTTGTCCAAGTCATCTCACAGAAATTATTGTGATTCCAAGGGCAAAAAAGGGTGGTTCAGGAGGAATAAAAACACCAGTGTCTAGCCCAGTGTGAATTGTGAGCCTACTTGTGTTCATAATTAACTATAGTTTCACAGACCATATAGTGTCTGAATATATAGTCTCTATAGTATATAGTCTAACACTTAGTCTCTGTAGGTTGTGTACATATACAGGCTATATATATTATACATATAGACTATAGTAAAAATATATATAGTCTATAGACTATATAGTCTCCAAATAGTCTCAGAGAAAATAAAACACCAGCAGCAAAGAAAGCAGAAAACTCTTCAGGCAGACTCCAAGCACCAACATGTTTGTACAGTTACTTTTATCAGGAGAAAGAAATCACCTTGTGCTCAGAAATGTTTCCGAAAAACCCTTCTTGACTGAATGGTTTTCTAGGAGGAACAAAACCCCAAAACCTCAAATGTTACAATATTGGTTTTGCTACTCGTTAAGGAAAAAATGTATTATTTTTACTATGTTTAAGTGTAAATTTATTGGTAAACATGATAAATTATTTGAAGCTATTTTAACAACTCAGGTTATTTTTATTTTGTTTTTCCTTACTCTTGTTGTTAGGCAAGTATGTTCACCTTTGACTTAGAGAATCAAAAATATCTCAGAATACAAGAGACTGATCAGGTGGGATTTAGCCATATAAACCTTCATCTTTAAAAAGTGGTATTGTTTCTTGTTATCAGCACACATTAGGGAATGTATAACCATTCTTTCTCCAACTTAATTGCTGCTTTGCTAGAAGACGTTTTCCTAACAGTCACCAGGTAGATGTTTCTCTCGGTAATTTGGGAAATATAAAGCAGAAATCAAACAAATAATTGAAAGTTCAAAGAATTTTTACAAGTAGGAAAAAGAGATGTATTGATTAATTCTTTCTTTAACATTCTCATTATTTAACTTCCATTTGAAATTAAAAAGGTAGAAAAATATAAATGAAAGAAAAAGAGAAATCTATAAACCCTTTGTTTCCCCTGAAAGATAAATCTCTTTCAAATCTTTCACGTGCCACATTTGAAGCAGGTTGCAAACATCAAATCAAGTTAAGCTCGACTTACTCTAATGCAACATGAAAGATGCAGCCTGAAGTAATGCATTACAATGTGACTTGTCTCGTGTGGGAATTTTAAGAAGAAAGCAATTTGCTGATAAAGACAACACAATTAAACAAAGGCTGGTTTGAATAAAAATGCAATATTTTCATGATGTGTCTCAGTTTGGGATTATAAGAGACATTTTGGTCTGAGAAAAGGATCAGTTTCCTGTCTGCTGGGAAATGACCAACGTAAGAAAAGGAGCATTTGGCAGAGCAGCTGTCCTTGGCAAAGGCAGTGATTTGAGATAGGCATTTGAAGGAATACTTCCACCACTGCAGCAGTCAGCACTAGAAGAGCAATATTTGGGAAGGGTGCATGTTAGTACAACATATACCTCTGCATTTGTGGTCATCAGATGTTCTTTATTATTTAAGATGTGGTCATCTTGAGGCTCTTTATTCAAGAGTAACAGTGCTGTGCTGTAAGACATGTCAGGCAAGGGTTGTTCTTGTAAAGATTTTGTTTACCTGCATTTATCTCCCTTGCTGGCTGTTCTTGCCTTGCTTGATGCAGGCATTTCTCTGTGACTACAGCAGTGGACAGGGCTTGTGAATCCTCACAAAAACACACACATGGTGAGCTGCACATGGGGTGGGCTCCCTTTAACATGGTTTCCATCCCTCACTCATTCTGGTGTTTTTCAAAAATCCCCTTCTTTGAAGCAAGATGCTACTTGTTTCCCAGTTGCATACAGCAGTAGGTCTCACCAAGCTAAGGCTGTTCACACAAACAAGGTGTTGGTTACCATGGAATTTTAGACTTGCTGAAGTAAAACTTTATGTATTGCTTTTACTGACAGTGTCAGCTGGTGACTCCAGCCTGTGCTGCTGCCACTTGCACCTAGAGTAAATAAAGAAAGCATGGAGTAAAGCTGAGTGGGGTGTGCTGCTGCACAAATGCCATGTTGTTTAATACAGGAGTTCAATACAAACTGTTGAGACAAACCGGTACAAGGGAAGCACAAGCTTACAAGAGGAGAAGAAAGGGCAAAGGCAAAGAGGTCTGCATGGGAATGGAAGAGGAGCAGAAGCAGTGTTTATAGTAGGAAAATGGATAAGGTGGGAAAGAGTTCAAGCAGCAAATACAAACATTACTAAAATAAAGGGCAAAATCCTGTTTGCATCCCTAGATGATAACAGTGATGATAAAATGATTCACAGCCTGGTATTGCTGGAAGCCCCAGAAAGGCTCTCTTCATGCAAGGAGCAAGGGTCTCACATCACCTCTCTGAGGCAGCAGGGCCTCGTGTCCAGGCACTGTGAGTGGAAGCTACTTTAAACTGGAAGGATACCTCTTCTGCATTCTGAATTTAAGAAATCACAATGGAAAATTATAGCATATGTTTTTAGCAAAGCAAATCAATGTAATTTTGTATAAAACCCACTAAACCATCACACATCTAGAAAGTACTAAAACGATTGACACTGTACTTAAGACAAGCTGGGAATAGAAAAGGTTAGACTTCAAGAGCAATTTAACAAGCAGCAGAAGGACATTTGCATATGTAGTGTCTGAAACAGGAGCATAGAAGTGGAAGACAAGGCAAGTCCAGCCATGGTCACTGGCAAGAATGTCACAACATTTGGTGTCTTCCCTTTACAGCCCACAAAACACTGCTGGGTGCTCTATTACCAGCTAATGGTCTGCAATGAGAGAGAAAATGTCACAAGCATACATACCAGAGGATGAGAGCAGAAGATGGATAAAAAAATCATGACTAGTCTTGCAGCTTGTCATAGCACTTCAAACCTGCTGCTCTTAAGGCACAAGCTTCACTTGCACTGCACATTGAGATATTTGTCTCTGAGCCTCAGTCCTCTCTCTGCCTTTGTGCCTGCATAAAAGGACAGAGAATCAGCTGTCATTTCAATGCTAAAGTCCTTGGGATGGCAATGAGATGGAAAGAGTCGTGTACATTTATCTCCAAAGGTTATGTCCTCGAGTCTTCATTTCATGGTGTTGGCCAGGGGTTAGAGAAAGTGTATATGTGCTTGTGTTCCAGTTACAGATTTTTATTCTTAAAAACATATGATGTGTGGATAAAATTCATCTCTTAAGTAAAACTGTGTCACTTTAACAATGTATTATCAGAGATGAATTTGCGTCTACTCATTTAAATCAGACAATCAATTTTAAATAAAAAATAAGATCTGGTAAATAAAAACATCTGGTAGATTATTAAGTTACACATATTGAGCTTTTATTAGGATTAGCTGGTATAACTCTAAGAGAAGTCTTGCATGTAAGCATTATTCATTTATATAAGGTTCCTGATCAAGAGTGGTAAAGAAACATGGATGAAGAGCAAAACCACAGTGAGACTTCTTTAACGGTGGGCTTGAAATGTGCTGCTTCTTCATTTATTCCTTTTCTTTTGACTGTGATGTGATTTCAACTATCAGAAAAAAAATTACAGTCAATTCCCTCCATGTTTTTATACTTGATGCACTTAAATTAGACATCTATACTGTCTTTGTGTAAGTGTGCTGGTAGGAAAAGGAGAGGGAGGATTTCAGACCATCCAGTTTTCATCGGAAGATGCCTGTGAAGATTTGGACATCTCTGACCTGCCACATGCTGAAGACACTTCATCTGTGGGATGTGTCAACTTGAGAAGTAAAGATGTTCCAAATCAGAAGTGACTGTAAGTATGATAGCTTGCACACAAGGGTACTCTCCCAGTAAAAACACTACCATGAACAGTTTGGTTCCATCAAAAGCACAAAAAAAACCCAAAGGAGATTTCCATCTGACCAGCAAACTCAGCAAGAGACCTGAGAGAACCCTTGTTATTCCTTTAATCTGAAGAAAGGCCCTGGACTACACCCAAAGGTGTGTTAAACTGCCAGCACACTCAGTATGTCTGTGTTACTCCTTACCTTAAAATACACTCTTGACATTCTTAATTATGGAACTCATATATCTGTATAAACATGACTTACATTATTAATGTTCTGCACACCATCAGAAAGTGGGAGGCAATAGCCCTGATGAAATGCAAGAGAGCTGATGATCTAGGTCTCTGCTGGTTGTGCACCACTTCTGCCAGTGAGGGGCTTTGTGTGCCTGTGCTGTGGGTACATGAGGTTGAGAAAAGTTCAAGGCAACAGCATCGCAAGGATTTTTACAGTCCCAGACCTCCAGAAATGTCTGTCAGCAAGGACTGATGTCCTATGTGCCTTTCCCTTCTTCTTGTGCCCTAAACAAGGGCATGAGGGAGGAGGACATGCTGTGGTTGTGTCTCCTGAGCTGCAGTCACGCTTCAGCACAGCAAAGAAGCACTGTGACACCGCTGCCAAAGCCAGGAAGATGCAGATGTCTACATGGACTACACAAAAGCTGAGGCAAGCATCACCCTGCTACACTAGGAGCCTTCTTTGGAAACATTTCTGGGAGAGACATCTTCTTTTCATTAAAAGTGGATACAACTTCATTTCAGTAGGGCAGTCTAAAGCCAGGGCACAAGAAATGTTTTATACAATTTTTCTCCATTGTCTTTGTCTGGCAATTCTATCCCAAACTAACAGCTTCACTTGCATTGCACTTTCTCAAATGGGAGCTTGAAAGGCTTTTAGCTGTGCATGTTCTTGATTATTTTTATTTTTAGGCTTCTATCCTCCAAAGCCTTATTTATGACAATAGTGACATTAATTATAACAGGACTGCCTTACTTGCATGATTGAGAACTACCCAAAGCTTTATCAGATTCTGTCTAAGATTCAAAGTAGAAAAGACTTTAAGCCAAGAGTTTGTGGACTTTAACACTTTCCTCACTTTTAAGCAACCAAATCACACCATAAATAAAATAGACTAACAGGAAAATTAAACAGCCCGAGTGTAGCAAGGGGGAATATTCCAATAACAAATATTGCTACCCATATACCTCAACAGAATGTGCTAAAGTAAACAAAATGATAGTATAATTATAGTCATTCCAGTTATGTTAATTAGGCTATATACACGCTTCATTGATAAGCAACTGTGGTGCAAAGAAGGGCTGTAAGCCTGATATTTCCTTGGTTAGCAGCTTTGTTGTGCATATGCTGCTGTTATGATCTTAGTTGCATTAATGCAGAGCGAAAAAACCCCACAACCCAGACCTAAAAATAATAGTAATAATAATGGTATGTGTCAGGGCAGCCTTAGCACAAGGCTCAAGCTGAACAGCCGAGTGTGATGTTTCTCCCACTCTGAATTCAGGTTCCCAGAGAAGATTGCCAGCAAGACTTCCCGAGACAACATCCCAATAAATGCAAATACAAGCAAACATTGCAGTTAGTTGTGCTCCACAGAGGGAGCCTTTACACCTGTGTTTTGCTGACTCTGTAGCTATAATTTCTCAACACTCTGTAAGGTGTTTTGGATTGCAGCTGCTCAGAATTTAACATCATGTCTTTTTTTACGGAAGTATCACTTCTTTTTTTGTGTGTAAGGACTGTTTTTTTTTCCCCTGAAGTGTAATTATTTCACAAAAACTGTTGTCAATTTCTTATGTGAAAAAATCTATTAATGGGAAGAAACATGGCTTTGCTCATTTTTGACAATTATTTTATGGAGAACCTAAAATGAAAAAACCCAACAAGGAAGTAAATACTGCATAAAACAATTTAAAAATAGGATCAACAATTTTGACAAAACATAAAGGGCTCATCTTTTAAACAAAGAAACAAAGAAATATTTAAGCATTTGCCTCTTGAAATACCCTAGATTCTCTATCTTTTTCAATCTTAAACATGATCTATGAGACTTTAAGTCCTTCTTTCTTTCTATTTATTCAATATTTTGAATTTCGAACACTTTTGATTGTTGAAAAAAACCCACCAAGTCTGGTACTTTTACTAGTTTCCCTGCGTCATTAAACTTTTGTTACTGCTTGTTTGGGCTGCTACTACTGTAGTTTTGGTACCTCTCTACTACTTGGTGGAAAGATCCCTGAAATAGCCCCATCCACACTGCACCAGTATTATGGCATCCCCAATGCTGTCAACAATTTTGACAACATGTTGCAGTGCTGTGCAATGGAGATGCTCCTGCTTGCTCGGAGCTGCTCTCAGTCTTTCTCCTGCAGTGCCACTTTGTGCTGTTCAGGCACAACTTTAGTGGAGAATTGGACCCAAAATTAAAATCAGAAGTATCAGTGAAATCAGAATACGATCAGTGTAGGATCACTTTGGAATAGAAGCACTTCGATGAGGTTGGAGAAATCAAGACTCATTTTGAGTTGCAGTTTGAGCAATCAAGGTTATAATTTTACCTACATCAGGCAGTTACTCTCTCTCTTCTGCCAGTAGGAGTCATGCTCTGTCTCGGACTCTCCACTACTTTGGGGAGGATATTGCTGTTTGCCTCATTTCTAGTCTCACCACCAACACTCAAAAACACATCTCAGACTTAAAAAAATTATGAGACTAGCTAAAAAAATCAAAAATACACATACAAAAATAATTATTCATGGTCCAGTTTTATTTTCTTCAGCTGTTGATGTAGCTATTACATTTCAGAGTAATTGGTGTTTCATCAAGGAACAGTGTACCCCAAGTAAATGTTCTGGCTCACTCAGCTCTGACAGCCAGCTGTAGACAACACTGCACAGAAAAGTTTGTGGCACAGGCAACAAACATGACAAACCACCCCCAAAGGAAGACAGTTACAGCAACTTTCAGAAACATTTGCCTTGCTGTTGCAAGCATTAAATAAAGAGTTACAGGCCCGATATAAAACATACTTTTGAAATCTCATTTTTCCCCCACCCCTGCAGATTTACACTCCTCTTAATGGCTTGAAATAGCCAAGAATTAAAGTTCCCTGTCTATGCATTTGATCTGAAATACTATATACAGATCATGCCAAACTTCTATGTCAGTTTCTTTCACTTAAGGTTTTAAAAAAAAAAAAAAAAAAAAAATCCTGATCTAAACAATACCTCCAGAAATAATGAAAGACCTTCTCCAAATTCTACAAAGAGTGACGTTCAATCCTGCAAGACCTTCAGCTTCACCCAAGATTTGCTGAATACAAAGAACAACTTTCAAGAGAAACTCAACAATGCCTTTCCATGACTGCAAGGCTGGAACTTAAATGTGCATGTGGAAATTTTCACAATATGTTGTGTTTGTGGTTTTAATTACCATCATAAGCGCCATAGTTAATCTGTAGTTCAACATGTGAAAATGTTTATAAAGTTTTACATGCTGGCTTGGTAACACATACAAACATTTAGGTTTAAAGGAACGTTGCGGGTTGAGTCCTCATCACTTCATGAACCCTTACGTCAGCCCTTTGGAGTCCCTCCCCAGCTCTTTTGCCACCTGTGACTCGGCCACCCAAGCACTTTCTCCTTTTGACCTCACCTCCTCTAGCCAGGAAGAGAGATAAATCCTTCTCTGTCCAAATGTAGAGGAGAAGCAAAGGCGAGAGACTCAGAACAGAGGATTTCTTTGGTGCTGAATCCACCAGAAATCAATGTATAAGGAGTAATTCTAAAATGACCATGCTCTTCATCAGTGGTTAATGCTGGAGGTGGATTTTCCCCAGGACACAACCAGGACCTTACTGGAAGGGGATTTTCCTCCTCCCACCTGCTTATTCCAGCATATGCCTGATGCCTGCCAGAGGGGCAGAAAAGGCATGGCAGAGAAGGATGTAGAAGGGTAGGAAAGGTCACCAAGCATAGGAACTTCTTCACCAGCCCAAAAGTCACACGTTGCACTGTGGGGCCAAGCACAGGATAACCTGGCCACCATCCCAGGGGAATGCCCAAATGTCACATTCTTTACCTCCAACCAAATGATGCTGGCTCTGTCAGAGCATTCAGCTGACAGTGACAGAACATTTGACAGCACAGATTATTACTTTACGAAGGGATCACACTAAAGAAATACAAATTCAAATACTCTGAGTGATGGTGCTGCAATAGAGAAGATACTGAGGCACATCAGCAGGCAGTGCACTCAGAAAAGAGTGGGCTTCTCTGGGTCCAAGAGCAACCCTGTGAGATTGTGACACCTCTATGCTTTTGCCTCTGGGGCTGCTCCACAGATTAACCTGCAGGACCAGATCTGACTTTCTCTCCTCTTCACTATTTTTCAAGGAGGAAAACGCAACTGCTCATCCTGAACCAAGAGGTCCATTCACTGTCTGATGGAGGGGAGATCACTGAGCTCTTCATAACTGCCCACAGACCAGAAACAAGAAATATTAATAAAGAATAAATTTTTATAAAGTCTGTCAGGCAGTTCTTAGCAAAGCTACTGTGCTCTGAATGTCTCATGTTGGAGTCTTATGAGGAAAAACACTGGTACTGACTTTCACCTTTTTTCTCAAATGCTTCTTTCCTGCTGATGACGGACATGGTAGAACTACAAAGGAACTTAAATTATTTGTGCTGCCCATTGCCTGTGGTCTTCTTGCTAAACTGTAAATAAACTGTAAAGAAAAATTTATACAGGAAAGAGCATAAAGAAGTAATAGAGCTAAAGAATACAACAAATAGAGTGGCAGCTTTTTTTTTTTTTTTTAGCAAGGAGTTGTAAAAATCTTTGGAACAATCAGCTACTTGTGGATGGTCAACTCAGCTTAGGTAATGAAGTACATTTATTTTACACAACAGACTTGATGAAATCCTCATTCTTTCTTAAAATTCTTCTGTGCAAACCATGTGAGAAGCATGCTGTGTATGGGGTAGCCAGTAGTAAACTATGACACATTAACAGAACTTAAAAAGCAACCTCAGAATCTAGAAGGCCAAAATGCTGCCTTCTGTTTTATCACAAAGGCATTACCAAACTGCTTAATATCTCCATGTCCATTCCAGCATCTCTCTAAGGCTTAAATCATACATGACACTTTAAAATGAGATTGTTGTCACTCAAAGGAATTCTCCTAAAACGCAGTTCTTTCAGACCCAGAAAAACCAAACCACTTCCTTGAATATCTCCATCCCTCCTAATAGCAGTGATGTGATGAGGAAGGCAACAAAAATCTAGATATTCATGGAAGTTTATAGACGGCACAGCTTATATAGATGTAAAGAAGCTTATTCTGTATATGCATCAAATCAATACCAATCTTTGGTGTGTGAAAACAGGAATATCTTCATTCAAACCCAAACTATTTAACACATTGAACTCATTCTGCTTCCAGATAAATAATATATTTCTAGATCTGGCTCTCGTAACATATTAGAAGTACTCCTTGGTGAGAATGCAATAAATAAAGATTGTGCACTACTGCACATGTGTGTGTGTGCGTGCTCGAAGCAGCTGTATATTAGATCCAGGAAAAGATTTGACTATTTTTATGCATCCATCCTGACTCCATCATGGTTGATAAGAACATATCAGTGCTATTTCTTGGAGCAGTTTATTCTAAGCTCCTCTTTCATTGCAGCCAACAGGCTATTTATTGAGTAACTCACTGTAACAACAATGATAATTATTTAGACTATTACAAGTTTAATGTGATCCTGCACACAACTTTTTCATTTTTTTTTCTAATAGATAGATAAATGAAATAATAATCCAAAATAAATTAATGTTATTTTTATCACAGAAGACATCCTTTTCATTCAGCAGTTTCACTTGGACAAGTAATACATGGAAACTAATGAGGACAGTACAATGCAAAGACCGGCAAAAAAATCCATGGGGAATTTTCTGGGACATTTTAAAGCTTCTAGATGCTCACGATCATCAGCCAGCAGTTATCACCCCACAGCAGAGCTGGCAGAACAGAGTGCCAATGAAGACTCCCAAGCACCACCCTCAGCCACAGCACAGCCATGTTTGCTGGGCATTTCAGAGAGCCAGCTGCAGGAACAGTGGCCCAGAGGCTCAGGCATGTGCTCCTTCCCACTGTACCACAGCAGCCCTGGCAGAAAAGAATTGGCACGGGGGATTTGTAAAGCAGCACAGCAGCCTTCTGCTCATGTGGACCAGCACATATTCATCATTGCATCCAGGGGACAGGGGCAGCCGGAGGAACAGAAACTCAGCAGGGGGGCAGGTAAAGGTAATTACCTTCCAGGCTTCCCAGCAAGATTCAGCAGAAGACCTGTATGATAATCCCTGGAGACATTTGATAACAGTCTGTGACTGTTTTCTTAGGGATCAGCTCTGGACCCCAAATACTGTGTGGCTCTGAGGAAGACTATAATGTCTATGTATAGAGCTGAGAGAATTATTCACATCTGGAAGGGGCTGGCAAATATCCAGCTACTCTGGCCTTTCCTTTCAAATTATTACAAGTGTGGGATGTTACACATATTAAAGCCAGGAGTCAGCTTCCATGATATACACAGGTCTGGCTGCACTTTTGGATATGCCATGATCAGGGATCTCATGTTATTTCTTCCTTAGCACGTTCTATGTCAGACAATTTCTTGGAATATAACTATATCTTATAAAGAATCTCCCAGTAGGTGAAGTTGCCCAACCACTGGAGGTACTGAAGGAGAGACAAGGAGAGGATGTAGCTCTTCCTGACAAAGCGTCATATCGACACTTTGAAAACAAAAAGCACATTGTTGTAAATGTGTTGGGGAACAAGAGAGTGAATGATTCATGGTGAGCCATTTCATGATGCCTCCTTAGGAAAGGAGGGCAAAGTGTTTTTTTGTTTGCTGAGCCAAGCTAGATGAAACAGATCAATTATGGCAGCACCATCTTGTGGTCCCCAGTTAATATGGCCCGAGCCAGGGCAGCCATTAGTTGACAATTTATATTTGTACACCAGAATTTACAATACCATTTAACTGGAATTCTTTCCAATTTGTTAGATTTCAGGTCTTGTTCAAAATAAATAGATCTGGAGTGTTCAAACTCTGTAAACTCAGGAGGCATTGGTTCAAGGCAGAGTAAAAGATGGAGAATCTTATTTTTGGTCAGAAATCCAAATGTCTTCTTAGAAGGTTTGATTTTATTGCATGCTGTGCAACTGTTACAGAGTTTTACTCTGAGTAAAGAGAAATTAAAGGACATTAATGCTATCAGAAGACAGAGGGTGAGAGTAGATGGCAAGCTTCTAAAGGGGTTGCCTAAGACCCAGATTTCCTCTACTTTTGAGCAGAGACAGGGGCAAAACATGATCAGTACCATTCCAGTTAAAAAGTCCTGACTGTGTGAAGGGCTGTTTAGTATACCTTTGCCCTTGCAAGTATTTATAATATTTTGATGCTCAATTAATACATTAATTTTCACCAGCCACTTCCAAATAAATTTAAATTTCAGAGCACAAAAAAATAATTCTTATAAAAGTAAACGTCTTACATGCTGCAGAAAAAGCAGAAAAATGTTTCTGCTATTGAGATGAGCTAAAGCTCATGTAAGAATTCTTCATGGGCAAGCTTACAAGGAGTATACCGTCTCTTGAAACAACCTGAAACAGATGCTGAACTACTTGAGGCTCAGTTCCTTGAGGCAATTTTTGTACTGTAAAGTAGCACAACCAGATGTTGCTACCTGGAAGGCCTTCAACATCATTGTACTTAACATAATGTGAAGATGACCAAACATTACTCAGAGCTGAAGACTAAATGCAGCCGTTAGTTCAGTATAGGCTTCTCTGCAGAATCAGTACTGTTTGGAAGTTGACCTTTAAGGCACGTGTGACTGATACAGTTGAAAAGTAGAGCATGGCTCCACAATGCTCCATAATCAGAAAGGAAAATACTGGAACAGAAGATTCACTGGAGAAAGTGTTAAGACTAAGTGCTGGAGAATTCTGAGCTTCGAAGTTACTCCTCCTACACTGGTACTGTAATGTCATTGTCCAATAACATTTTCACTCTCTCCTAGGAAGAGGACACAAGCTGCTCTTGCATGTTCCATGTTCTGAATAGGGCACGTGTATACATACTGCTTTCACAGTACCTTTTAGGTTTTTCTCAGTTGCATTTCCCAATAACTGAGGTGAAAGAGGGTCTTTTCACCCCAATCCTGCTTAGAGTCTGATGAAAATTCACAACAGCATGCTTCTTTCACAGATGAAATTTTAGTATTCAAAGGAACTACAGAAAAGTGTGATTTCCTGAGAAAAATTATCCTCTTGGAATTCAAAATCAAATCTATTTCTTATTTCAAGTAATAGCAAATCATGGAAAAAAAAGTTTCATTGTACAAATCACTGACTTGAAATTAATCCAAAAGAAGTCCTGGATGCTCTCCTATCATCTTGATACAAAGATGAAAAAAAAAAAGGAAGAGGCACAAATGAAAGTTTCAATATTCTAAAATCTTATTAAAGAAAATAGATGGTCCATTTATTTCTCTCCTTCCTGACTGGGGTTCAGGGGTTGCATATATTCATATACTACCTATTCGAACTGATTTTATTTTAATTTAAAGAAAAATTGAAAACATTCTTTTTTTTCTAAGACAACCATTTCAGAAGGGTTTGTCAGGCTTTCCAAGAAATATCTGCCATGCAAAACCCAAGCACAATTCAAGATTGCAGGACCTCAGAAGAAATCCACTGACAATGAGTTGCCTATTGTAAAGACACCAAGGTTATTTTGTTTGTCAGAACAGTGGCTTGAAGTATAACCTCATTCCCACACAAAACAGTAGGATGCATAGCATTATACCTCCTGCATATCACAGCAAGTCTCTGCATTGGTAATTGCCTCGGAACTTATTTTTTCTAAGCTATAAAAATGCTCCCAAATGAAACCCATGCCAAAGGCTGAGAACTGAGATGCAGTATACACACAGCAGAAATCAGGGTCAATATTAGAGGAGCATATACCACCTTAACTGTAGCAGTGTTTAATAAATGACACTTCTAAAATACAGCAACTGAATTCTACCAGTGTTATTAGTAAGCTGTCTCCTATACTGAAGGAATGAACAAGGACAATATTGTTACTTATAATTCAGAGCTAGCTTGTATTGAAAAGACATGTGGCATCAGGAAAATGTAATTAATTTGGTGGTGTAAGCCTTCATAAATTATCAAGTATTCCCAATAGCAGTCCTGCAAAACTTACAGAGAACATGAGCTGCCTTTAAATTACTTACTTTTCTTGCTACCAGAATTCTTTTAAGGTGGTTAGATACTGACACAGTATTAAAAATGCTCAAACTATTGCAATAGCTGACATATTGAACCACCTTTAATTAAGACCATAATGTTCCTTTGGGCCATACCTAAGACAGTAATCTGTGTCCAGAGGCTGTCACTCTCTTCTCTAATGGACTACAGCACACAAAAATTAATTATAGGGGAAAGGTTGTTGCTTCAACTGGGACTGGAGATTTGAAGGCAAACGTTTTGCTGTTGATCAAAATGAGTAGCTCCTTTTGCAACAGCTAATACAGTTTCTGTCACATAGCACTTAACCCTCTCTTCCAACATTAATATGAGCAAATTTGTTGCCCAAGGGGAAATTTTTAAAATTTTATGTATTCATTCATTTGTTCATTATGATGCCATCACAATTTCGCCTCTCCAAAAATCAGGAACAAAACTTAATTTGAAAAATTTAAAAGGAAACATCAGGGATCCCAGACACAAGATTTTTTTAAGCCTGTGTCAATAGAAACAGACTATAGCTGAACAAAGATTTCAAAATATTTTTAACTCTCAGTTGTTTAAATTTTTATACGCAATTATATAGAACCTGATGATGCTTTTTTGTGTTTGCTTTCAGCAAATATTCAATGGTAAATATTTTTATAGGAGGGATTGCTTGCAGACACACTAGATTTTTAGCAAACAATATAAAATATTAGTTAAAAGAGAATTTCAAATTATGGATAGAACTGCCCATTTCCCAAAGCTGTTAACTTTGTGACTCTCTGAACCAGAGAAAGCAAAGCTGCAGGAAACAGAAAGAAAAACATTCCCT
This sequence comes from Sitta carolinensis, assembly GCA_032173965.1. NCBI lineage: Eukaryota > Metazoa > Chordata > Aves > Passeriformes > Sittidae > Sitta > Sitta carolinensis. Next base: position 128,642,773 of record CM063284.1, on the reverse strand, counting down.
GACAAAGATACCTTCCTGGTAAACTCCAGCTACTTGTGTTTATCAAGGAATCCTCTTGTGTTGTGAGCTAACCACAAAGAATTCATAACGCACCCTCAAACTCACCAAAATATTCTGCTGGGTTAAAACACATCTGCACAGTGTTGACACTGTATTTTTTCCTGCCTGCAAGAGGAAAGAGGGAGGGGGAAATGTGAGTTATTGCAAGTATTTAAGCTGAAACAAGGGGTTAGGGATGGAGGAGAAAAAGGTATAACCTAAGTATTAAGTCTGAAGACAAATTGCTGACTAAAGGGAGGAGACAGCAACGATTGTCTTGACACAGGATGGCCCATGCAATTTTTCAACATACAATCATCAAAATTCAGAGCAGCAACTGCCAGAACATATCTGCAGACCCCCTCCTCCAGCCTCAGGATGCAGGCAGCTCCCATGAACCTCAGGGGAAATCTTTCAATCACCAGTGTGCCCTATTTCAGTAACACCTGAGATGATTAAATGAACAATGAAACTCAGCTGTAAATTTGCAGCAAGGTTGCAGTCTGCAATCTGAATAGTATTAAGAGGAATGAAATAAAAATGAAATCAATGCTCACAGGATAATGTAAATCAGATGCAAATAAGCTTTCATTTTATTTGTCTTTTCTTTGTTTCTTTCTAATAGTGGCATATTTAGCTTGTGAAGTTCTCAACATTTCTTTTAAAACCCAGTGACTTTGTTATTTAATGAGATTTCTTGAGCGATAAGGACATAGAAAGTTCCCATTCCTATGAATAAAATGAACCCATATGTTTTCCTGTGAATAAGTTCAAAATGCAAGTCAAAATCAAATATATGAATATGAAATGACAAAAATATAATTCTTATTTCCAAAAAAATTACAGAAGCAGGCATTTGCCTATCAGGGCCTTCCTCACAAAAGCAATGCCAGTGTGGACAGCATGGCAGCGTGCTGTAACACCCTTTTTTACAAGCTCTTTGCCTTATTTCCAACTCACACAAACATGTATATGTCATATACGTATCAGTGATGCATGTACCATGTATCCTCATTTCATTTCCCCTTTAAAGAGCAAGCTAAACATGTGGCATGTGTCCCTAGAATCATAAGAGTGTGGGTTTCAGGTTTGGTTCTGCCATCATACTATGGTACTGATTTGGTCCAATTCCTCAATGCCAATAAACCAGCTTCCTAGTCTGCTGTATGGAAATATTCCACAGTTCAATTTTTTTTTCTGAGCTGCAGTATAATTTGCCTCTCTAACACAAGCCCAGCCTTTATGGAATCCACCTATTCATCAACCCAGATATCTGACTTGTAACCCTGAAGATAATGGCTAACAAAAAAAATCAAAGACCAAAATATCTGCAGAATCTCCTAATGTCTCTGTGGCATCATGTAAATACTTCAGTCCTAATAAAACTGTTTTGAAGCTAGCACTTGCTCTTCAGCCTACTCCAGGCCAGCCTGACACAAACCCCTGCCAGTTGCCAGGAGCAGGCTGGAAAGTGAGGATGAAGGTTTGTGTTTTGGTAGATTTACTGCTACAGCAGAGGCAATCTTTCTCATATTTCCTTAATTTCCAAAATTAACCCCTCCTTTGACTGACCTAAAAGCATTAATCAACAGCTGAAGAAACCAGCATGCAGCAAGATTGCTCTACATTTCTGGGTTTTTTCCAATGTCTGAGTAACAGACAAGACTACATAGCCAGTCCTTCAAGTACATCATAGCTCCTGGCTCATGGCATAGGCAGACATGACTGTAGGGCAAACATTGCACCTCTGTCTTAAAAATTCACTTTTTAACCCCAGTATAAAAACTTCCTCGGTAAGGTGTAATCTGTTCTAGGACAAACACAAAAGCAGGCCCTTGGTCTATGTGGTGTTTTTTACATTCGAATAGCCTGAACAGTTTGAGGCCAGCACAAGTGCTTTAAGAATGCCCTGAAAACCTCTCCTGGAGCTTGTCAGATCAATATCAATAACCAGCAGGAAAGATGTTTGAACTGAGAAAATTGGAAGCAAATCTGGTATGATACTACTTTAGTCTTTGAAGCAAAGTGTACAGCCAAGCTGGAAGCCAGGAGAGAGAACAGGAACTTCAAAGAAGTTCAAAGGAACTTCTTTTTCTTTTCACTACCACTCTTTGCTCAGCTATGTGTTTCTGCCAGAACAGATTGTTCTGATACTTTGAAATGTACAATGGCATCATCATATGCAGAACTGGTCTCTGTCAACTGTACACACCAATAAGTACCAAAATAAACCAAAAATCTCAGAAAAGCAATGAGCTACATCAGTCTGTAGTCTTCCTATCTTCTTAGTAGACTGTCAGAAAAAAAAATCCCAGACACAAAAAATACTTCCAGGCTTCTCCATATCAAATTTTTGGGGATTTGTATCTTAATCTATTATCCCCAACTGAGGAAATAAGGTAATAAATGGAAAAGACCACCAATCTATTTCATTAATGTCTGAAGTGTATGAATACACTTTAAATTTGCTTTGTTCCTAGAGCCAAATAGCTGAAAATCCTGCTTTGGTTAATTTTTGCCTAAAGGGTTGCTCAAAGTCAGCCTTTCTGATTAGCCCCAGTATGGAAGAACAGCAAGGTGAAGTGTGAGCTGAGACACTGAAAAGGAATGTGTGCAACTGCAGCCCAGGTAGCTGGCATCAGCAGGGAAGCATTCCAGCTGCCCAGCCCTAAGGGAGACTGCATGGCTGAAGAGCTTTGGTCAGGAGCAGAAATAGAACATCTTGCTGGACTGCCAGGAACACTGGAGCAGCAAACACGCAGCTCCTTCTGCCGGTTATTCCCCGTGCAGAACTGCTTTTCTTTGTGCCACAGGTACATCCTACTTTTCCAAAACCATCACTTGATTCTCTCATTTTCCTGGTCTTGAATTCTTTCTCCAGACTTCAATTTTACTGAGTTATTCAAACAACAAGGATAAAAGGTCCCTTTCAAAACTCAGAAGATTGCTGTGAGATTTAATATAGGCAGAGAGTTTGTGCTGCTCTAGATAGTGAAGTTAGAGTGGAAGAGGGATCTACCACCCATTATCACTAACATCCTATTTCTTTGTCATTATCGCTTAATTATCTTGTCTTGTTTATTTAAACAAGGCAATTAAGAGGCATTGTCAATGGAACAGAACCCTGGCACAGGCAAATGGTCTCTGCTGTGAGATAAATGCCAAGATATTTAACAGGCAACAGCATAACAGGAGAGAGATTGTTTCCAAAGCACTGGGCAGTGCTTGAAAATGTGTGCCATTGTTACTGCAGGATACCTTACAGTCCTCCTAATAGTCAATAATTGTCTGATGCTGGTAGTACCTTTGCTACTTTCTCTAGATATGGCTGTACCTTATGAATATACCTAAAATACTCTGCTGGAGTTTGGCATTACCAAAAGAATGCTGTAAATATCAAATGTCACAAATCAGAAAGAACTCAGAAAATAACAACTGGAAGTAGCAGTGACTTACAAGAAGTAGCTAAATATATTTTATTTATTTATTTACTCAGAAAATAACAACTGGAAATAGCAGTGACTTACAAGAAGTAGCTAAAGATATTTTCATTATGAGATTACTTATGGGGCCCATGGGATGGAGTAAAGGCATTGTTCTATCTCATAGGACCAACAATTCATCTAATCCAGTGGCCGTTCTCTGACAGCACTGAACAGCAGATTGTTCAAGGTGCATAATATCTTTGCACCAGGTAATGAAAGAACAGTATGCCTGTAGCAGAAATTTCTACCCAAGATGTAGAACTAATGGTGTTTTCCATCCTGAAATAGCAAGAATGATTTGTCATTTCATTGTTTATTTTAGGTAATCATTCTTACTGCTTGCGCAATGTAATGTTTTTTGAGTAATTTTCTTTTTGTCTGGATTTGCATCAAACGAGTGGAAATTTGCACCTAGTAGATGTGAAAGGAGAACCAACTACCTTTGGTAAGCACAGAATGCTTATGGGAGAGGAGCTGGTAGGAGTGAAGACACTTTGAATGGGCTGAAGGGAAGGAAAGGAGTAGGTCTGAGGTTTGAGGAACTTTGGGAGAGAAACAGTTGGGAGCAGGTAAGATGAGCATCCCATTGGGAACTGTCATGGTTTGACACTGGCCCAGTGCCAGGCACCCATGAGAGTTGCTTGCTCACCCTCCCCTGCCACAGCTGGGTATAGGAGAGGAAAAAAAACCAAAACTTTATGAGTTGAGATAAGGACTGGGAGAAACACTTCAGGGGCCAAATAGGCTCAACTTAAGGTTGTAAAGTGAATTTATTACTAGCAGAATCAGAGTAAGATAATGAGAAGTAAAATAAGCCCTTAAAACACCTTTTCCCCACCCCCCAACCCCTCTCTCCTTCCCAAGGACAGTGCAGGGAGACAGGGCATGGGGGTTTTGGTCAGTTCATCACTGAGATTTTCTTCCACTGCTCAGGGAGAGGAGTCCTTCCTCTGTGAGGATGTGGGGTCTCTTCCACGGGAGACAGTTCTCCATGAACTTCTCCAGTTTGGGTCCACTCACAAGCAGCAGTCCTGCCACACCTACTGCAACATGAGTCCCTCCCACAGGCAGACAGTCCTCCCAAATCTGCTGTGACCTGGGTCATTCTTCCCATGGGGTGCAGTTCTCCAAGGACAGGCTGCTCCAGCTGGGCAGCAAGGGCCCTCTGTCTCTATTTGAGTCCCCCACTGGATCACAGCCTCCTCCAGGCATCCACCTGCTCCAACATGGATACCTCCCCCACGGACTGTGGGTGGATCTCTGCCTCCCCCGTGGATCCCCAGGGGCTGTGGGTGGATCTTTGCATCTTGTGGATCCCCATGGGCTGCAGGGGCACAGCTGTTTCACCATGGTCTCACCGTGGCCTGCAGAGGAATCTTGGCTCTGTACCTGGAGCACCTCCTCCCCTCCCTCTCCACTGACCTTGCTGTCTCCTTGTTGCTTCCCTCACATGTTCTCACCTCCTCTTCTCAGATTAGGAGCAAACAAACTGACTTTGTTTTGAATTTCTTCTTGAATATGTCATCGCAGACATCACCAACATCTCTCATTGGCCCAGTGTTGGCCAGCAGCATGCCCATCTTCAGAGCCATCAGGAATTGGCTCTGCTGGACATGGTGAGAAGCTTCCAGCAGCTTCCAAGAGGACCCATCTCTGTGGCCCCCCTGCTACCAAAAACCAGGCCGTGCAAAACCAATCTGAGTATTTCAGATACTCACACTGAAGCCTATCTTTGCACCAGCCTCACTCTCTCTTTTGTTGATGGAAAGGTGGTCTTTGCAGGAAAAGGGTTTTCACTAGTCTACTGGAATAATGCATATTTGTGGAAATGATTATAAAGAATGGCCTGAAGATTCCTTTTCCAGTTGTTCTTAAGGGTACAAAGTTCATGTTTTGGGTTTATGTTCATTTCTGTATGACCACTTTAATACAACAGAAATAATAGCAGACTACTCTGTGGGTTAGTGCTTTAAAAATGAATGTATTTATTTATTGATATTTTTAAGTGCTTACTTTTTCCTTGTTGCTCTCCGGGGCCAAAGGTCCATCTCTGGCAGAAACACAGCACTTAGGAGTCCAGTTTTGAGCTTAGAAAATACAACTGTAGAAATGGTGCACACTTTGAGATAGAATCAAAGAAGAAATGAACTGGAGGGCTGGAAGGAACTGAGAGCTACCAATATAGAAGCATAGTTTGTTCTTTAATACTGTTTTGATATTCTACCTGTAGTTGTATTTCTTTTTTCTTTCTTCATCACCTTTTCTCAGTGATTCCAAACACTGGGGAAATACTAATGCTGGTGTTGCATAGATTATTATGACAAATGCCCACACCACTTCTTCCTGCTCTCTCAGATAAGCGACTGCCATTGCATGATTATCTAAAGATCATGTCCAACTCCAATTATCATTACTTATTAAATCAAGTTTGACTCAGAAAAATAATTAAATGTTTAAATTAAGGCACTCTACTTTGTCACACAATTAGGCCTTTGCTGGCAAGTATATGGAACAGTTGTTAATATTGAAAATAAGATGAAAGATGTTCTAAATTTATCTCCCCAACATTTCTATTCAGCATAATAATGGACATTTGACAGTAACACATTGTTGTTGAACCAGTGAAAATCATTTCTGAAATGAAGCGATCACACATCTTTGAAAGTAGTCTCATGCAAACCTGGAATCACTCAGGGTGGAATAGATAAATTTTCATTCACCTGGGAGCCATATTTTAGCTGCCTTATGGCTCAAATAAAAATGAACAATTTTCAAATGAATATAAAAATCATACTTTAAAGACTCCAAATGCAAAGTATATATGTATTTTCCAGCATCCATATATAAATTAATATGTACCATCTGGGTTACATCTGGTGGTATTAAAGTGTTGTCTCATGAGCAGAATAGGTGTGAGAACCATGAAGAAAAGCTGAGCAGTTCTGGCACTTACTGTAAAGGAGAGAGCATTCATATGTAACTCCAAAAGTAAACTGCCTTGCCCATTCACTGCTCCTGCTTTTAAATCTCTGTCTCACTGCTTTTCTTACATATCTTTCCCTTTGTTTTCATTTTATTTTTCCTAAGGAAGTCCAACAGCATCTCCATGATGCAGGCTGCCATTTCCTCTAGGTCCTGCTTTTGCAGCAGGCCTTCAGTCACACTGTAAGTGAAATCCATGGGTCTTACATTTTCCAGGGTACCTCCACAATAACCTCATCCTCTTCTCACCATTCTCTGTAAATTCTGCTCAGAAAAGCATACACCTGTGGTTCCTCTGATTGTCTTCAGTTTCTCAGTAAACCTTTCCAGTGGCCTGACTTTCTGTATTCCATTCTTTTCTTTAAAGACTGTTACCCATGTGGACCTCACCTTCACCTCCCTCTCTTTTGCCTCAAATTACCCATCTTCTCCAAACCTTATGTGCAGCTGCTTCATTTCTTTTCCTGGTCTGTCTGGATCCTTAATCATGGGCATTCCAAGGGCTCCTAATGAGCAGTTGTTTGGCAACTTTTGGTGTCTCCTAAAGTACAAAGCACCCCAAAATTCTCTGGCCCCTCATAAGGCTAAGAAACCCAGTATTTTTTGAATGGCTGTACTATGAGTTCAGCACACATTCTATAATCCCAAAGTAAACACTGAAGACAAAATTAAAGAATTCTTCATTACTGATTGTAAGAGTAATCTACATATGACCTAGGTAATCTGAGTAATCTACATCTGACTGTCTGCAGATGGAAAGTGCGAGATAGAAACACAGAAAGGTGAAAGGATTACCTGATGTCTTGCTATGGACCTCAGATCCTATGGGATGGTGGGCTGTACTGCCTCTCAGAAGTCAGTTGTACAGTGGAAAGAGAAAAAATTTTATCATCCTTCCACATAGCTTTTTTTTTTTTGTTTTTGTTTACAGAGAGAGTCAGATGAGGTGTTAGTTTGATAACATTGATCTTCCCATGAAGCAAGGGAGTGAATAAGATGATCTTTCCTGCTCTGTTTCAGATCTATTCTCTGCTTCTGTGGGCTACACAATCACACTGAGAATAGCCTTTTACCACATGCTACAGACAAACCCACCCAGTTCAAGAACCTGCACATTTCAGAAGAAATATATGTAAAAGCTCTATGCACAAATAAAATCTCAGTCACCTGAAGAGATTAATCTCTTTCTGCACATAAACAAAAATTATTTCTGTTCCTCTGGCTTTTCATATAGAGTATGTTCATCTGTAGGATCCGCTCTCACTATGGATCTTCGGGTTCCACGTGCAAGAATTTCAACATGTAGAAAATGTGCCTAGAAATGTGGAGAGAAAGCCTCTCTTAGCTGTGACTCACCAGACACTGAGTTACAGACAAGTCTGGCACCTGTTTCAACCTTTGCAACGCATATAGCAGGCTGTGGGCTTTCCTAACATACTGAAGCCTTGGAGATTCTGTTTGCTTTGTTCAGGCGCTCTCCTGGGAGTAACATTTAGAGAGGGAAACTGTTTCTAACAATTCAAGATATTATGCCCTTTAACTTGCTTGATTAAGCCAATGAACACATTTTAACCTTCAGAAGTAGATTTTCAGACTGGAATCAACTGCCTTGAATTATGTCAAAAGGCAGGTATCGCTGAAGGTTTCTCTGCAAAACATTATATAAAGACAGCCCAAATTACTTCTTAACATACCTAAATGAATCAGGTAGAAGGAACATTTTCACTGCATTTTATGCACAAGAAACCGAGGCTTGCAGTTAAACAAAGAGACTCATCATTGGTAAGGACCAACGACTGGCCCCAGTGCCCTTGCTGTTGTTCTCAGCCCAGATCTGGCATCTTCTTTCCACACATGACAAGTTATATTGAATTTGGGCTCATTGCAACAGAGAGGGATGAAATGAAAGGTGTCTTTTTCACTTGGATGAACTATGGTATAGGTGGAAAAGTTACAATATTTTTTATTTTACTTTTAAATGAAGCATTAAAAGATCTGCCAGGCAGAATATTTTTTCAGCTTTCTTTCCTAACCCTAGAGTGGCTGTAAAACCTCAGCAGTTAAAAATGTTTTCTCTGGCTCCAAGTCTAATGCATCCATAAAAATTACATTTTAAATAAAGAAAACATGTTTTGCTCCAGATCCAGAGTGGCTCTAAGACATTACATATTTTCTAAAACTGCATTTAATTCTCATTTAAAAAATCCTTCAATACACCATGACTGAATAATTTGTTGAAAATTCTATATATGTTCTAATCTTCAATTTATCAACCCTAAACCAGCATTTCAGGATCTGGTAGAAGAAAAGCCTTAGATTGAAAACCTTTCATAGTTTCCCCTGACCAAATTTAGCTCATGGCCTCTCTGGGGATGTCTGGGGCTGGTTTTTGTGTTCTGTGAGAAGTAGAGCTTGCCTTATTTTTAAGTTAAGTCCAGATATTTTTCAGAGACCCTGTAAAAGTTTGAGACCTCATGACTGAGAGAAATGTCACCAAACACTTCTGCCTCTTTGACTAAAGCTGTGATTGTCCTTCTCTGAGCAGAAGGGAGGGTCTCATGAGATGTGTGGCTCTTTTAGAAAGGATCCATCCTAAGAAATGAATTGCATGATTTCCATTGTTCCTTCCAAGCTCCAGTAAAGGCTCCCTCTTCAATCTTGGGCAAGTCACTTAACCATTTTCATTTCATTTCCTTCTTTGCAGAATGGGAAAACTAATTTTTACTGGCCTTAAGGCATATCGTGCAGAGATCAATTCTCATGCTTTCAGCAGGCAGCATTTTGCAAATGCCTGTTTTAATGGAGCTGCTCTGAGTGAGGATAGGGGAAGAGAATGGATTCTCAGATTGCCCATGAGGAGAGGTTGTCAGGGTTTGCAGTGCACAGAGCCTGTGCCCTCTCTCCCTGTTGGTCCCTGAGCTTTACCATGACCCACTGGAGGCAAGGGACAAAGATGAAATTAGGGGTTAGAGGGGAAGAGCTCCTTCCAATGATGGCTATAACTGTAAAAAGCTTTTTTTTTGCTTTGTTCTCCATTCCTAACTCTTCTAAGGGCCCCCAAAACTTACTTTCTGAGAGATTACAAAGATTACGGATCATTTTTGCCTTGCTCTCCCTCCTTGTTCTTGACAAAATGTTCTTCTGTAAAATTCTCCTGCAACACATCGCAGGTAGCTTGGGTGTTGCCTATCACTCACAATCATGTATGACAATGTAACCATCATCCCATTCTTCATTCCTCAGATAAAACACATCCTAACCAGCACAGGCTCTGGTACATATCAGGTTCATGTGGGGCTTTGAAAGAAAAATTTGAGAAGGGACTGATGAGAAGAGTTGCTTAAAAGAGTACAAGAAATCATCTGAGTATCTTTAGGTTCAACCAACCCCTTTCCACTGAAGCTGACTGGGAGTATTTAGCCTCCATGGAGGGTGGGTTCCAGCTCCTACTTCCCGACTCATGCCGTAAGTCGATGAGAGCTGTGGGATAAAAAATGCCACCTCACAAGAGGTAGCTCTGTCACCAGCTCCTGTGTGCACAGAGCACAGCAAAACTGCCCAGGCAGCCTCTGCCTCTCCACCACCAAGACACAGGGCACACATGGCCAGCAGTGCCCTGCTTTCAAAGGTAGACTTGCTGCCTGCCACTCACAGGGCCCAACCAGTTCCCTGCTGTTGGAGCTCTCCTGGGCACTCCTGGAAATAGTCTGCATTTGTCTGCAAAACTTCTTAATAACCTTTTTATATATTGAAAATAAAAAGCTGCCAGCAAGAGCAAGTGGACTACAGCCATCTACAATTGGAATATAGTGAAAGTCATGCATCTTTACTTTTTTATATAAAATAATTTTAATTTAATGCCTGGAAGAGCCTGCTGTCATCTAAGATTCTCAGTTCTGCTTAGTATGAAGTGTTATAAACATAGTTAAGCAGAATCTGTTTATGTTGGAAGTCTAAGGGAATAAAAATATTTTCACAGGTCTGCTAAAAAGAATGCCAGGGTCAGCTCTGTCTCATGGTAGAGAGCACTGATCTTAGGGATGGCCATAAAAGCCAGTCTCTAGCAGAGAGGAGCAGGAATACTTATTTCTTCCCTGAACAAAGGACTGTCAAATTCTCTCTAAAATAATGAGCATTATTTATTCGTATACAAATAATTTTTGTTAAGTGCTGAATGAAGCCATCGTAAACATTGTCTATTAATCAAAGACTAGAGAGACAGCTCTCATTTACCACAGTACTGTTTTGTTAGATTCCTGATTCCTACATCCCAACCAGAAGCAGCACATTGTCACTTTTTTGCTAGAGGTGAGTACAAGAGCTGAAGGAGTAAAAGACCAGGGTTTTGTGAACTGTGCACAGGGGACCCTGCATTTGCTGCTCCACCTGACTGGTTGTTTATGAGACCTCAGCAATCCCCCACTGCCATGGGGCAGGGTGTCTGACGTGAACACAACCAACGGCAGTACCAAATGTTGCCACTGAGAATTAATTGTCTTTTGTTACATCAATTTAATGAACTGGTTTTTTTTGACATCTGGCTTCCTTGCCTGAGGGTGGGGGAAAAGGTGGACTACTGAGAAGGGAGGAAAATGCTGCTCTTCAGCACATTTTGTCTCCAAATATTCCTGTTGTTATTGCTTGCTGATATGGCCCCGCTCTTCTGCATGATTGACCCACATTGATACATGTTCTCTTCCCAGCATCTCCATGTACAATCTCCTCCCACATTCCTCATGTTAACATTACATTACACTGCAGAGTCCACTCAAGGCTTTTCCCTGGTTTTCATGATCTCTACTAAGCTCCTTTCTCCTCTAAGAAGACCTCACTACAGCACACAAGAAGAACTGACCAGGGTAGAGTGATTCTTGCCACCATTTTCTGCATAAGCACAGAGGTTCAGTGTCTCTCTAGGAGAAGTGGGACCTTATTTTTACTAAAAGGCCTGTGAAAGCATTTCCATTAGAGATGGTTTGGTGTATTATAACTAAGTGGATGGAACAGACTGAGCATTTATTTACCCAGGAAAATTTGGATCAGACAGCACATCTGGTTTTCATTGAAATCCTCAACTTTACTAAAACAAAAAGAGTCCAGCTGAGTTAATAGAGACTCAAGGAAAGCAGGTGGTTGATGTGACTGCAAGAGAATTGAAACAGGATCAAAACATGAGCATACTCTGAAGTTTCAGTTTAGATCATTCCTGGAAAGCATTTTAGCATCCACTTTGTAGCCCTGAAGGAGTAAGAGGATTGCTTCTCAGTCCTGAGTGCAAAAAGAATCATGTTGTTTCATGTCTGAAATGTTTTTGTTTTCTTTCCTTTCTTTTAAAATCTTAGTATGAGGTGGGTCAGCCTAACCATTGCACAAGTCTGAAATAACACGAGCCATTTGCCGTGGGTAACATTACCACACTCAGCTTCATAGCAGCCACACCAGATAGACCGACTGCTACTTGTGCAGAGGCACAGGACATCCAGCTTAGCTGTCAGTGCTTGGGAAGAGTTTTGAGAGGGATGAACAATGCTAGGACTCAAGCCTGGCTAAAAGCTTTGTTCTGAAAGCAATTCACAATATGCAGCATCTGCTGCTGCAGCTTCAGGAAACAATAGTGATGAAAAAAGAAATTTTCCCTCAATCTTTTAGTGCTCACCACCGTCCCGGTGACATGGGATCCCAGGACAACGAAAATCCTTCCATTTCTAACAAGGTTAAACTTCCTTCATACTGTGGGAGATGTGTCCTGCATAATAGTCACAGTAGGCCCAGTAGCAATTTGTCCTGGATATCCCACTAGATCTGGAAAAAATTTATTGAGCAAACAGAGATGCTGCCATAGGAAAAAATATTGTGACTGTCAGGGACCGTTGAATATTTTTCTCAGACACCGGGTGCTTTGAAATGGTGATTTGCACTTTCTGTAGGTAGCCTTATATCTTGGAAATGTGCTTATGTGAGAAATAATGTGTCCTGTTTGTGTATGGGTGTATGTGCCTTTTTTGCTGGCTGTGCTGTGCTGTTAGACTGGCCCTGACACTGTGGAACAGGACCAAATAGTACCATTTTATGACTGGTACTATCAAACTGACATTACAGTTAACATTTTTCACATCTGCTAAGACTTCAATGAAAGACTCAAAGAAAGAACTAAGGCCCCTTGATCCTCAGTCCCTGCTCTAATAAAGGAGTGATTAACATTACAGTTCGTTATTGCTTTCAATTTCAACTCCTATATGAAGCTAGAGGAACTGCAGTACTATACAGAATCCTATTTTCTGCCTGTCAGTTAAGCAAATGAAGTCCCAAGACAGTTTGACCCCCCCTTCATATATAAAAGAAAATTCTTTATTCCAACACACGTGTGTCGTTCTTAAAATGTGTCTATTCTGAAAAATGACTGTCAAAAAGTTGCATCCATTCACTCAATTACCTATTCCCTGTCTGTGTATTTATCCAATGTATTTAGCACTAAAATGAATTTTTACAACATTTTTTTCTTTCACTTCTTAGTGTTGACAAAGGTATGAGAAAAAAAGCTGGTTTCCATTCTGGCTCATGTGTCACCAAAAGAGTTGTTAAATACTTTTCATTTCCAGGACCAAAATGCTGCCTCCTCAACTATTACTTTGCAAGCTCAGAGGAAAACTTATTTGCAAAGGTTTAATTGTGAGTAGAATTTGATGTAATGAAGCTTTAATGGCAAAGCTGTATGAGACAGAAAATGCACAGCTTGACTTTCAGATCCCAAGCTGAGTCTGCAAGTGGAGATGCTTCTAAACTGAGAAAATGTCATTCAAGTCACCCAGGCACAATAAATGTGAATCCCTCACCACCTTTTTTATGGTAAAGAACAGGCTTGTATGAACATTAATGGAGGATTAAGACACTGATGGCTACCTCTGCATAACCAGGGCAGTATTTAATGACAAGACTCAAATAAGCATTGTGTAAAAATTGTCAAGCTCAATACACACAAATGGACAAATGTGGTTTCTTCAGAGCAGAACAACTGTGGTGCACCAAAAATGCCCTATTTTTCCAGCTGTATCAGTTTGTCTAAAGAAACATGACTTCCTAGAAATCTTCCCCTGGGCTGTCATGGCTTCAGTGACATTTCCACTTTTGCTCAAGAACTCATCTGGAGAGGCAAATTCTAAGAAAGCCTCAGGGAGTGATGGCCATAAAAATCTCTGATTTTGTGTGAAGGATAGTGAAATGTGCTAACCAACCAGGAGTTCAAGTCTGGGTGGCTGTTCTAGGTGAAAATAATAAGTACAGCAATGTTCATTGGAGAAAATGACCAAAAAAATTCTATCAGCTAAAAGTGCTCAACAACCTTTCCAATTCCTCATTCACTTTACCAGTGTGGTCTGAAGATTATTTTTGAAGCAAAATCTGTATTTAGAATCTATTCACTCAGTTTTCCTGCCTTAGGTTCTTCCTCCAGGCAGAACCAGCCCAAATAAAGCAGCTGACACTGTCCTTGTTTACACAGGCAAGTACTGAGTATCTTGAGTCTCTTGGCCTCCAGGAATGCTTCTAGGCAGAGCCAAGCTGGTTAAACAGCCATCTGAAGCTTCAGAGATAGAAGGTAAGAAGGTAAAGGGTAGTCTTTGTTAACTGGGAACCTCTAATTGTTGGGAGAACATTTTGTTCTACTATTATTTGTTGCTCACCACTGTTATGCTGTTGCCAAGGACTGAGCTCACCCCTGCTGTAGCTTTGTAATTCCTTGTGTGCTGTGAGTCAAATCATAGAAGAGTTTGGGTTGGCAGGGACCTGGACATTTTCAGCTAGGTCGGGTTGCTCAGAGCTGCCTACAGCCTGACCTTGAATGTGTCCAGGGTACCTCTCACCTCTTTGTGCAACCTCTTGCAGTGTTTCATTGCTCATTACACAAGATTAATCACTCTCATCTTCCTTATATCTACTCTGAGCCTATCCCCTTTTAGTTTTAAACCATTACCCCTTGTCCATCTCAACTGGCCTTCTAAAAAGTCTGTCCCCACCTTTCTTATAAGACCCATGTTTGTACTGAAATGCTGCAGAAAAGTCCCCCTGGAGCCTTCTCTTCCTCAGGCTGAACAACCCCTACCTCTCTTAGCCTGTCCTCATAAAGCCATATTTTAAACAAGCACACTAAATAGAAAGAATTAAAGGCCAGCTCTGAACCTCGTTAAATGTATTGTCCTCTTGTGAGTTGATGAAGATATCTTCAAAATTGTCCCATAGTAGCTCAGTTCAGCTGTCATGTAGCCAATTACAACTTGCCCTATTTTTGTATAATTAATTTCCCCTAATATTTTTATTTCTTTCACCAAACATACCAGTGTTACTGTATTGTTGACATATTTACTTGTCTCAGAAACTATATATAGTTCCTGGCTGGTTTATCAGTCATTTCAACAGAATAGGAGATAAAGTGAACCCTGTATCTTCAAAGTGCTGTGTGAGGTTTTAGCACTCATCTCTCATTAAGTTCAATGATACTCAAGCTAAAAGCATGAATAGTTCCCTCTCTTCACTGCCCTCTTACCTACAACTAAAAGACAGGCAAGCCTGTGATCATTCTTTTTTTCAGGTGCCCCATGTTAACCTGAAACTCAGTAAATACAGTTTTTATAACCCAGTCTTTTCAAATGTTAGTCCATGCAGCACCACACTCTTTGTTCAGCTTCCAGGTATAGTGAGAGAAGTACTCTTGATGGGTTTGTTAATAGTCTCTACATGGTTGTCAGTCCTTCAGTGGTGATCTGTTATATATGCTATGAATAGTGCCTAACAGACACTTTACTGTACATGTACGCATATAACTAGCACGATTTAAGTGGAAACTCAAATTTCTTAGCATTTTCTAAATGGTCACATTTCATTTAAAAGAATTCCAAAATCGATGATTTTGTTGTATAATAAAGAATATCTATTTGCATAAAAATAATTTCTCCGTGGAGTTTGCTTTGTTTGTTTTAGGTTTTTTAATTCCTTATATATACAGGGATCCAAGAGCAGTAATTATTAATCACCTGACAGAAAAGCTACATGCCCCTTTAGCCTTTTTTTTCCTGCCCTTTTAACCCAAGGTCTTCCCTTTCCAACAATGCTTTTACACCCACAGGGGAAGTGAGAGATCCCACTTTCCCTTGTGTTGTCTTACTGAAGGAGTGGACACAGAGGCTCAGAGGTCTGAGCTGCTGCTCAGAGCAGCCTTTTAGCCCCCAGTATGAAAAGATAAGCAGTGACTTTGCTAGCTCTTGGAGGCAGCTCTGAACTATGCTTTTCCCAGCCTGCTTACCTGAGACTACAGGGAATGACACCTAAGCTCTGTGTGTCAGCTACTTGCCTTGTGTACCCAAAGAACATCTCAAAGTGAAGGGCAGTCTCATCTAATCAAGCAATTATCCTCTTTCTCTCCCCTTTTCAAGAAGCAGCAATATTATTCTGTTTCATGGCTGTCTTTAAAATTTGTTTTGCTGTTTCTATGGTCTGACTATAAAAGAGTGAATGATACTGAGTGAATTATGCTAGTGCAGAAGTACAGATGAAGCCACTGGTTTTCTGTGAAAATTGAGCAGGAAATCTGGAACAGGAACACAAAAGGCAAATTCTCACCCTAAATCCAAAATACAGCACTATACCAGCTACTGTGAAGAAAATTAAATAACGTTATCCCAGCCAAAACCAGACAACACCCATTTCTATAATATAGAGAGGTGATGCTATGCCCAGCAATTAAATACTTCATCACTGGAAACCTTAATAAGAATGTGTTAATTTCAGTTCAGAGTGGATACTCAAAGGCAATAAATTATAATTCTCTATCCCACTCACATGCCTTTCATGATTACTATACTGCTATGGAACTAATGCTAAGGCTAAGTATTTTCTATTACCACAACCATACAAAAAACCTTATTAAACCTAACAGAAATGAAGTGTTGGTTAGGAAATGTGAATTTCTGGATTCTGTTAGAAAATCTTCAAAAATGCTCATGGTAAACAAACAAGAGAGCCATATAAAGGAATTACAGTGATAAAAAGGGAAACATTTTATTTATAATGTCTTTATCTTGATGGTAAGAGCAAAAAACTTCCAATACTAAGGAGGAAATATTTGTCCTGAATATCATATTTCATGTTCCTGACTGCTTCTGAACTGACCTGGAGTAGAGCCCCAGTGTTGCATTGCTTTGAAGAACAAGGGAATCCTGGTTGCCCCGAAAGCAACCTAACAGGTATTAACAAGACTGACACAAACACCAGAGGAAAAGCACTTTCTGTTCGGGTTCTTCTTTTGGCATTTTTGTTCTTCCAACACTTTTCCACAAGTCCATACCCCCATTATCACTCAGAAATACAAGAAACAATTGGATGTTGATATGCTTTTCTTCCCTGCTCCCTCCTTTAGTCCTTCTCTTCACTCAAATATCTCATAGCATTGAATTAGAAATCAGCCTAAGGCAAGCTGTTGTCTTGCCTTTCTATAAAACATTTTCTAGATAGATAGCACAAGAAGGAGCACTCTAGTCCTCTCACCTTATAGAAATGATATTGTTCCTTCCAACTTTTCAAGTTGGTGACATTGGAGATTCACTTCCCATACATTGTTACAGTGATCAGTAACATATATAAATCCATGGCTCTTGAGCTTTACTTCCACCGTAAGGTATCTGCAATGTATCCTCAAGATTGCTGACAGAACTGGAACCAGATGCTTTGGAAACCATTTGGATTGCAATAAAGGAAGGATCTTTTATTTGGTTAATAGATTATGTACAGATTTTAGAGGTTAAACTGGAGTCATAAACCATAGAACCTGAGGTAACAAAATTCATCTTCTTCTTCATTCAGAGGTGTTTTGAAAGATCTTGAGCAAGCAGTTTAGTCTGATATAAAATGTAAGCACTCCCAATATCTTTTAGGAAGGGTGTCTAGCTTTTTCTGTTCTTTGGGAAATAGAATCATCTCACAGCAGTGTTCAAAATTAAATTTTTTAAAGGTCCAAAAGTGTCCAGATATCATACTGACATCCCAGAAATTCTTTTGTTGGAGCCTCCTTTCCTTTTCTGTGACAGTATGTGTAGGATAAGAAAAATTTTTTCTTCTTCCTGGCTACACCTTTTCTGAATGGGATATAATAAAAGCTTCTTGGAAGAGTAGTCATTTACTGTCTCATTAGAAGTGTCTTCTTTTCCTACAATCTTGAGCCATGCATGGGGCTGAGAGGTCACATATGATCTGAAGAGTTATTATTTCTTTTACAGAACCTGACAAGTCTCCCATTATACCTATGCACTTCCTTCTACCCTACCAATCAGCACCACTAAGCATAGCACCCATTTGGCCACTTTCTTCAGAGGTTTTTTTTTCGATAGCCACCTGCAGGAATCTGTATTCTAAAACCTCTGACATACTTGGGGCTTATTGTTGCAATGCCTGAAAATCATCTGACCAACTCAGCTTGCCACTAATGCCTTTTGCAGATGGAGAGGGACAGGCAGCAAATACAAATCCAGTATTACGACTAACAACCATTAAATAGCTTAAAAACACCCAAGTTTCTAAGATGTTTACAAATTGCTAGAGGAACATTTTGCAGAATAAAACTGCAGTCCTGGAGCTTAATACTCACTCTACTATTTCATTACTGCTCCTGTTTTATATTAGCGCGCTGAGCAATTTGTATGCGTCTATGGACCTTTTAGTAACACAGACCCAAAGCAATTGCCAAATGCTATTCGGGGCTGCTAATACGTAATAGCTCTAATGAATAATGTTTTTGTTAAGAATGCAGCAAACTGCTATTTATTCAGATGAATTCCAACCAACCATAATGCCTGGGTCTTACTTCTGAGGTATGAATGCAATAATTACCAAACACTGTGCTAAAATACAATTTGTTAACTTGGAGGAGATTGTGAGATCGTGACATACATTTAAAGTGTCCCCAAAGGTGCTTTTCATCGGGATTTTTTCCCCCTTGAGTCTTTGTTTATGCAAGCAGGATCTACACTTACTGAATGCACCAGCTGAGTGTCTCCACATGCATTTCTGGTGAATGCATCAAGACAAGATTCAGTGACTGAATGTGAAACAAGTAATAAGGTCACACAAAAGATCAAGGAAGAAAATTAATTTTCAAAACTATCAAACTCTTTTTTTTTTTCTTTTTTTTTCTTTTTTTTTTTTTTTTTTTTTTTTTTTTTTTTTTTTTTTGGGTGAGGCTCAAAAATAATTTATGGTGGTTTTGAAAATGTCCTCAGAATATGTCCCAGAATCAGCAGGCCTTTTAAGTTAGCAAGAAGCAGCAGCAGAAGCAAAGGTTGTGCACTGGAACTGAAAGCCACACAGTTTGCTTATGGGTCCACAGACAGACCTGCACAGAGCTGTCAGAATCAAACAGAACCATGAGCAGCAGGCTGAGCCTGTAGAGATGGGAGAAGAACAAGAACAGTGTTGTGGTTTATCATTGACTAGACCAAATCAAATCAAATACAAAATCCAGAAATTATATATTTATTCATTTTAAGTAAGCATATTAAAGGTTGATGTCTTAGTGTGGCACAGTAGATTGACAATTAATTTAAAATATTACAAAATTATTATTAAATACTTTTATTGGAGATTAAACTAGAACTAGCACTGACAAATGTGAACTAGAACAAAGTAGGTGAACTCAAAAAAAGAATAACTGAAGCTAACGTATTACTGAATAACTAACATTGTAGGAGCATAAAAATATGTTGGAGACTGGCCTAAAAAGTTTTAAATCACATCATGCAAATCTGAATAACTTGTATCATGTTGTATGAATTTCCCATCAGTCAGGACTGTTCAGGACATACACTTTCTTCTGTCTTTCTGCAGTGTTTATGCTGAGCTTGCAGAGTTGCAGACATGTTTTGTGCTGGCAGAGACTTACAAGTGTTTCAACTTATGCACTGATAAGTGAGAAATTTGCAGCCTCATAGCTGGGAGACAGATGATACTGAGGTGCATTAGTATGAATATAAATGCCACACTATTTTTATCATGACTCATCTGGGAATTTAAAGAAGAGACAGTCTTCCCTCCTGCAGATGAGAAAGGCCAGGGAAAAAACCTCTGGAGAATTCAAGCAGCTGGGCTGGAGAAACGCTTTTGTTTTGTGCAACGCGTAACTTCAAACATTTGGAAAAGACAGTAAATACAGAGACAAGGGAGGAGAATGACTTGGGCATATAACTAGTTAGTAAAGGAAGAGTGTTCCAAAAGAAAGGACAGGTAATACTTCTCTGTAGTACTTCTTCGAATGTTCTCTATAGGCCTGATCTCTCCCATTATTACTGTTATTTTTTTTTAACACTAGATGAAATATTAAAATAGTTTGGAGTAGCATACCACACTCACAACCACAGAAGGCAATTAACAGTTGAGGATGGCAGAATCTACTTTATGGCATGACGGACAACAACATCTCTGTGGCTGTGATCCTGCTTATGATTGAAGCCAGCTCTCCCAGCTTGGGATCTACAGGAAGATTTTGAGTTTAAAATATGTGCAAAGTATTTTAGGTAAATTGTGTATGTCTGTGTCCTGAATCTTTCTCCTGATTGTTCAACATTGCTCTCTCATAGTCCATTAAATCAGCACAAGTGAGGACAAGCAGGTAGACAAATGCAGACCAGAGGCTGGTGGGAAGAAGGTGGAAACTTTCAAAACTAGTTGTGTCTCTTTAAAAATGCTATGTGAAATGGCACCAGGGAAGACCTGATCTGGAGAAGGAGACCTCTGCATTCCCCTCCAAGAAAAGGGCAGTGATCTAGGCTTAACTTGTAGAGTCTGTGGCTCAACTGATCCTTGCTTTAATGAACCTTTGTGGCAATCCACTGAGTTAGAGAACGCTGTCCTCACCAGAAGAATAAAAGGTCTCATGGTGTACAGCCTTGCAAACCAGAGAGAGTTCACCCAGACACAGCTGTGGTCAGGAGAGCAGAGTGGAAAAAATACTTAACTTCATCAGAAAACATCAACTTTTGTGCATTGTTTTTGTATATGGGTGCAAAAATTATTTTCTTAGTCACATTTAACTCCAAATTGTACATTACATGAATCAGTATAAACTTGCCAGAACATTTTCTTGCTGGTATTTTAAAATGGAAATTAAAATTTAAAAAAAAAAAATCAAAAGGAACAATGAGCAAGCTATTTCTCATGAAGTTTTTCCCTCTCCCTGTAAATACACTGCATGGGCCAGGGGCTCCCTCACAGCCTGTCATGCCCCACTGCCACAGCCAGGGACAGGACAGGACAAGACAGGGGCAGCCTGGGCAGACCCAGCCCTGCACATCAGCCATCTCCCTGGGGCAAGTGGTGGCCAAAGCTGGGACAGGAGCTTAGGCCGTCTAGGACCACCTTCCCATGCCTCCAAAGAAATGGACCAGCCAAGACTGCCCTGTCTCTAAGCCAGCTCTGGGCTGGCAGCCAGATCCCCAGAGGGGGATGCTCCCAGAGCCTTCACAACACTCTCAGAGGTAAGGATTCCTGGGAATACATTTCTTTTGCTGGGAGAGGAAAGAAAAGTCCTTTTGATGTCTGCATGATATTTGCTCTTGTGATCCATGTCATCTCAAAAGGGGAGTGGGAAGACTGAAGGGTGATAATCAATTTGGCAGAAAACATTGAATAAAATGAGAGACTGATTAATTGCCAAAATTATGCTGCCATGAGCCCTGAACCGTTAGAGTACTGCAGCTTCCAGTGAAGTTCAATCCTTCATTGAAGTACCACCTGCTGCTTTCCAGAAAATTGTGGAGTGATGTGATTGTCCTCTGTCATATATGTGGCATTCTTTTAAATCAAAAAGATGGATCTAGTAATGCCTTAGATATTCCCTAACTTAATAAATGCCAGGTGAATTTAGGGTGTAGATCTTGCCCAGGGAAACACTAAAGTCTATTTTGCCCATGAAGGTGTGGTATGCCCCTCTGCACACCCATAGCACAGGTTTTTCATTCTAATGAAGCCACAATGTTTTCATTCCTAGAGGTTCCCACTCAGTACCTTCTTCAGTGTTCCCCATTCAGCACACAGCCAAGCATTCCCACAACTACTTTAGCAGACATCATTCAAATTAGATACTGATCACATCTTCAGTTCTCACAGTGCTCTTCTTCTGGCTCTTCCACAGGCATTAAAAATGCCAGTTATATGGCATTCCTGCCACGCCTACAATTTAACCTCTAAGGAACTGAGTCACAGGTAAGCGCAAGCTCCTTTCTTTGGATGAACACTGGAGATGATGAGATCCTGATACTGCAGATGACACTGCAATTTTTAGCCCATAACCCATTCTCTCATGGCTCCAACCCATCAGCTCTACCTTTGTGAGCATCTCTGTTAGCCTGGCCTTAAGAAACTTGCACTACCAGACCAGAAAGCAAGGAGCAAACAGTGTAGTGAGCCTCAGAGGAAAATAAGTTTTTATGTGGCTTGCCTAGCATCACAGAGGAATCCTGGGACATAGATCCAGCTCTCTAAACTTGCATTTTATTGAACTGGCATGAAATTTCTTTGCTCCAACATATTCAATCAAATTCCCAAATTCTTTAACAAGGGCTTTCCAGGTAATGGCACCCTCCTTCACTGCAGCATCATGACACCAAAGCACCTGAAATATCTTTGAAGTGCACACAGAGTGCAACTAGATAGTCTTAGATGCAATCTTAATATAGAAGTTTTTAACTTTTGAAGGCTAAAAATTGAAACTTGTTTTTTGTATTTTGAAAGACCTAGTATAATGTTAACATGTCTCATCCAACAATTTTAAGTTGTTAAAGGAGTCCTTGTAAAATCTGCTTTCTTTGGTAGAAAGAAAATGAGTGCTATTATTATGTTCCACAAGCAAATTAAATGTGAAGGACCAATTATACACTGCTTTTTATGTTAGTGAGTAGTTTTCAACTGTGGGAAATGTAATAAGAACATTTCCTTCTGAGATGGGAGTTTTAAGTTTTTTACATCCACTCCATACTTCTACTTCCTTAGTGGCAATGACTGTGAGGAGCTCAAATGGGAAGAGTCAGGACCCATAATCTCAAACACAGATTTTGTAAACTTCACCCACTTGAATGTTCTTTCTTCAGTTGTGTCCAGTAAGACAAGAAACCTGAATTTGTGAGGTGCTGAAGTGAAAGCCATCTGATCAGTGACAGAGATTCAGCATAGGAGGATTCAGGGCTTCTTGATACTACCTACACCAACAAGAATTTAAGACTCTCAATGTGAGTCTGGTCAGGACTAATAAATGCATGGGAAGCCCTGGGTGGGCTCAGCCCCATTGCAAACAAGGGAGATAAACAGCTGGTGCCTACAGAAATGGCAGGAGGGAGATGCAGCAGGGCTGGAGGCAGGACAGAGATCCTGGCACCCTGCACACAGTACATGTGACTGAGGAGCCATGGGGAGCTGTTCAGCTTCTGACACTCATCTGCCAACAGTGTGGTGGGCCTGCAGAGTGAAGGAGATATACCCTCCTAACACGCCAGGTGTGAGTCAACACCTGCATCCCCTTTGAAATGGTTCCACCTTCTCCGTGCCACGGAAAAGTCGGAAAAGTCGTACACAACATGGAATATGCAGAGTGACAGCAGTTGGCAGCTGCTTAAGCCCAGGCAACTATTTCATCATTAGTCTGAGTGCACAGTCATGCAAACTGATCACGCTTATTGCTGATTTTGTTTATACTTCTGTATACTAACGGGTTTCCAGCCAAGAGTAACTCCCTTGTTCAGACCCAACTCATTTGCAGCAGAAGTGATCCTCAACCCTGATGCATCTGTGTGCACCCTTGTGAAAACAGAGGGTGGGTGGCAACAGCATTGGGAGCAGTGCCAATCTTGCCTTGCCAATATGGATGTATACTCTAAAATATCCAGAGCTACTGTGCACAGGGAACTGTGGTAAAAAGGACAAGCAGATGTGATTTACCTAATTGATGGTCTAATTAAGATCTGAAAAAGAGGTGGGTGATTTAGTGCTGTTGGAAAACAAGTTATTGAAAGGATTGAAAATTGATATAAAAGGTCTCAGTGGTGTTTAATAAACAGAATTCACTCAAAAATGTTTTTAAGTGTTCCAGATCTCATTTTCTACAACAGCTCTGCCAGACTACGATCACCATGTTCAGTACAGAGACAAGAGAGCACAGCTGGGGTGAGTGGGGGTTGCTACTGTTTTCTTGTTCTCCTCTGTTTGATGTGATGCCTGTCCCTTAGACCGTGGCATTAGTCAGTAGACAAAACAGTGTGCAACATGGCTCTCACTTCAGTGAAACTCCCATGTTCATTATAACATGTTTTGTTCAACAATTTTCAACTCAGTTGCACTTTTAAGTGCTTCAAAACAAGTTACTCTGGGCTGGATGTGGTTTAAAGAGCAGAGAATTGCAGTGCTTAGCCCTGAGGTGATCCTCCTGGAGTTTACCTCATCCTTCTATTTGCTCATTTACCACTTTTTTTTTTTTTTTTTTTCTGTTTCCCATAAAAAGGAATAAAATGCTGGCTCTTCCACAGTGTTGTCAAATTCTAGCCATTAGTCATAAGGTAGTGCTGAACCACGAGGGAAGCCAGATGTCTCTAGGCCAACCTTACCCTTAGATTTCTAAAACAGGTATTTGGGCAGAAGAGGCTGTGAAGAGAAAACTTCTGCTTGATTGTTTGGAAACTCAGTAGGTTTTTTACAAAGATGGTCTTGAGATGAGTAAGGAGTAAAGTAGGATATAGGTGACATGGAAGTGTACAAGGAAGGATCTCACACAGTCTGAGTCCCTTAGAAGTTTGCCCTGAGGAAAAGGAAACCATTCAGTCCAGGGAATCACTGGTGATGGAATCGCTGACAGAGCTACCTTTGAAGTCAGCTTTGGTGCAACAACTGGGCAAAGGGAGTGAATGTGAGTGACAGCAAATCTGGGTTCCTGTGTAAAATGATCCTACTTGCAAGTCACCTCTCATTTTGTATCTGGATAGCTCATCAAGCTATGTCATGTTCATACCATGCTTGTGCAGAGGAGGGAGCCCACACCTGTGGGATATTGCCTTAGCCACCGTCAGCAAAGAATGGTCATCTCTTATCACTTAGAAAGGGAGTTTATTAAAGAATCTGGTTTCCTAAATTAGAATCTGCAGGTGTTTTGCAAATTCAGCTTCCCACACAGACACAAAGGTTTTGATCCCTCTGGATTGATTCAATCAAATTTGACACAGGTGCAGAGATTCAAAGGTAATTAGCGTCTTTAAAAAATATGAGAAATTAAGGAGAGAGCCATGTGAAAACAACCAAAGAAGGTATGTGGGACAGAGATTCTATTGCTATGATAGAATTATTGTGATAGAATCATCATGTTTCTATCGTTACAGGAAGGGGAGGGGGAGGAAGGGGGAAAAAACCCCAACAAGCAAGAAACTATTTTCCCCAAAATATCAATCAAAATAGCACCTTCTTAGATACCAAACTCAATCATAAGACAGAGCTTAGTAGAAGTTCTGACTCCAGTAGCTCAGATGTTCACGGGATAGTTTGTTTTCTGTGGGAAGCCTTCTTCTTTTGAACCTGCTTCCTCTACTTGGTCAAAAAAAAAAGTGTTAATGATCTTCCCAATACAGTACTTGCCTTTAAAGACTTGGGGATTGTTGCAGGAAAGGCCTGGAAAGCGTGAATGAAAAATATGTTTTCCTGATGGTTGACATTAGTTGTGGTTTAGATTTTAATTTAGTTTTATGACAAAGTCAGAAATACTTAGATGTATTTTCTTGTACATTTGTACTGGAAAGTGTAATATAGTAAATCTAGGAATAAGCATTATCCAGTCCTTGTTTTATAAGCCTATAGAGATCTAGCCCACAAAATAAATGAGCACAATATCACTGAGTGCTGGACTTTGTTCAGAATTAGCTGAAAGATGCAAAACCATAATGAGACCTGCTACTTAAGCAAGAAGGACATTAGTATCCAGCTAACAATATTATTCCCTTCTCTTCTGCACCCCGTCTATTTCAGAAAGCCAGTGAAGTTCTGATCTTCAAAAATGTAGCCTGTGTATTCTAAGAGGAGAAAATATGCAAACTGTTGATGTGGCTTCATGGTGGGTTTTGAAGCAAACCAGGTTGTTTCTCTTGTTCTCTTGCTATTTGTACCCAGTGGAGAACTGACCACATTCAGCACAATAGAAATGCCACTTTTCAGGTGATTAGATTTAAGCAGGAAGCAGGTTTGGGTTTTTTTATTTGTCTGGGTTTTTCTTCATCTTTTGTTTTGTTTTGGTTTGGTTTTTTAAGATGTCAGTTACTGATCCAACATATTCTTGATAGTGGAGAAAAAGGAGCTGTAAAAATTATTTATGAAATTTTCAGGTATAGGTAGAGACTGGAACGGACTTGGCAGCTATATCTCCTCCCCACACTTGCTGCTTTGTCTTGGAGATGCCTGAGGTGTTGAGGATACTAAGTGCCTGACACTGGGAATTGCCAGATGCCATCAGCACCAAACATATTTCTGTCTCTGAAGTTCTGGCAGAACTCCCCAAAGAGACAGCAATCAAGCTCCTGTGGCCTCCATGGCTTGGTACCAATGCTCCAGCTTCAAAAAACAGGGTTTGGCCCCTCAGTTTCTGCCATTTTAAACACCATGAAATGTATTTCTTTTCAGAAAAGACACCTCTTTTGGCTAGACTATGATTCAAATTTAGGATTTTCCATCCAAGCTCTTAATCTGCTTCCCCAACAACATTGAAAGCACCAAGTATATGCTTTGGATACTCACTTACTGACTAAGACCTCATATACATTATCATCTGACACACTGCACAGCTGGGCACCCATCTCCAATGGGATTTTCTAGTCCAGTCATAACATACCAAAAAAATCTATAGTAACTGTCCCTTCAAACCAGAACAGCTTTCCACACATCCCTAAGCTCACCAAAACCAGAACTCATTGGATCTGAAAGCCCTCAGAGTGCCCATTTGCTCAGATTTGGAGAGATTTTGAACGGTGCAGCTGATATTGACTGAAGTTGTTACTGTCTGGACAACAGAGGATTGAGGAGACATTAAAGGGAACAGCCCCATATAAAAGAGGTAACATTTCAAAAACACCTTATTTCTGCTGGAAGTCAAGCATGTTTCCTCCATGCTCATGTCCAGTGAGAAATACCTTAGAACTTTTCCCCCCAGAAACACTAACTAGTCTGCTATGAGAGAAAGCCCAGTTGACTTTGAAGTGGTAAGTACACTTAAATTTGCTACAGACTTCAGAACCCCTGAGGGTCCTAAAGCCTAAAAATTATTTTTATTCATTTAAAATGAAGTAGAAATTAAAAAAAAAATAAAAAATCAATACAGCCGAAAAAAAGACACTGGAGAGTTCTGTAACCCACACACTCCCTGCGATGTTTTGTCTTCAACCTAATGGAGTCTCCCTTATCTTTTCTTCTGGAGAAAATTCTGCTTTCATTCAAAGAAAAGTAGAATTCAACACATGGTCTGGAAAAGGCAAAAAATATTTACTGCCATAACCGTGTCTGTTGTGAATTAGGACCGTTGGTGTGTTGGTTTGCATATTCTGCCAGTAGTGTATATGGAGAAAAGCTCCAATGAAAGTGCTGTCACAGAACAACGTATTACTGCACCACAGGGTATGACTGCAGCAAAGATGCTGTGTTTCACCAGCCCCAGGAACACTGCAGTGGAGACCATGCATTATCCTTTGTCACACAAGAGGAGTGTTTAGCTGGTAGCCTGTGCTGATATCCGTGCTTCCACATGTCCCATGCTGCTACTTAGATTTTCACCCTGCTGAGGCTTCTGAAGAAGCATCTGCCACACTTCTGCCAGGCGCCCAGTTACTTTGCAAGAGTAGCATGGGCTGACCCATGGGAGCACAGATTTACTGTTTGGAGGCAATTTTCCTCGCAGTTTGTAGAAACAGGAAGTTCAAGGAACAAATGTGTCCTCCAGCCCACTTGTATCAACAGACGAAATACTGTAACCCTGTTGTTCAGCCTATGGTTACCTCTGCACTATTCAGCTAAATATTCCCAAAAATATTGAAATATTTCTGGGAAATGCTTATCACCAGATATTTAGTTTAGGTCCTACAAACCCTTCTTAATCTTCATACATATTCCCCCCATTTCAAGTGTATTAGCTCCTATGGCAGTGAGATGTCATTGGCATGGGAGAGTGGCACTCATAATAACCCTTATTTAGGGGGAATTATGGAGTCCATCTATAAAATTAAAAGTAATTTATACTATGGTTTGTCAAATAAAGAAAGTGTTTATGGGCCAGGTTTGGATTTGGTGATGTGGGTGGGAATTTTGCTACTGCCTTGAGTTGTATCCAGTATGGTCCTTATGCTGCACACCATATGTCTTGCTAACCACCACACAATCCCTCACCCCAAACTGCTACCTCCTCTATTTTTTTTAAGAATATCTATGAAGACAGATTCATGCAAAGTACCCTCATTGTTTATAAAGAAGACAAAAAGCGTAATTATTTTTAGGAGTTTCTCAGTGATAGGGAAATCTAGATTTCAGACAGAGATGCCAGATGATCTAGTCATTGATTTCAGAAAAGAGATTTCTGCAGGTACTGCACTCTCTTCTGTTTCATGTCTCTGCACCCGCCTCTCACTGACTCCTGGCTGCCATTTTAAAGAACAGTATGGAAATTATTTCAGACATGCAGAAGATGGGGTGTGATTCAGTTCGAGATCTCAGTGGGCTGCAGGGATGAAATTGGCGATTGTGAAACGTCTTCCTACACATTTTCCATATATTTTACATGTCATCCCACAAAAGGAATGAAAATAGAAGAGTCCATTTTATCAAAGCTGTGAGAAGAAGAGTATAGAAGCTAGAAAGGTGAGTAAAATATGCCAGAATGCCTCCATTTCACACAAGCCATTCCAGAAAAACCAGGGAGCAGTATTTCTTAAATACACGCTATTTCTTAAAACCTCTTCCACTAATCCAATTCCTTCATCATGTATCATGTGCAGTGTGCTCAGGATAGAGAAATAATTCAGAAAGAACAGGAACTCCCTAAGAAAATACAAGTCTAAAAGTGGAATCAATGGTAATTAAAAAAACTGGATTTGGGCTTGTGTTAACAGGCAGATCAATATTACTGGAGTTTTGAATAAGGTACTTTGGGAGGAGATTTGAAGTGATTGAGGGAGTTGTCCCATATACTGCAATGAAAAAGACTCTGATAAAATAAACCTGATATATTGATTTAAAAGGTAATTTCCTAACAAGACCCTTTTACACTGCATTATTTTGGTCTTTATGGAACTTCTGATGATCCTGTACTGATAGAAATAGTATCTTTAGATGGAAGAAAGGATGACCATGTGAAAAGGACTTTATTCTGCATTGCCCTCAGAAGAAAAGCTCTGCCTGAAGCACACTGACATCTTAAAGCCTCTATGAGCTAATTTCCAGCATCCTACTGGGGCATCCAGGATAGGAACTCTATATAGAAGGCAACCAAGGATCTTATGGAGGGATCATATTAAACCTCTAGAAACAGCATGTGTTTGTCAAGATCCAGCTTTGTGGTTGCAAAGGGTGCTAAATTTTAGAAATTCAGTGCTAACTAGGGAAGGCTACAAGAAGTTTTAATGTCTTACATTAACTTTCGCCTGAACTCTATTCAGCTCTGCCTGACTCTTTATGCAATATGGGACATATTGATATGTGTCAGTTCTGTCTGGAGGGATGTACCAAAAATATATCAATCTTGGTACATGATGAGACTGAATTGAATATTAAATTGTTATTCTACATAGGCAACACATTGCCTAGATTGACTCACACATACAAAAAGAAATGTCTGACTTAATTTCTGTGCTTTTTATGTCATTTTTGTGCATTTCTGTAATTTTAAGAAGAATATGGTCTACTTTCACAGCTGAAGTTTATTTCTTGTGAAAGAGGAACAGTGACATCCTGTGGTTCAACTATAGTAAAAACATATTTTATCACTGCCCTTTCTTGGATGTATTTTCTCTTTTTCTATAAAACTTAGCAACAATGAAACCTAAATTTGGCTATTAAAAAAAAGAGGGAATAGATAGAACCTTACTTGGGCAATAATCTTTCTGCGTATGTGGGATACAGACATGAAGAAATTGAAGACATTTAATAAATGTGACATTTTAGCTTCATGATAATTAAAATAGAGTTATTTTAAATTTTAATAATAATAAAATAACTTAGAAAAAAAATTAAAATAGGTATGAAAAGTGGCTTTTGAAAAACAAAGTTTCTTCAGGCCTAGGATTTAAGCCTTTCTTTCATAAGCACCTTTTGGTCTTCGGAAATACATTAATTATCACTGTTACTAGAATGTATTTGAAGGAATAGACTTTATTCAGAATATGGTGGCATGTCTCCAGGGTAAGCTGAGAGCACCAGCAAATGTAATAATTAAGCAAAGCATAGTCATATTCATGAAAGAAAAAAAAATCTGATATATTGATTTAAAAGGTAATTTCCTCATGAGGCTCTTTTACACTACATTATTTTGGTCATTATGGAACTTCTGATGATCCTGTACTGATAGAAATACCTTTAGACAGAGCTGTAACATTTTCAGATAACATACCAAAAATTATACTAACAGAACTTTACAAAGGCCTTGCAATAGCAACATAATAATATTCTGTAGAAGAAAAGAACTTCAGAACTCCTTCCCTTTGGCATAAACTTAGTGTCATATACTGGTGAAGAACTTGTCTTAAGACTCTATTTTCTTATCAGATGTATAAATCAGAAAGATTGTTTCTGCAGTTGTCTTCACATCAGGTTCACACTCTAGATTTTCTTCCCAATATATTTTGCTCTATTTGCACATTTATCAGTTGTGAGGCTGTCCCTTACTTAGAATTAGTTTGCTTTTATTAAGATTCTCAGAGACAGTCAGTGGAGCTGTTACATGACAGCACTCTAGTTTCTGCTGCAGCTCTTGACTGTGGCAGCAATACAAAGAGCAAGGGTTCTCCCATCCCGACTTCTCAAACACAAATGGCCGAGCGGATGGGTGACAGTGATGAAGAATGAAGTTGGAATAGAAAACAAACCTGTTCAGACAGAAAGGCTGAAATGTGTTTCTTGAGCATAAGTGATTTTCTCCAGGGCTTCAATTTCATGACTTTTTTTCCCCTTCAATGCAAACAACCTCTAAAGGCAGAAATGTGTTTATAGGAAAGAGGACACCTCAATGTGATGTTGATGTTGTACATGATCCGGACATTCATGATGGAAGACAAGAATGCCAAGCCTTAAGCTGTAAAGAAAGCATTGTTGACAACAGATTATTTTTTAGCTTTCTTATCATTCAAAAGGTATGTACTCAGATAGGCACTATTTTTTAAATTTAAAGAAAAAAAAAAAGCAAATCCCCACATACAGCATAGAAATTGTTCACTGAAATTGCTAATTTCAGAGACAAAAGAATACACCATCTAACATTTGCATGGATTTCATTATGTTTGACTGGCATATGGTGATCCATAAGCTTGCTGCTAATATAGAGCCTGTGTTTTTTAATTAAATTGGTGGTCTTAAAAAAGGTACCTAGTCTCCTGAGTAAGGTATAATCTTTTCAATTTTGAATATTGCATGGTCTCACACCAGCACTGCAGTAGTCCTAAAATTGCTTCAGCCTCTAGAAGTTGTTTCAGAATGATTTTTAAATATAGGCTTGTAAAATTATAGTAAAGGACAAAGCAAAACTATAAGCAGGGATTTCCCCAAAGAAAAATAAAACAAAGAACAGCGCAGGCTATAATTCAAATTGTCAATTAGATTTGACTCGGAGGAATTTGAAAATTAAGTTTTTAATTTCTATATATTCCTTCCACTAATCTGTTTGTGAACTTTAGACTGTCAGCTGAGAAACAAAAGAAGAGAAAAACTAGACTCTTTTGAACCAGAGATTTAATAACTCCCCCAGGTCACAGTGCTCATTATAAAGGGAATGAAGTGCTGGTTCTTGTGCAACAGAGCAAACATCTGCATCCTGAAACAAGCCAGGTGCTCTAAATCAGGGCAAAACCAAGGCAGCCCAAGCAGCAAAATCTGAGCATGTCCTCTGTCTCTCCAGCCTGCCTGAGTCCCTGCTATGATTGTGTCTGCAGCTGGAGCGACCTCCCAACCGAATAAGCACACCTGGAAACACTGATGGGCAGCAGCTGTCTGGCACCCACAGCGAAATTCCCAGCAGGCATCAGGTGTTTGCCTGACTTTTCCTATGGGAGCTGGATGCATGTGCACTGTGCAAGCTTTAAAATGTCATTGTTAGTTTGTGTGTCAGTGAATAACATTTAGG
The DNA here is from genome assembly GCA_032173965.1 of Sitta carolinensis. NCBI lineage: Eukaryota > Metazoa > Chordata > Aves > Passeriformes > Sittidae > Sitta > Sitta carolinensis. The sequence continues at coordinate 128,610,892 of CM063284.1, read as the reverse complement.
TCTTGAATTGAAATGACAAGGGAAAGAAACATTCTGCAAGAGGTTCTGCTATTGGCAAAAATACTCACTGCATTTTTATTGTGAATTTCCTTTCTGTACATCTTTCAAACCTCTCTCCTTGTGAACAATAAAATGTTACCTCACAAACAGCTGAAAACTGTGCACACCTATCACTATAAGCAGTGCATCATCTCCTTTATATTCCCTTTCCCAGACAGTGCTTTACCAAAGTACAGAATTGATTTTCACACATTTCTTCAAATATTTCTGTAAAATAGCAGTTTACATGAACTGCTTATCTGCTCTGTTCTTCCAAGTCTGCCTTTGCTCATCAAAATCATATAGTATCTGCTTCCTGACTCCTAAAATGAAGAGAAGATTTCAAGAGAATCACTATAAGAGAGGCCTGTTTACACAGGGGTTTGCATACCTATATGCTTTTTAATATCAGCAGTGCATGTGTAGGAGTATTCACATCCCTGCAGATACCCTCATGAACAAAAGCTTTCACACTTGAATGTTTGCAAGCCAAAGGCAGAGCAAATGCCACCAAAGGCTGCTTTTATGAATGGGATCATGTGGTTTTATTTTACTCCAAAGGTTTATGCATATGGGAGCTATGTTGCATTGCTTGAATGGTGCATTTTTGCTTTGATATGATTTCATTCTCAGCTTGGTGCAGGAGTCATGTATTAAACACTTGCTTTCTCTCACTGGGTGAAAAAGGCATTGGTTTTGTTCATACAATACTGTGTCCCAGTCCATAAACACAAAACAGGTATTTTACAACTTCTAACAAATCACCTTTTGTGTAAATCATACATAAGAAAGAACATTCCCCATGTTCTGGGTTATCCCAGGCATGTCCTCTTTTTACCTCCATAATGAATCTTAGGATGCAGAAGGCCAAAAGCAACCAGAAATCCTACCCTGTGTACATGTGTCATTTGCCTGATTCCCCCGGTAGTTTATAGAGTGTGCAGATGACAGGGTAAACACAGTGTGTGCTGGATCCATCTGACTGACTGTGTGCACAGCTGCACAGCACATGCAGAGCACATCAGACATGCTGAGGTTGGGATGCACTTCCAGTGCATATGTAGGCCACCTGGGTGGTTCATGCAAACATACTTCTGGCCAGGAAACCCTTGTCACAAATACAGCAGTCCTAATCTAATCCAGGAGCAGATCTGGAAACAAGTGCCAATCACCACAATTCTCTGCTTCCTCACTTAGGCATGTCTTTGGCATTGCAGATCAGAGACAAACTCCTACCTGTACACACTGAACTCTTATGTTTATCTGTTTTGTAACATCGCTATTCAAAAGGTTTCCCATCTTTCCCAATTTTAATTTATTGTGGCTTCAAAATTTATTAGCTCTACATCATATTTTAAAGGTGCTTATACGAAAGAAAAAATTTAATGCATTTACTTTTCTAGCCACTGTATTTGGCATTCTCAAAAGAGGTTTCCAACTCAATGTTCCAAACCATCTGAGAGATAGCAGCAGCCAGAAACCTAATACATTTACACAGGCAGACATGGTTCTACTCCTGCATCAGAGCCCAGGATCAGTCATGAATGCAACATCTCCAGCAGAGTTTAGCTGTGTACTGGCAAAGCCACTCTGAAACCCTCTGCCACACTGAAAGCATCCTGTAAACAATTTGGCTTGTCTTTGACCATTTCACTGGATTACTTGATATAAACACTAAGCATTTGTTGCTTGCTGTTACACAGTCATCTCCAATTAGCCATCCACAAATTAGTGGTCAAAGTAAACTAATGCTTTGTTGGTCTTTTCTCTTCCTCTGGTTTTGTGTTCACTGATGAGAAGAACCTGTTTGTTATGAGCGGATGAGTTTTTCTCAGAATTTCTGCTTTTTCTCAGGATGTTGTCTACAGAATTGGATTGTGGTTTAATGTGACCTCAGCTCTGGATTTCTGTACCAGAGGTTCAGATTTGATTTTAACCTTTGCCTACATTTGCACATAACTTTTGAATGCAACTTTCTTTTCTGGTATTTAACACATATCTTTCAGCCTTAGAGTCACCTAAGAAAATATATTTGCCAGAATTACAATTATTCATCAGCCTTTCCAGGAAGTAAGTACCAAAAAGTGTGTGGCACTGCACCTAGATTTATATCAGCTGCTCATGTTACAAATTTAATTTAAAAAAATGTATATGCACATACATATAAATATGCAATGTTTCTCAAGAAAAATCATGCAGTTTGATGCAGATTAATAAGCACTAAAACAGATTATATTACAGCAACATTGCTACAACTCATTCTACAAACTTAAAAGCATTGGAAATCTAGGGCTACCAAGGCAACCTTGACTGTGATCCATATCTCCTTAAGTCACCTGGCTGTATTGCAATAGACCATCTGATCACTTCCTTTAAGTTAAAGGTCTGTACTTCAGAGATGTGGGTTTTTACTCAGAGATGGTACATTGTGCTCTCAGCATGAGCAGCAATGGTAGTAAGTCAAGGGATAAAAATCAAGATGTTTTCTTTCTTCTCCTGGCAGTAGACATTTGGAAGCTTTAGTAATGTTATTTCAGAATTAAGGGTAGACTCAATAGCTCCACCTCATTAGATTTTCATCACTGTTGATGCATATTGATCAACAACATGGATATTTTCTGGAGAAGGTGGACCTGGTATGGCAGGAGGTAGGATACTTTCATGACTCTGATAGTGCTGCTGGTGAATACATAAACAGTAAGTGTTGATGAATGAGCAGAATGAATTTATTTAAATTATCAACTCTATTTTAATGTAATTGGTGTCTGAATACCAAAGATTATTATCAGGTAACACCTAGTTTTATAAGGAAGTCCTCACAAAGTTCAGCAAGGGCAGGTTCAGAGTGCTGCACCTGGGAAGGAACAACTCCATGTACTACCATATTCTGGGAGCAATCCTGCTAGAAATCAGTGTGGTGAAAGTGACTTGGGGTGCCGGAGGACACCAAGTTGAACAGGAGGCAATAATGTGCCCTCATGGCTAAAATGACACATGGCAGCCTGGACTGCCTTAGGCAAGCCATTACCAACAGGTCGAGGCAGGTGGTCTGGCCTCTCTACTCAGCAGTGGTAAAGCCACACCTGGAGTGCTGTGCCCAGATCTGGGCTCCTCAGTACAGCAGACATGGACACACTGGAGAAAGTGCAACAAAAGGCCATGAAGATGATAAAGCATCTGGAGCATCTCTCCTATGAGGAAAGACTGAGACAGCTGCCACTGTTTACTCTGAAGAGAAGGCTTAAGGAGGACCTTATCAATGGATATAGGATCTTTTCAGCAGTGCCCAGTGACAGGACCAGAAGAAAAGGCACAAAGTTCAGCAAAGGAGGTTCCCTCTGAATGGCAGGAAACACTCTTTTACAGTCAGGATGACCAAGCACTAGCACAGGCTGCCAGGAGAGGCTGGGAAGTCACCCTCTTTGGAGACATTCAAAAGCTATCTAGACACGGTCCTGGGCAACTGGCTCTGGGTGCCGCTGCTTGAGTGGGGTGAACCGAACCAGATGACCTTCAGAGGACCTGCCAACTTCAGCCTAATCTGTGAATTTGAAAAGAGATGTAAACTTCACCATTTTTAGTGTTCCACCATTCATTTTAATCATCAAGGGGGGCTGTTCATAAGAGCTGTAACTTCAGGAAGGGAAGCATCAATAGAGAAGAGTTTTAAGAAAGCTCAGGTTTCCAACCCCTCCAGCTCACACACAACCCAGCAGTTAGCCAGGCACACATGAGGACCACTGCAGTGTTTTCCTCACTGTTGTTTCTAGCCCTGACACTGCTGGTGCTTCTGCTTGCTCACAGCAAAGAGCAGCACTTATGCACTGTGAGCACGATGAGAGTAACCTGAGGGAATGGGACCCCAGCATAAAGAACATGCTGTTTCACTTAAACACTTTTTCAGGAAAATGAAAAAAACTTAAAACAACATGTATGCCATCGAAGCAGTTTCCTTTGGATTAAAAACAGAACATTAGACACATATTTAATCAGTTTTGTTGTCCCTGGGGGTGTTAATATTTGGCATGTTCCCCCTTTCAATTAAGAGCTGGTTCTCTAGTTCTTGAATGAAACTAGTCAGGAAATTTCCACAAATGCTTTCTCATATAAAATGCATTTTCTGCAAAACTGAACTTTACTGCAAGGAAACAATAATATTCCTTGAAGTTTCTGAATCTTCACTGGGCAACACTGACTCCAAGAAAAACATTTTGGCTTGTTAAAACACTTCAGACCAGATCAGTTAGACCTTACCTCATGGTCACGAAAGTCAAAGAAATGTATCATGGCAGTTGAATTCAGATAATACATTCTCCAGTTCTTTTTGCAAAAGCTTCTTTTTCTGAGTTACACCATAGACTGAAGCTGAAACATCAGACCAAGTCCAATTGAACTGGGGATCTCAAACCACAGAGTTAAAATGGGGATGCTGCATTTGAACTATAGTTCCTGTGAGGAATCAAAGTCCTTCTGAGTCCTGAACTCAGAATGTTGAAGTAAATAAATCAAAATTAAACAATTTTATTTGGAATTTTAAAGAAATTTAACTTCAGTCAAAGGAATTGAAAGCATCTGCTGAAATGCATTTTAACAAGTTCTGTAAAAATATTGATATTCTTTGTTTTCCCCCTTAAAATACAAAGACAAGTGATGTCTTGTGGTTGCTGTTCTACTTTTCTGTGTGAAGAAAAATGCAACAGAAACCTCACCTGATTCAGAAAGTCACCTCCCAGTTTGCTAAAGTTTAAGGTAAGGATGAGCCAACATCTCTTTCAGTCTGTTTTCCTGAGCACCCCAGAGCATAGCATTTTATCCAGTGTCCACACAGGGAGTGAACTCAGTAATATGTGTGAATGCAAACTTGTGAGCATGCAAGTCTCCCAAAAAAAGCACTCAGACTTGTTTAGGCAATATCACTGAGGGGTTTTTGTATTGTGTTGTAGTAGTTTCTTACCATTGCTGCTCAGGGCCTGTTTCAAGTTTTCTTCTGACTTCATCTGGCCAGAGCTTCCAGCCATAACTCTTGCTGTGGCCATATCTGTTTGATTAGAGATTACTTCAACATCCATCTTTTCACTAGAATAAACATGCTGTGCTTCCAGTCTGTGAAGGGAAAGTAACTTCTCTAGCTCTCAGATAATTTTGTTTACACTTTTTTCCTAATTTTCCAGAACTCATTTTCTCTAATTGCTCAACATCTTGTTTAAAAAACTGACTGCAATCCCATGTGTCATCTTCCCACACTAGTCTTAAAATGCACACACAGGAGAAAAGTAACTCCTGATTTCTAATTATCACTAATCTGGTTATACACCTGGGGACTTCATAATTCAACTGGCCCCAATATCATGGCAGTAAATTGTCATGAACTTTAATGAGTTTCCATGTCCTTTGTCTTGTGTTCCCCCCCTTATAGCTACAATTGCTTTCAAATACTTTCTAACCTTACTAGGACACTCTTAACTTTTTATAGAGTACTAGAATTCTCCCTTGACGAATTTACCACACAGGAATAAATTTAATATATTCTATGATTCTCTGATTAAAAAGAAATCTGAACTTTGACTCTTTCTTTCATAAAATAGACAACTTTCTTGAGAAAAGGATTTTTATGAAGAAGTGCTGATTTCTCTGTATACTTTCTTCCTTTTCCTCCTTCCCTCCCTTTTATTTTTTTGACAGAACAACACAAAAGAAAAACACACAGAATACATTCAGATTAAACAACAGTGGATGTAAGCTTTCAAATTCTTCTATTTTTTCACTTTTTTTGCCTCTTTTTCCCCCTTTCCCCCCTAGTCAAATTCCTCATCCCCCCCAGGCCCCCACCCCCCCAGCCTTTTTTTTTTTTTTTTTTTTTTTTTTTAGATTTTAATTTCTAGAAATTTATGTAATCTGAAGCTATGGTCAATTCTGAAAGAACTGAAAGAAGCAAAGAAGTCTGGAATGGTTTTCCATAGGGAAAGTAGATCCTGTGTTCTACTTTCTACTTCGTTGAAAGAATAAAGAGGAATAAGTACAAAATATATAGGACCCTACCAAGAGACAGACTAAGAAGAATAAGAAATCTGCAAACTCAGAACTAGTCAGGCCAAAGAAACTTGTACATTTCTTCTCAGCAATAACTGCACTGCAGTCAGTGAAGGTAAAGGAGTGGGATACACCTGGGTCCTGGTGTGGTCTTGCAGATTGAGGTGGGAGCAGAAGGGAGCAATGTGAATTCTTTCCACATGGAGACAAATGTCTCAGGGTCCAGAGGGGCCCAAAGACAGCAAGAGGACAGGAACTCTCCCTGAACTAACCCTTAAAAATAAATACCAGTGGTTGGGTTTGCAGAGTGGTTTTCTGGATGGGGATCTAAACCTATGGCAACCCCCGATTGCACCTCAGTGACCCCCCAGAGCAATCCTCACTTAAGTTACTTCTTGACAGCAAGAACACTTTCCATGCACTTGCCAACCTTGCAATACAAGCCAACTCTGCTTCCAAACCTTGTTCCTTAAAGCCTGGGCTTTAATAAAGCCACAAAGAAAATTCCCATAGATTTCAGTAAATACAAAATTTCCCCCATTGTGCATTTGTGCTATACCACCATTAATAAAAATTCTATGAGCACATTCAGTAACAGATGAAAAGAACCCAGTCCCCTTCTATTGTCCTTTGTTCTGCATCTGGCAGGGATCAAAACCAGCAGCAGAGTCTCACTAGTTAGGGGGAGAACCAAACATTTTGTGATGAAATATACACATGCAAGGCAGTGTTCTTGCATACCTCCTTTTCAGCTGAGGCAACACAAAGTTGATAGACAGCTAAGACTGACACTCCTTAGCTTCCAGTAATCAAAGTATTTGAAGGGCAGGCAAATAAGAGAAGGTGATGTTCCCAAATTTTTCCATGCCATGTACATACAAAGACCTATCCCTCTTCACCTAGTGTCATCAGGAAGTGGCTGTACAGAATTTATCAGACCAGCTCTCTTGTACATCAGGAATCAAGCTTCTTTTGTTTGCACTTTTGAATTTTAAAAGAGAAGCATACTGTTTATGTGTTGACTTTGTGTGTGTCTGCATCTGTGTGTTAATCTATGTAGAAAAGTTTAGTGTAAAGCTTGGAATAATCATTAGAATATTAGGCAATAGAAGCAAAAATTCTACTCACTTCCTTCACTTCACTGAAAGAAAAGTATGACAAGGAGCAAAACCCAAAGCTATAGTCGACCCTGGTTTTTGGATGCTGGCTGTGAACTGTCAGTGGCCATTACATCAGACAAGCCATGAGCCTAAACCAAAGTCTAAAGCGTTATAAGGCCAGGAAGGTAAAATGAATCAGGGCCAGTGCAAGCTTTAAAAGTCAGCAAAGAATTTTAAAGCCATATGCTGCTTAACAGGCACCAGGGTAGAGGGAACGTGAGACTGGAGAAATATGATCTGCAGATCAAGTCCTAGTAACAATTCTGGCAGCAGCAACATTCAAAACCATCTGCAGCCAGTTTAGCAAACAATCTGGAACACCACCAGGAACAAATTAAAATAGTCAATCCTGGAAGTCATGAAAGTCTGTATGAACAAGAGCCTGAGCAAATGAAATGGTGTTTTCATGAGAATATCTTGCAATATTCTCAAAAAACATCAAAAGATTTTTTTTTTGCCCTCTCTTTCATGTGAAGACAAAAAGCTGAAAGGAGAGTCATATGGGTAGGCAGAAAGAAAAACGTTTCAGCACTGGAGCTCCAAAGTAATCAAAATGCCATAGATTTCACTGGCAGCAATATTAATACAAGTCAGGAAAAGTCCTCCTGTACACTGCAGGGCCTCAGACCCAGATATTCTGCTACACTTTGCAGCACATGTTGAGTGCAGGAGCTGGGAAGCAAATGTGCTGAGAAATCCCACGGAGAGGGGTGTGGGTGAGAAAACTGGCTAGCATATGCCGTGCTCCGACATGTAGCAATTGAACTCTCACTACATGGATCTCATTGTGCAGCACCTCCCCCAGCAAGTGAAAAAAACCAGCACATGTGTGTAAGAGGTTAGGAGTTTAGGATGCAGTGCCAACAGGAAACAGAAAAGGGGAGACAAGTAGAAAAACAGGCAGCTGTGGAAAATGCAAGGAAACACAACTCCATTAATGCTATCCAGCGAGCATCATGAATTGTTACAGTTAAGGAACAAGAGAGAAGGTGCTTTCAGAAAGGCTCACACACTGGACACAGCACAGACAGGGACCTCTGTTGTGGACTATACCCCCTCTTTTGGTGCAACTTCTGTCTGCTACGTTTCACTGCAGGCATGAGAGGCATCTTTTCCTCCTGCTGCTGTAGTGCCATGCCCCACTCTGCTTCAGCAGAGAGAGCAAGGCCTTCCCACCTACTATTCCAGCTCAGCCTCCTTTTTAACCTGGGAAAGGCAGGAAGGTTTTCAGTTGTGAGTTTGTCTGGATTTTTTGAATCAAAAAGAAAGCTGAATTCAATCCAAATCCCTGGCACTTCAGATTCTTGCTAGTTTAGCTGAATACCAGGAGCTATTGGAGAGCTCTTTTCACAGAGCAGTTTGACCCACCAGCACAGATGGAGATGCAGAACATACGATCTGGGCCAGGTTCTTGTTCAGATACTGCAGGGTGTGAACAGGCGAATTTTATGCAGCGTCTATTAAAAGGAACATTAGCACAGTATTAGCTTGTTTTTGAGCAGCCAGGAGAACACGAGAACAAAAAATTAATTTCATGTTAATCCTGCTGTGACTCTTGTTTTAGTCACTCTACTATTAGCTTTGTAACTCCAGAATTAATAGACATTAAAGCAGAATTATGTCCACTTTAATGGCAAGTCCTATCTTTGTATTTTACAGGCAAGGTGAGGCTGAATCCTTGGTCCCAATCTGAGGAGGGTTATGTTCTAGGGTTGCTGGCATAATAACAGAGCTGTGATGAAGCTGGCTCATTCTCAAGCCCTGCTGCTCCTTTACTTTGCCCAGGAGAAGGGTGGTTAAGCTCACACCAAGTCAGGGCTGATCTCACACTAGGTCTTTATCTCATTGCCATTCTCTTTCTGATTATTTTCAATCCAGCCCTAAATCCGCAGTCAGAGCAAAATAAAATAGAATAAAATGAACTAAAATAAAATACAAAATTATAATAAAATTAAAATAAAGCAAAATAAAATAAAATAAAATAAAATAAAATAAAATAAAATAAAATAAAATAAAATAAAATAAAATAAATATAAGGATTTATATCCAAGAAAATATTTTCTGACAGTCTCTGCCAGAGGAGGAGAAGCCAAGTAGGCACCTATAGAACACCACTGCAATTTGTGTAAGAGGCTTTTTTTCAGTGCAGCGGATGGCAGGCAGCACTCCGGGCTGATGAAGCTCACAATAAAAAAAAACCCCAAAACATAGAGAGCGTTCCCTGGCTTTTTAATTGTCCTTTCTAGATCTGCCATGGTATGGATTTGGGAATTAAGTGGTTTAATAGCTGACTCACCCGAATGAGTCTGATGACGGTTTTATTTGCGAACATTGAAGGGCGAAGCGCTGAGCGCGGGGAGGGCGGAGCGCGGGCGGCTGCCGGCGGCACCGGGCGAGGCCCGCGCCTCACGCGGGGCCGGGCAGCGGGGCCGGGGAGCCCGGGGCCGCCGAGAGCGCCCGGCCGGCGCTGGTGTCCGCGGCACTCCGGGGCTGGGCCGCTGGCCGAGCAGCATCCGTGCCGCTGCTGAGGGGTACCCCGCAGAGCCGGGCAACGGGAGCTCGCTGAAGCCGCTCCACGGGGCTCGAAACACCGACATGGCCAATCCTACCGGGCAAGGCGGCAAAGAGGTGTAAAACAGGAGGCAAGTTCCGTTTTCATTCTCATCTGTATCCCAGCTCTTGATTTCATGCCCAAATTTCGATTCGTCCCCATAGCCCACGGTAGCAAAGCTACCAACAACATAAGTCCATGCCAGCCGTGGTTGATACTAGAACCAGAAAGCATGATGCAAGGCAAGAAAATGCTTCGTGAAAGCCAAAAGTCCTTGCCGCTGTCCTCCCCTCCTTACAGCAGGAGCAAGAGGGACCCAGTATTCGGGCAAGGGGGTCACCAGAGATGGGAACCCAAACTGCATAATCTGTTTTATATCATGCATGATCAATAGGAAACCCCAGATTCCCCTTCAGGCTCTCAGAAAGGAGGTCATTTAGATGCCTGGGTTTGCCAGAAAAGACCTGCCTCTGGAGGTCTTCAAAGCCCCTTATCCTTTTTCATCACCTCTTAAGGGAATATAAGCACTGAGTTTAGCAGCATTGTTTCACACCCTCAGCACAAACCTACATTTGGCAGGTAGTGCCAAACCTATCATGCACCCTATTTTGCAAAATATTTATTCCAAACTTAAAAATGCTTTATTCATTTCTACATCTATTTTTCTTTGACAGTCAGAGGACTTGAAGCCAACCAAATAAACTTGTGAAAATAGAGATGAGTGTAATTTCTCTTGTCTTTTGGGAAACTTATAACCCACAATATTTAGAGCAGATCCCATTATTTGTGAGATAGAAGTTCTCAGGAGCAAAACATAAGATGAAATGGAAAAAAAAAAGAAAGGGGGTAAGGAAGCCATAGCTAGAGTTCTCTCCATTTTTATTAAGATATCCTGCCTACAGCTTTCAGCACAAAATGACCAACATAAAAGAAACTTGGATTTTCGCACCTCTCTTTAAAGAACTGTATTTTCACATACTTTATATGTTGAGAAGGGATGAACAAACTGTGGATGTTTTTCAAGAGCAAATATATGACCAAGTAGGATTAGGCAGGGCTGTACACCAAGAAGAGATAAGAGGGGAGACCCCCCCACCTCTTAAGATACACACAGAATTCATACTGATCTTAAGTGATAATTGAGATTCTCATAGCCACAGGAGAGGGAAACTGAAAGTCCCAGTAGGTAATTTGTAGACAAATAAAGTCAACACACAAAAATACACAAGCAGGTGATTGCACCAGGATTACTGTGTGTTCATAGAAACACTTCATGGATCTTGGGTGAAACTCTGAGGCTGAATGTAAAAAAAAAATATTCTTTATTCTCTATTATACTTTATTAGTGAAATAGTTTTATTTCCAGGAAAAAAAAATTGAAATAATTTTAAATCACTCTAATTGAGTACTTATGAGTCCATTGATTAAGAAATAGTCTAATCATGGTATTTCAAATAAAAAATTTGTCCTATGGAAGAAATATCCATTATTTTCTCATTTCAAAATTGTCCTAGTTTTCTGACCCCAGAAGGAGCAATTATGACTTGAACTGTTCAGAGGTCTGCTATTGAAAAAATGCATTAAACCACTGTCTCTCTTGGGTACTGGCATCCATCAGTCAGGATCATTGTTTCACCATCCATCACCTGGTAAAAGAAATAGTTCTGTGATTGTAATAGCATATGATCAATATCTTCTGCTTTGAAGATAAATCTCGTTTCAGTAAACGCCTTGTCTGCCACCAGCAAGAGACTATTACTCTACAAAAATATGCTGTTTCTTTCAGATTATCTCTTAATTAAAAGTTTATGGCTCTTCTATTAAAAGTATGGTCAAGAAGGCAATTTCACATGTAAGGCTAAAAAGATTTACTAGCAAAACTAGGTCTTTGGTAGAAACGGAAGGAAGACAGAAAAGCTGCTTCCCTGGTCCTTGGCTCCAGATGCTGCCTTCCAGTTTTCCTCACACTCCCATTCCTAGGAACGATGCTTCACACAGGTTTCTAAAAGGGCTTCTGATAGCTTCTGACCCGTACCTATATTTTCCAGACAAATATATCTTTAAAAGTGGATTTTCCACCCTAGCCTAACTTTATTTCAATCAGAATTAAAACCGTTAAAACCAAGAAAATGATTCCATTTAAACAATGAAACTAGTATCTCTGTAATTGCTTCATAAAAAATATTTTGCAACTAATATGGAGTACTTTTTCTAATGCTATAATTATTTTTAATGGAAACTAGAGATGGTTTGGAATTAAGAAGTCATTTTAGAATAAGCAAGATGCTTATCAGTGTTTCTATGGACTCTTGAAATAATATTTTCAAGAAAATTCCATTTCAATTTTTTTCTCACATGCCCTAAAGATTCCACTAGCAAGAGAGAAGTCCCAGCCCCTTGGGCAGAGTGAGACTCTGTCCAGCACAAAAATCAGTGGCAAAAAATCTATTGACTTGGATGGGGTAAGCACTAATCTGGAACAACTGGAATTTCCATCACTGTAGTCATTTGCCTTGTAAATACTTCTCAGGTTAATACCACAGCCTTGCTGTTTTCTTATAAAGTCTGTTTTGTTTTAAAATGTTCTCCATAATATTGTAGAGAAGAAATATTTTATAAGAGAGTAGACTCTGTTAAGAACTAATTTTTTTTTTTTCCCATAGTTCTTCCTTTCTTGGCAGGAATCGAAATAAAGCTCACAAAAAAAGAGGATTAGCACCACGAAATTGAAATATTTTATATAAATGGAGGTGTAGAGAGAAGCTGTGTTTCTGAAAATTTACAGGAAGTGAAAAGCTGTGTATCAAGTATCCAAACTCTCCTTCCAGATAGTGAACTGGGGGTGATTCATCTTTCCATTAGACAATTCTCATGATATATGTCCAATTACTTTCAAGATATAAATGGATAGAAAGTTAAGGGTACTCTGTGAGATTTCAAGACAGCTTTAATTGATTTCAGTGGGAATTGAGTTTATGTATCTAAGGGGAGAATTCAGCTGTTCATATTTAAAATATAGAATCTCAACATCCTAAAAAAGTTGCAAGAATCTGAAAAAATAGCTTATTCCTTTCCTCAAGAGAGATAAGAATGCTGCAACTTAAATGACATACAGAACTATAATTTGAAAAGACGGATATTCACATCAACAAGGACGTGATTATTAAGTGCAGTGATGCAATTCAGATAAGAGGCCTGAATCTCAGATCAGAAGGAATTTCCTGAGTTTATGCCAATTTCATTTTGGACAGATTTCTGAAAGAAATAACAAAGCACATTTGGGAACGCTAAGGGTTAAGGGCTGCTGCTGATATATTTTTCCTTTGGAGCAGTTTGGTGTGCTGATTTAGCAAGCCCTCATGCCCCTCTGCAGGAATGGACCTGCTTATGTGGCAATGACCCTTTAGAGTCAGGTGATTTCAGCCAACTCTGAGGAGAGTATTGTGCTGTCCACCAGTCCAGTAATTAATTCAGTTTGGGATTGGGGAACCTGTAAGTCCTTCAAGTCCCAGATACTGTCTCCACTTTCCCTTAGTGTGAGGAGGGGAGAAGCAGCAGCCGAGCAGACCCTGTCAGGGGTTTACAAAGCCACATGTTTTCTGGCTGTGGCAGGATGGCTGCAGGTCATGCACAGAAGTATGAGTGTAGGGGAGTGCTCAGCACTGAACTGTGCCAAAACCAGTGAGATTAGCACTTCTTAGCATATGCATTTGCGCATTTTATCTTCAGCAGATGCCAAGTCAATGGGCACCAAGACAGGAATTGTTAGTTACTGTTTTCTGCTCATGTGTGTTTCTCAGTGTAATGTACAGTTAATAGAACTACTTGTTTCTGTCAGTGTGGTTGGTGTCTGATGGGCATTAACTGAAACAAGTGCACTGTGTTTAATTTCAGGCTTTCGAAGGAACTTTATTTCATGCTATGTTTTCTTGCAAGAAAATCCAGACAATACATTTAGAAGGAAAGCTTTTCTGTCCCATTTCAGCCTCTTGCATTTATTCACTTGACTCTCTTTAGCTCAGTTATGTCTCACAAAATCTCCTTTGGGCAGTGGTAGAAGAGCTAAAAGCTCAAAGATTTATGACTTCAATTGTTTAGCTCATTGGCAATAATGCATCATGATAGAAGCAATTGTTGGAACAGGCAGCTATGATACAATTCTTTTATGAAAAACTGTAGTTGGAGATAAGGAAGGCAAAAGAAGTCTCTTGTGAATATTATTATCCCCTGGAAATTATCCCAAAAAGATTTGCAGTTTCTCTATAGACTGTGGCTAGAGTTCATTGATCCGCAGACTATCATCCTGAATAGAGATTAAAAACAGATGGCCGTAGATCTCGGCTTGGCTACAAATCTCAAAAGAAATGAGAGGGAGTACAGTGGTGACTGACCACAAATGAAAGCATTGAAGGGATTCTTCTTTTTTTTTTTTTTTTCCTTTAATTCCCTATTTCATTCCTCTGTAGTTTTATACAAAGTTCATTGTACTTAAAACTCAAATAATATCAACACAGAGAAAGTATGCAAAGTATACTGAAGTAGATCAAAATTATACAGAGTATCCTAAAAATATACTACAAAGTCTTTTATGTGGGGCCTTTGTTAGGTTATTGTGCTGGAGCTGTGCATTGTCAGTGAAAAGGGTCTTTGTATAAACTGACTAGAACTGATGGTAATCCGTTTGCTTTAGTGGCTCAGGTCAAGTGAAGAGTAGGTATAAATTATGTGCCCTCATAAAAGTGATAAATATACTCTACCAGTTAAGACAATACAGACGGTGAACCCCCAAATACTTTAGCTGTCAGGCCAAAATCCTTGGTTTTATTTAATATATATGCACTTATAGAGATTTGTTAATATAATAAGAAATATCATGCCGCCTCATAGAACATGTTTTCCCAACATTTACTTTCATAGTTTTTATTTTCTATTATTATACAGTGCCATTAAAATTTTTGAGTAATAATTTCTGGTTTTTTCTCCTTTGAATTAAATTAAGGGAAGAGCTGAAATTCTAGTATTTCTCATTAAATAAAAAATCCAGAAATCTTTAGTACCTGCTGGTTGAAGCAATCTATTTTGGCAATCTAGATAGTGTTGTTGTAGTCTAATCTCAATAATATCAGTTTAGCAAAATAAAAATCGCTCTATTTCAAATTGTAAAAAATCTTGAGATTCCAGTTATAATTCTAGATGCTTTGTTTGGACTATCCATTATATTAAAATCTCCTTTACATATAGCACAATATTCAATGCATTTGAATGGGATAGTAAATGAATGGGATAGTAAATGAAACCAATTAAAGAATAAACCAATTTTGGTTTTACTTTTTTTTTGTGGTTCATTTGCTCAAAATCAATAGATTGAGTATTTTGAGAATAATGAAATTGCAATTTTATCAGGAAGCTGTTTCATAAAATTGTGTTCTCTTTCTCTCAGATAGCAAATCACAAGGCTAGTTAGTCAGTGAAATACCCATGGAGTTCATTATTCAGGTTTTGTTAAACTTCTTAAAACATTTTCAAATGAAAGTTGAGTGCAAAGAGTTTTCAGCAGAAATCTCCCTAAATACCAACAAATTATTTGAATCAATAATTATAGCCTTGTTTACATAATCAATATTATTGTTACAAGCATCTTATGCAATTAGAGCATTGTTTCTGTTCTTAGACTAAGAGCATTTTTATTCTGTATTCATTCCTGGTAATAGAGTTAAAACATAGATGTGCAGTCTTCAAAATAACTATCAAAGAAGTAGAGAAACCTTACAGGTCTGTTGTTCAAGTGTTAGTAAGAATTATGTGCAAAATACTGACCAAAACTCATCTTTTTTTCAATATTGACAGTCCATGAAATACATGGATTAATTAACTGTCTTGCTGTTTGTCAGTGGGTAACGAAAATAAAAAAAGCTCAGTTTAAGTTCATGGAACAGCATCAAAGTATTAAAAGGGTGTCAGCCATTCACAGTTTGCCTGTGTTAGCATTTCCTGGAGTGGATAACAGCTTGGGAACACAACACCACAGAAGTTTTGGTCAAGACACCTCCATCCTCTGAATTAAAATCCATATCTTGTAAGCAGCTAAAACATTGGATGTGGCTCAGACTGAGCCTTTGAAAGGATGTTAAGGGTTTTCAGCTGAACAGCCACTGAGGCTCTTATCTCCCATAAATTAAACTTGCTTTTCCCTTGTAGATTATAATTTCATTTACATCATTGTTATTCTCTAGCAACATGGAAGTATTTAATTCGCATTTACATGAGGGTAAATTTGCAACATTTTATCAAGATATTTTCTCTAGTGAAAAACTATTTTGCAATTAACATGAAATTTTACTAAAAGAATTAAAAAATCTTCATCCTTTTAATTAATAGTACAAAGATTCAAATAAAAACTAAATATTTTTTCTGTTACCAGTGGATGAAAAGCACTTCACTTTCATGTTTCATATGAAAAACAAATCAGTATATCTGGTGGAATAAGGGGCATTTTTAATCAAAACAGTTTCTTTCCCCTGCTTAATCCCTTCTCAAAGAATGAAAATAAAGGAGTTTTTTCCAGAATAAAATATAAGAATTCATTTGATCTGACATACTTGCCCTCTCTTTAACTACCTCTGGTTTGGGATGCTGTTGGGTACTATCAGAATTCACCAATGAGGCAAGGAAGGGAATATCTTAGCACATCAGCTCTTCTTAAGGGTTCAATCCATAAATTCAGCTCTTTTTTGATGACATATAAACTGATCTCAGGGATGCTCTGCCTTTTTTGCCGTGGTAAGACCTACTTCCACTCAAATCTCAGACTGGAGAAGACAACACAATTGCCTTTATTCCAGATTTGACTCCACAAAAAAATTGTAATACAAATTATGACAATTTAAAAAAACTTTACCTCTGGTAGTAAGTATTTCTTATTTTCTCTCATTTGTGGTTGAATTCTGATGTAAGTTAGATTAACTAACCTTTTTAAGGACCCTAGCAGAGAAAAACTTAAATGGATATATCAGTTTTAAAGTTATAATCCAATATGTAATTTATCTTTCAGGCTATAGAAGGAGACCAAGAGACTGCCTGTTTGTAGAATATTGTACATGTGTATGTGTAGATTTCTACTGTTTAGAGGATACAGGTTCCTCCAAAATAGAGATGGTTCGTATATTGATAAAATTGAAATGTTTTGAAGTAAGTGTATAAAGGAAGTTAGTGGTCTGGTTCAGACTTCTTGTAACATTGTACAAAGAATGCTAAACTGAATGTAGTAATCCTATAGCAAAAATAATTCCCTTTTCATCCTTGTGAACTAACATAGGTCTACAAGTCTGTGACTGTAAGCAAAAGCTCACCTGTACTGGCTGAACAGAATTTGAAAAATGGAAATTCATAATCTCTTGATTTCTCTGTTGACAAAAAGTTCAGACCTTCACCACAAAATACAAGACAGTTTACAGTTCAGCTACACAGTTTTGAACTCTGTGGAGGAGCTGGACAAATATGAAAGTCTTTCATTAAAGGAAATGTCAGCCAAGTTTGCAATGCCTCTTTGATTAGCAAAAATGGCTTTGCATGTTATGCCTTAGAGTGCTTCCATTTCCCTAATTTTGTAAATGTGGTCTTATTAACTCCTCATGTACTGACTTCTTGTCACTTGTGCAATAATAAGCACTCTTCCTCCCTGTCTGTGTTGGTCACCAGCTCCAAAACACGTTCTCAACTGCCAAAGTAAATTATCTGTTATTCATTCTCCTTATAACTGTTTTCATTTGATACAATATCATTAAAAAAACCCAAAAAACCAAACATGATTCCTTACCAGTGCTGTTTTCTCAGTGAGTTTTTTTCCTATTTGTGTTTCCATGCTCTGGCAGAACAGCACATGAAATTTGCATGGAGATCTCAGGTGGATCTGAATGGTCTCCCAAGGCTCCAGACCTTTCTGATCAAGTGTCTGACTCAGAATTCTGTTGGTACAACGGTTAAGGAAAAAAAAAAAAAAAAGACCCTCTTCAATAGCCCAGAGTCAAATCCTGAAGTGTTTATTAGGTGAACAATGAATCAAAATATCCTGCTGTTAAAATGACTGCCATATCACCATATTTTTGAAGATAGCCACTATTTTTCTGTAATTTACAATGTCTTACATGCTGCAATGCTTGGCAACTGTTCAGCCAAGAGTGGCAAGGAAGGTTAACTAAGAGTTTCTCTCTCCAGAAGTCAGATGATATTATCGATTACACTGTTGTATAAAGAAGGAAACAAGGAAGCCACATTAATTTTAGCTTTGTTGAATAGCCATCATACTGAAGGGTCAAAGAAAAAGGAATGCCTCATGAAAACAAGTGAAAACATTGAAAAGGAATAATTAGTCATAGGATCAGAATGGAGAAAACTACAAAAGGAGTTGTGTATTTCTGTGTGTTTTAAATAATAATACGGACTAGAAATTCTAGGATGGAGTGAAATGTACTCAGAATATCTGCTTTGCTTCAAGATAGAGACATAGATGCTTAGATTTTTAAAAAATGCAAAAAAATTGACAGTACAATGAGTCTTACTAGCCAGAGATGGTAAATCATAGCTACATACATCTTCTATGGGAATGACACAGTGGGAAATGTAAACTATCTAAATAGGGCTCCTATTTCATTCTATGGATTGCCCAGGGAGCTGGGTAACTTTTACTTCACTCACTGACAGGTCTTTTGAATTTAAAGCTCAGTTGGACATGCAAGTCCATTTTAAGCACTGTAGGAGCTGGTTAGAATATGTCTTGTTACCCCTAACCAGTCGTGTGATCAGCTTGAAGGAGAATGTTCCTTGCAGAGTCCATTGGCAAAACTAGTGTAAAATAATCCACTGCAATCTCTGCATGCAGATGTAGGCCTGGCCAGGGATAGTGAAATAATTCTTTCTAGGGCTGGAACAAATGCTGGCAAAATAAGAGAGGTTTGAAGCAACTTTTCTTTTTTGCTTTTGCTGTGTTTTTGTAGGAGGCAGTCTAGATGTGGACTGACATGCAATAATCATTGAATTCATCCTTTCTGAACAAATGCAAAAAAGCTGAACATGGTGAATTTATCATATTTTTGCATTCATTGCATCATAGGAGAAATCAGATGACATCGCAAATGAAATAATTAGAAAGTCCCCCAAAAAGATTTTAGGGGATGGAAGCATTTTCAATAATAGTACATTCGTTTAAAGGCTTTTAGTAAAACGTCTTCCTCTTTCTTTTGGCTTTACATCTATTTTGAATCACAACATGGCTTGTTTACCCTTCTACCCTTCTCCTGTCACTGTTTTTATCTGGAAATATTTTTCTTCGCATAAGAGTGTCCTGTACAATGGGGAAAGAGAACGCTTTTGCTCATTCAAAACAAATCCAAAGGTTTCACTGTGGAATGAGAAAGGGTCTGATGACATTTTCTAGCAGCTAGCAAATCATGCTGTCATGCATAGGGAAAAAGCCACTAAAATATCCCCAGCTAAAATATTGCAAAATTATGTAGAGCTCAATTCTAGGAGCCATCTGCCATGTGAAAGCTCCACTGATTTCTAAAGGCGTTCATTGCAGGCAGGTTTGCTGAACTGGACGCATAACTTGTCCCTTTTATAAACCATAGCTGTTGTAAAGAAATCCTCAAAAACCTGAGTGTCAGATGAAAAAAAAAAGTCTGTACAATTGGGTGAAAAATCCCACCAGATCCTGTGTACTGATTGAAAATGCACCTCAGCTACAGGTAAGAAATGAGCTGCTCATGAAAGGTCTGATCCTGCCAGGTATGTGCATGGAAATCTGACTGCTGTCAGGGGGCTTTTTGTTCTGAAAGTGTTCAGATAAGGCTCATTCTCAGTAATTGCCTTTTTCTGTATTACAGACCCTTTAAAACTAAAGGTAAATAGTACCAACCAATAGGGAAGACTTTTTGATGTATGCTACACATATATGAAGGAATGTGTATATGTGTAAGTGTATAATATTTTAGTATTGCCTTCTATTTTATTGAGAAATAACTGTTGGAAATGGTTTAGTGGGTCCTGCCTTGGGACAGGGAGGCAGAGAAGCAGCTTCTCAGGACCTTCTCCCAGCTCTGTGTTTCTGGAAGCACTCAACCTCAAAGTGGAGGAAACAATCTGCAGAGAGGCAGAAGGAGATGTGTTTTTCAAATTGCAGCCTGATGAGCTCTTCAACGACATTAAACACCCACAGAGAATTTCTTTAACACAAATACTAAATGAAAAATCTCTTATGGCAGTAGTGAAAGCTTTGATATATATCTGTAAAATAGATAATATTCCATTAATTTCCAACTTGGGACAGACGTTATATTTGAATTTACAGACATTCCAAATGGTAATTTTGGCTTCCAGTCTTTGAGATGTGGCTGATCTATTATGGGTAATAACAGCATATGCTACTTCCTCAGTCAATTTCTATTATGTCATGAGAAGCAACATAGCTAGTAATGGAAGGCATTTTTGCATTAGCTAAAATAGCAAATGAGGTCCATAACATAGAAAATAGGTGGGTTTCAGAAGTAGTTTCAATATTTGAGATGGTTGTCAAATTCAATACTGAGTAAATAAGTCAACAAAAGCAAATCTCACATGAAAAGTGAACATGGCATGTAGCTTGTACAGTTTTTTTTCTTTCATGATGTCAAAGGGTTGCAAATCTTGACAACTTTCTTTAGCTGGTTATGCCTGGAAGAATTGATGTAGACATTTGGCCTTTGTGTGGGTCTGTGTCCAAACTTGTATGTCCCGAGGAGGTAAGTGGCTGCTTGAGATGCTGTGGAGCAGGGGTGAACAGCTGAGAAATGGGAGCATCTGAGTGCAATTTGATGGAGCAGATGTTGCATCCCGACTCTCCACAGCTGCCTCAAGGCTTTGTCTGGTGTCAGCCCTTTCCTAAATGAGTTTTCATAATGAATTTATCTGTTAATTGACACATAAAATCCTATGTTACTATAACATTAAGGACCTATCTTATATTTGCAAATGCCAGAAAATTGAAAGGGAAAAAAAATGCTTTCACTTGACTGTCACCAAGACTTACCTGCTGTGTTCCATGGGAGAGAAATCACTGATTCAGAAAATCTTTACATACTGCAGAGTTAAACATCACCTTTTTTTTTTTTTTTTTTTTTTTTTTTTTTTTTTTTTTTTTTGACAACGGTGTGGGCAGAGGAAATACCTCCGACATGTAGTTTTGGCAGTTGCTCATGACTTTAGAATATTAGAATACTTTATTTAGTAATACTATTATAATACTTTATTTGTTTTTACCTAGTGTCCAGACTTTTGGCTCTTGTGGCACCAGAGTTGTCCAATGCTGACCAGACCAAGCAGTGAGGCATTTCTCTTAGCCCTTGCAGAAGTATAGAGATGCTTCTCATTGATTTTTCCAGTGTGCCCATTGTGTTGACAGCAAAGAGTTGACATATGGCTAGTCCTCATTTCAGGCATAAGCTGGGACAGCACCTTTGATATAGTAGCCCAGGTTTTGCCATGTGAGTTGAGAAATCCAGAAACAACTTCTTTCTCAGGCTGGCAAAATTCACATCTGCTTGTTTACCTTCAGGGTAATAACCTTCCTACTGGTGGGTGAGGATACCTTAGGACAAAACCATGCCAAAAAAGAGTTGAAGCTTTAACTGGGTTGTCTCACAAAAGGAGACACCATATTTTTGTGCCTGGGGAGTGAGGAACTTCTGGGTACCATTCCCTCTTCCTAGAACAACATATGTATTTAATATTAAACAACCATTACGAAGACCAGATCCCAAGAACATAGATTGCCAGATCATGCCCTCTGCTGTCTTTACCCTTGTCACTAATGAATCTTGTTGCCCTCTTTTCTGTGCAGCCAGATAATATCCACAGGAAGGAGAAACCATAGAAGAGTTAAGGTACCTTCCTGAGGTAAGTCCAGACTTGGGCACAGTACATTTTTGGCAATTCAGAAATACTTGGTTCAATTTTCAGACCACACCTTGGTGTGCACAGCCCAGGCAGGCAGGGTGATGCCATTCTAAGCTGAGGACCATGTTAATAAAGGCAGATTCAGCAGCTGTTCAAAGCCACCCAGATGTCTCTCTCCTGATAAAAGGTGCAATAGTGTCTCTGCCTACTCTAACACTTGGTTGCCCAGTGCTGAGTGGGTCACAGTGCTGCTCTGTGTAGTGCCTGCACATCTCCAGGGCAGTGCCTCTCAGTGCAGCTCTGGAGAACACTGAGGGTACTGAAGACTCCACTGCACTGCCTGTTTTGGCTTTTCCCTGCAGGGACAAAGTAGAGGCACTCACCAAGGCACAGGGTACCATGTCCCCATGGAACCCTACCAACGTTGCCCATGGCTAACTGTTGATTAGCCTTAATGGACTGATTATTCTAAAATTGTTATCCTAGCTTGGAATTAATATTTTAACTGAAAGTGTTTCCCCTTTAACTTTCATTCTTTTTGTTGCACACATCTAGTCCCGTGCTAAATTTTCTTTGACACATGCCATGAATGGAGCTGCCACTACTCCAGGTGGATCCTGGTGAAGTATCTGAATGGTGAAAACGATGGAGAAATGATTGAAATGCTTTGAGTACAGTGTTTGCAAGGGTGCCCATAACATGGAGGTGGCAATACTTGGGGTACACCTGTTACTCCTTATGGACCACCTGTCTCTCTAAAAGGTGTAGTCTGTGAGGCTGAAAAGCAGCAGATGTGAGCTTTGTAATACGTGTACTTCATACTTACATGAATGAAACCCCTATAAATGCTGTATTTTGTCTGAAAAATATGTCTGACTCCAGAAAAAAGCCCAAACTCTTACTGATATGAAGTAATTGAAATGCTGCTAAAACCACATTAACAGGATCAACCACACTGTGAGGAAGTTATCTTTGTGTGAGGCAAACTTCAGTTTGGAAGAAGATCACCTTGCATAGTGATCAAGGACCTGCCAGTAGGAATTGGTTCAAATTTTTGTGGTCTGCTTCCCTTTCATCCAGCACCTCCATGCAGCCTGACATCCCAGCTGCACGTTTGCTCTTCAGCTTTTGCATTCATGCACAGTATCACACTCTTGTTTGCTTGAGTCTTTTTCTCCTGCGTAGCCTCTTCCCACATCCTGCTGTCCAGCCCAGCACCCATCTCCTCCCAGTGCCATGCATGACAGTCTCACAGCCCACCAGCATCTTAGCCCAGGTCTCCAGACTCTGCATCTGCAGCATTTCACTGGTATTTCTGTCACTTTTGCAGCCTCTAGTGCTCTGCAGTCTGTAGAGCAGGTTGTCTCCTGCTAGGAGAGAGGCAGAAGGAAGCAGCGAAGCGAGCAGTCCCCAGGTCTGCAGAGCTTCACGGGTCACCTACAAGTCACTATCTCTGTTTCATGGGATTGGGAGCTGAAGATGAGGTATACTGGAGACCTCTGAAATCAGGGCAGCAGTGGAGTCAGGCCAGCACCAAACCCGAGCTGTGATCAGCAGGTTTAAGCGCAATTTTATTACTAAAAATAAGATCAAAATGATCACAAATTGCAGATTGCAAATGTAATTTTCCAAAACATGTTTCAAATCTGGAAGCACTCCAGAACCAAAAAAGTGCTGCTTTTTTTTTTTCCCCCTAACAGATAAGTTAGGATTGCACTTGTTCTTTCAAAACATATCTTCTTTTATGGCAGTATTCTGATTTAAGAATTTGGCTACAGGGACCAAGCTAAACCATAAACTAATGAAATTCCTGAGATTTAAAAAACAGTCACAGAGAGAAGAGAAAAAGGAACTTGAAGCAAAATGCTGAGAGTTTTTAAAATTATTAATTTATACTGGAGTATAAACTACACACTCTGTAGTATCAATTCCAGTGTACTGTTGCTATGAGCTCAGCACACCCTCATTTCCAGATCCAATGAGCAGCAAACATTTTGCACTGCACTACCTGAGCCTACAAATCAGAGAAAATGTGCAAAAAAGAACCTGCCCCAAAATCTTACTGTTTTTGCAAGTAAAAATTAAGGGAGCAGATAATTTTGCCTCTCAAATGAAATACAAAACAGTGTGTTCAAATTAGTAGGATATATTTTGTGGTATTTAAGCAGATGTACAGGGTACAGCTTAATTCAGCATTGTAGAGTTTTCAAGAATTCATAAGATTTTGTGGGTTTTTTTAAACTGCAGCAGTATCACAATCAAAGCACAAAGGAATGAGAAACATTTATCATCATCAAGTCAGTCAGAGCAACAATATGAGCCACTCTCTTGGTTCTTCTTAAATATTAACCAGCTAAAAGTATCCAGCACGAAAGACCTCTTTCTTGGAAAACACATGAGAAAAAGATTAACCAAGCAGCCATTTCTCTGCTTTTGCATGTCATGCTCTCCAGAACTGCTGTGGAACCAGAGGATTCCCAGTAGGGAAGAAGTAGCACTTCAAGTTACCTTTCCTGTTCCTGGTGAGAGCTGATCTTGGGCTTCTACGTACCCATTCTGGGAATAAAAATAGTGATATTTTCTCAGTTATCTCTCTCCAAAATGAGATAACCTGGAGGTTTCCTTGCTATCATGTGAGTGTAATTGAAAAGGATAGCTCCAGAAAATAGCCTAGCTCTAGAAAATTGCATATGTCATTAAGATTAACATTAAGAATATTTAGCTGTCTAGCATCTAGGAGTTCATGGCACTGTAAATTGTTTATTCTTTTTCATATCACTGTAAAATTAAAAAAAATATGTAGTAGTTGCATTCATTTTGGTAGAAGCAAATGCTTTCATAAATTACCAGGCTTGAAAAATCAAGCTGCTACTTTCAAGGCCAAATTTTTAAAGATATGTCAATCCATTTTTCATTAATGTCATTACAGTTATTGGGAGGTGTTGGGAAGGTTTGCCCATCGTTTCCTCTCTACTGGGATAAGCCACAGACTGTATATAAGCCATGCTGTCAGTTTGTGCCAATTGGATATGAGGTGCACCATCTGTAGATGCAAATGATAATTAAAAAAAGACATATTCAAACGACTGTGCATGAAAGGAGGCAATACTGGAGAAATTGGACCAAGATTTCTCTATTTCTTATAGAGGTAAAAATGTCTGTTATATGTCGTACTCCTGTAAGAGCTGAGAGGAAATAAAACTTTTGAATGTAAGGCAATTTCTCTTTTTTCATTGTTAACATTTTGAGGTTGGAGTAGGCAGTGTATCTCATAAGAAAGTGGCTAGTACTGAATGTAAAAAAAAAAAAAGAACTGAAATAACGAGGGCATTTTCCTCCTTCTACATGCAAATTGTCTCTTATTCCAATTTATTTCAGTATAAATTTATGCTTGCATATGCTAATACACAGAATCAGAAAAAGAAAAAAAAACATTTAAATGCTTTATAAAACATATGGAAACATACAGATTATGTGATCTTTAGTAAAATCTATCTTAATGATGAAGGCACCATTTAGCATGCACTCTGGAACTGCACTCCTTCATTTATTTATGAGTTCCTGTAGACAAAGAAAGTATCTTCCAAAAATAGGAATACCATATTTTCAAGGCATACTGTGTATTTTATTTTTGAAACTAGTAAATGTCAAACAGTATTCATACACAGTATTGACACATTAATGTTTTCATTCAACAGTGAAGATACCTTTCCTTTTTACATTATACATTTATGAGACACAGAACTGTCAAATAAATTATGTCAAAGCAGCTATAGCCAGACCTTGTGACACTTGAATCATAGAATCGGGGCAAATAACCTTTAAAATGAAAGATGTATGACAAGAATTAGAAACATTTAATTTGCATAAATATAATGTTAACAGTCTTTTCCTTATTACATATTTTATGCCTAATTTTTAATTGCCATTATACTCATTCTTTAACATCAGTTTGCTTTCTCTTTTTTTCCTCATTGCTTGCTTTGTTTTGGAATGCGTGAAACAAATTTTATAAGAGGCATAGGATATATCACCATTTTAATATACTCTGCTTAGCAAATCTTAAATGTTGAGAAAAGCTCTTTGACTCATATGATACACTATTTAAAATGTAGAATAAGTTCTAAAAATAGCTAAAAATTCCTAAACACATCAAGTAAATATATCTGATAACTTTGGACCATCTCTTCAAAAAATAATCTTGTATTAAAGTTCTTCTGTGAAGTGCAGAAAACACCAAATTGTGCACAATTGAAGCACTGATTCGCAAAAGCTTGGTGACTCATACGTACTGAATTTTACAATATAAAATCTGAGCGTCTAAGTGTACATACAGGAATCAAAGTGAATGGTTAGATTTTTAGAATTGCTTACTAAGAGTAGTAAACTCAGTTTCATTATTTGAAACCTGTTTTTAAATGAGAGACTTCCTCTAAGCCTCTACTGGCAGGTGCAGTCGCTCTCTTGCACCTTTAGAAATCACCGAGGACAGAGGGAACTCCACAGCTTGCTCTTATTGCTAACACTGTATAAGATCACAGATGTAACCACAGTTAATAAAACTGCATTATTTTGAAAAGTCTCTAGGGATATTCAAATAAATAAGGCTGAAGGTACAAAGATGAATGTCTGCCTCAGTATGGCACAAATAACTAAACCCCTTAATGTTCCTGACTATAATTCACCTCCATGGGACAGTGTGGCCAAGCCTGCACAGCCATAAGGACACACAGACTTTGTGCAGGCTCTTTGCTACAGGATGAGTTTGGTTCCCTTCATCTTTCTGGATCAGAAGAATAAGTATGGTTTATTCTAATTATGATATTATTTTATAATAACGGCAGTTGGACTAGATGATCGCTGTTGGTTTCTTTCAAATGTTTCTATTCTATTTAATTCCATTCCAGTGAGGCTAATTGTGATGTTTTGGGTTAGGCTTCCATATATTTACATAATAATTCTTTCTGTCAGCCAGAGGAAAGCCAGTGGACAGTCTATATAAAAAAGCATTGAGGGAAGGCTTGAAATTGATAGTGGGAATTGCCTCCAAAACTTAATCCAGAAGGTTTAGGGTGTTTCCTTAAATCTTCACCAAAGAATTAAGCAGTTGTTTGTCAGTTGACTCTGTGAGTGGCACGAACACACAATCACCAGGGAGTTGCAGAGAGCAGTTTAGGGAGGACATGAAGAACTCCCATCCCACCAGCAGAGCAGCTGGGGATCTGGCAGTCCAAGAGGTCTGATGGCAGTGGCCTTTTGAAGACAGGAAATGCACAGTCCCATGTTTTAGTAAACATCAGTAGCTCAAAAGGGTGGGAGGTGGAGAAATGGAAACTGTGTCAGTAGTTTGTAATTTGCTCTTCTAAGACAATGGTAAAAAAAAAAAATAACACTCCCTCTCTCACTACTCATGGTTCTATAGAGCCATAGTTCTGGTTTGACAGAGCTTAAACTCAGTACAGGTATTGTAGAAGAAATTGAAAGGGCTGCTTTCTCCACATGTCCCTTAAATACTGTTCTGCTGAGAAACTATCCTAAGTGATGTCACTTGCCAGACAGGGAATATAATTAACAATGCAGACTCTCAGAAATGGAAATTTATTTAGACTACTTATATATAGCAAAATAGATTACAGAAATATTGTCCCAAAGCTGAGTGTTGAAAGGTTGGAGCTAATGGGTGATAAATGATCATCCCTAAACCAGCCATTTAACTGGAGGCAAAAATTATTCCTATCGAAAGCAGTAAAAATTAGAAGCTATTTTGATAAGCACAACAAAATTGATTATTTAATGCAGAAGGTTTCTTAAAAGGCTATTACTACAAGGAATTTTAAAAGTATCTGTGTTGTTCCATTTACAAGACCATTCAGAATAGAAGTGAACATCTCCTGAAAAGTGAAAGATGTTATCTTTGCTAAAACCCTATTTTTAACAATTTCATTAATCAACTAATCTATAAATTTTCAGAAAAAAACATTTAGCCAACAAAGAACAAATGCTGAACCTAGTAGAAAAGATACCATTTATTCATTTATTCAGTTTGCAGTTAAGTAGAAATCTCCATTCAGCTGTGACATAAAAATTGATGCTTCTACGATTAAAGTACATTGTAAATAGTTTCTAAAGTGTTAATAAATTACTAAAACTGTTTCAGGAAATTATTAATCAAATGTTATAGCCTGTTACTGAATCCAGTGATGTAATGAGCCGTTTGCAATCAACTACAGCATCTGAAATTAATGTGCTTGGGACAATATACAGAATTTATTTCTCCTGCATATAATGAGTTTCTCACAGTTACTTATCAACATTTTGCATAGGCATTACCACAGCAGTCTCAGAAGAACTTGTACAGAACATTTCTGGTCCTCTGTGGGACAAAGAAGGGAATAACTACAAGAGCCACTCATAATTGAAGGGGCGAAGAAACCCATGGCTCTCTCCCATTATTGTCTACTAATGTGGAGTGATCGAGACTTGAGGAAAAGCTTATCCGTGCCTTAGCTATGCAGAGGTGCAAAAGTCACTCCATGAGCCCCCTCATCTGCAGGCAGCAGCTTTGGGCAGACAGAGCAGGAAGGGTCCAGACAAGCATACAGATGTAACTGCTGCTGAAAACAGAACTAGATTTTGTCTATGTGTGTCAGCTGCACAAAGTATCCTTGTACTTCTCTCTGTAGTGTAAGATGGCCATTATGGCTGAGCTATATTCATTTACCTTTAGCTTCCACAGATTTTTTAAGTTGGTGAAAAAAACCAAAAACCCCTACTTCCTTATCTTTCTTATTTGTTGATTCCTTTTTGCTCAACTCACATTTTACTGCTGGTGTTCACATAAGGGAACAAAGGCAAGAGGAGAAAAATCATACATAGAATTGTAGAATGGCCTAGGTTTGAAGGGTCCTTAAGATCATCTGGTTCCAACACCCTGCCATGTGCAGGTACACCTTCCACTAGAACAAGTTGCTAAAACCTCCATACCTCTCCTCCTCACCTTGAACACTTCCACTGTCAGGGCATCCATAACTTCTGTGGGCAATCTCTTCCAGTGCCTCAGCATTATCACAGTAAAGAATTTTCTTCTAATATCTAGTCTAAACCTACTATCTTTCAGTTTGAATCCATTCCCCCTTGTCCTATCACTACATGCTCTTGCAAATAGTCTCCCTCCATGTTTCTTGTAGGCCCCTTTCAGGTACTCAAAGGCCTTAATATGTTGAGAAATAACATATAATCTGATTGCTGACAACCCATAAATACAAATACTCAACCTGTGAATTCCTGCACCCACTCTGTGTGCTCACACACGATATACTGCACATCAGGATTGTGGCTGAAATGTGGCACACACCTTATTGTGTCACTGCAGTCACCTTTCAGCTACCTCAGCTGAAGATTTCAACACCAAACAAGATCACAGCTCAAACTGGGAATGCACTCTGGAAAAACATGCTTGGAAAAATAAGTTTTGGAAAATTATTACAGTTTTTCCTCTTCAGTCTGAGCTAAAGAATAGCTGTGGCTTTGAAAATGTAGGAAACCATAATAGCACAAGATAACTAATAGAGAGAGAGGCAATCCAGTGTTCTTAGACAACATGCATCTGCCTTCTCTGCAATATACTTGCAAGTTCTCCATTGATCTGGGCAGGCATTAAAAAGCATACAAAACCAAGTACAAAAAGTAGAAACATATGATAGCTGTGATATGATGCTGTTACTGCAAATGGCTGTTTTGAACAGAGGAAAAAGTAAAGCCATTAGAAAAAGTATGCATTGGTATATTCCTTCCTGCAGATACTGTATCAATTATAACATGCTCTTTTAAGAATTCATAACGCCTCTATTCCATACACAAAACTACAGATGCATATTACTACTAATCTTACAATAGAAGATACCTAAAAGAATACACCTAACTGGTAAACACAGTACCTCGTGTCTGCTTTCTAATAATTTGTATTTAAATGCATATAAAAATATTTTATAAAAACACTATAGAACAATTGCATAAAAATTCTCTAAGTGATTGTAGCTGAAAGATTTCTCTCTGAAAGGCAGATCTGTTGTTACTGATTGTACTAAATATATGTGGTATACAAAAGATCATCTAGGAGATCCACTGGAGAAAAAAGTGAAGTACAAGCCATGATGTAATTCATTTTGAATATGAGCAGATGAAACTCGCTATGTTCAATGGGTGGGCATCACACTTCACTCTGTTCACTGAACTTGCTGTAATTCTAAATTGAGAGAAACAGGAAAAAAAAAAGTATTATAATGTTTTCCTAGAATATAATGTAAAAATTAGAAAATGAAGGAGTGCTAGCTTGAAAATGCCACCATTATAAAAACTAATATTTTAAAAAGTTTATGATTAACTGCATAAAGTAATAGGCAAGTATCTTATCAATTTATAAACATAAAAATGAGAATGACTCAACATTTTCATTGGAGCATGTAGATAAGAACATCTTTGCATTTCTGAACAGCAGCAAAGATGAAAATGAACCAGAAAGCCCTCTTACCTCCACCTTTCTGACAGTGAAAGACTATTTCCTGTTATTTGGGGAAACTGAAATATAAATTTGAACAAATCACTGTCTGTTAGTCTTCAAATCCTTCCTCGAATTTTTTGCTATCCTATTCTGATATGTTAACACTCAAAAGTCCTACTGACCTCAACACCATAAAAAGACACAGGAGGAGTACAGAGACTGGTAGCTAGAGTGTGGTGCTACTCTTGCAGTCACCCTGCCTTTGCACTCCTGTCCACCTTATCTTCAGGTGTTCAACGCAGTGAACACATAAAAATCTCTATAGCACATACTGTGAATACTCTGAGGAAGCATTGGCAGTATATATACACTGCTTACAATTACGTTTAAAATTTGAGGCTGCATACAAGCCTTTCAGAATAAACTGCTAAGCCACTGTGCAGAGGGTTGATTTGCCTCGCAGCTCTGGTAGAAACAAGCAAACAATTCCTAAAAAAGTGGTCTTTGAGTTTTAACTCCCCTTTTTCATTATGAACATTTGTTCTGGTCTATCCATGTCCCACTTCTGTAAAATGGGAATGCTAGTACATAACTGTCTTACAAGAATGTAAGGAAATTTAATAATGTCAGTAAAAAATGCAGAGATTTTATAACACAACAATCATTTTAATTAATCTAATCAGACCCAGACAAAATATACAATAGCCAACCCCATTATTTTTGCCCTGCAGTAACCATTTCAACAAATTATTTTTTGTAGGACAACATAATGAAAAACGTTGAAAAGCGCTGAAGAGAACATGTTTTTCTGGTCAATTCACAAGACCAACTGTGCCAACGCACCTTAATCTGGACAAATCAATGGAAAGTGGTTTTGTCCATAGGCAAGTCTGATTTAATTAGTAAAATACAGAGTGAAGAAAAAAAGACAAATGACCAAACCACAGACCATGATGAGTTTAATGTCTCTTGGAGAAGGCTCTGAGCCAAGCTCTAGCCATGCTTGAATCATAAATTAAACCACGGGAAAGCACACTGCTTTTAATGCATGCTCACTTACTCTGCCATGACAGTGGGAAAGTACCGTGTAGTTCAAGAGCAAAGTCTAAATTTACTGTCCTTTTTAAAAAGGAATGCAAGAATTTCTGAGCAAGTAAATAGATGCTCAAGCCTCCCTTCTCTCTATAGCTCTCTCTTCCCCCTTGTTCAATTCCTTTCTTTCCACCAGTGAGCCAACACAGAGTGGTACAGTGCAGGACAGAGACAAGGTTTCTAATTCAAACCAAACTAGCTGGGGATCCAGAACCATTTCAGTCACACCAGTGCTGTGGTGCCTGAAGCAGCTTCAAGCATCCTAGGCTGAGAAACAGGAGTGTAATTACAGTAATGCAGAACTGGTTGTGAGTTAAAATTTGTCTCCCTGAGAGGCTCTGTTAGGTGTTTCTAGATGACATAAATCTTTCCAATGGAGAATGAGCCTGGATTAAAGCACCACAACACATTGCCTCTGGATCTATTATAAAAGTTCGAGAAGTTGTTTTGAAAGGAGACGTGGTGATGGGAGGAGAGTTCTAGCAGCAAAAAAAAAAAGGAAAACTGCATTCCTCAGGCTGAGGACCAGTTGTAGATTACAGACAGATAAAAGATTTCTACATAAAAGGTTCACTGGGTAAATAGGACTTTCACAAACTTTAACAAATTGCTTGTGAGCATCCAAGAGGCCCTCTTACTCCTGCTTGTAAGTCTTACCCTGTGAATCTGAATGGCATCAAGTGCTGAAGAAATAGATTCAAAAAATACAGGATTTTCAGAGTCAAGCTGTCCACCGTACTGCATTGCTTTTATCAAGGAAGCTGCAATAAAACAAACACATGAGCACTGAGAAGGTAGTGAGGATATATAAACCATCACATGATTGTAAGCTGATCATTACATGATATTGTAAGCTGATACTTGCCTTTGCAGTGTGCTAGCAACACATCGATGTATCTGTTTTTACAGTCCACGTAAATCTATGTTTGAAAACAAGAAATTAAACAAAAAACTCTTTTAAATACCAAGAGAAAATAAAGTACACAAAAAGCCCATGGTTCAAGGCAGACAGAGCCCAGAGCGCTGGTGCAGCAGCTGTACTGCCAGCAGCCACCAGAGCGAGCCCTTCTATAAAGCAAACATCACCAAGCCACATTTATTTCCTGCCACTTCTATGCAGTACTCTACAGCTCTGCAGAGCATTAAAACTGAATTTGATTAATAATTTTGCAATTTCTGACTGTAATTTTTAGGAGTATTATTTCCAGTTCTCTTTTTTTCAGCTTGTTTTCCCATGTCCTTACCATTACTAGCAGTCCACACAGACAGGAATCAGACCTAGGAAACTTTGAGACTTTTATTTAAAAAGCAGCATAACTATCATGTTTCATTCAGCAGTAAGTTATTTTTTATTCTTTCTTTGAAAGTGTTCAACTCCCCAGAGACAAAATATTAATAAGATAGAAAACAAAACAAAACAAAAAAGTGAAAATAACTTAAAAACCCAGAGTAGGGAATTTTTCTGCCAAATGGGGAATATCCAAAGCAGTTGCTGCTTCAAAAAATGTTCAAATAATCCACGTGAAGTAGAAAAATTCTGAGGGAAGAGATTCAGTGAGAACCCCATCAGGATATCCTATTTTTAAAATCTTAGTACAAAAATCCCCCATTTATGACATCAGTGATGATATTTTGAGAAGGGGTGTAACAACAAGGACGTGTTGAGT
This sequence comes from Sitta carolinensis, assembly GCA_032173965.1. Lineage (NCBI taxonomy): Eukaryota > Metazoa > Chordata > Aves > Passeriformes > Sittidae > Sitta > Sitta carolinensis. The sequence goes on along the minus strand of CM063284.1, from coordinate 128,577,925 downwards.
GTGGTGCTCTAGGTAGGAGGAGGAGTAACTTGGTTTTGGACCAAGCAATTATCCAGAGGCTTCACTATCAACCTGTGCACTTCACAGCCCACACCAGTCTTACCTCTCACACATTTGTCAAACACTTCTTTGACATAATTTGTAATTTGGAGGTCTCTAAGACCTTTTAGAAATCAGTTTCACATTTTTTAATTGTATTTCAAAGGGATAGCTAATAGTCACTCCCACTCAACTTATTTTTCCATTTTTCTTTGTCCCCACCTATATGGGTAGTTTAAAATATTTTAATGCAACAGTTACTTCATTGTGCAGTCACTGCAGTAAATTGAAAAAATTGTTAAGGCAAGAGGTCTGGGCTAAGATCCAAGTTCAAATCTAGTCTCCTTTATCTTACTCAGAAATATTATGCAAACCAAACCTTCCATACCCACTTAACTCTGTACTCATTACAAAACTTTTAAACTCTAGATCTGACGGAAGTGTTAGAAACAACTTTTGAACATAGTTTTTTATCCACTGTACAGAACTGCTAGTTATGTGGAGCCATAGACCATAGACTCATAGAATTGTTCAGGTTGGAAAGGATCTTTAAGATTGTTGAGTCCAAGCATTAACTTGGCATTGCCGAGTCCACCACTAGCCCACGTCTTTCCAGCCGCTCTGTCCCTGCCTGTGGTTGTGACCCAAGTGCAGGACCCGGCACTTTGCATTGCTGAACCTCACTCAACTGGCCTTGGCCTATTGATCCAGCCTGGGCAGATCCCTCTGCAGAGCCTTCCTGCCCTCCAGCAGAGCAATGCTCCCACCCAGCTTGGTCTCCTCTGCAAACTGACTGAGGGTGCACTCGATCCCCTTGTCCAAACCATCAACAAAGATAGTGAACAGGACTGGCCCCAAGAGAACACCAATTGTGGCCACCTGCCATCTGGATTTAGTTCCATTCACCACAGTAACCAGTGACTGCTGGGTTTCGTCTTCTGGGAGCATCTTAGAACTCCTGCAATGCCTGAACTCAGTCTGCAAGATATGTTGCCCACAGGAGAAAGGATGGAGATCATGTTTTGACTTCTGGCTTTGCAGACAGTAGAATATACAGATTAAAATCTCAGAATTAAAGCTGAAATTTTAAAGGAGTAAATTTACACGACTCTACAACTGACATGGCAGGGTCAAATATGACCTAAACCAACTTAAAAAACTTACACTGTTACCCAAAATATTTAGAAATATTTTAATGTAATTTTATGTATAAACACAGTACAATTTTATACCAAATCTGTGTTCATTTTTTCTATGGGTGAAATGTTTATCCCCTGATATAGGTGGAGTGACAAGTAGTTGGCCCCAATAACTTGTATGTATAATTATAACATATACAGAATATTTCTAATGTCATGAATACCTGAAGAAGCGCTGAGACTCCAGTGTAGTCAAAGAAATTCAGTCCACTGCAGTCTAATATCAAAACACGTCGTTCACTGTGACATGACTGCACCAACTCACCTACACATTTGATAAATGAAAAGCTTTAATTAAAAGGAGAATACTCAAGAAACGGCTATAAGAATGATGGTAACGCAACAAAATAAGCCCAAACTATCACAATAAACTTTTTATTGTTATGTGCTGGAGTATCAGGCAAGCAAATGCCATGTTAGAAGAAAAAATTAAGAACCTTTAGGGCAACGGAAAGAAGTGATGACAGACAGAACATATTAATGGAGATGTTTTAGGCAGCAATGTGTCTCAAGAATTAAGCAATTGTTTCTTCAAGTTTTAATTTCTCATTGAGTCAGCTTGGCTACTTTGGAAGAGTTTTCATGGGATACACAGAAAATATAGCTATTTTTCTTTCAAGTTCTGATATGACACTTATTCCGTAGTCCTTAAACACCTGCCTATAGCTTAACTTAATATTCAACCATAAGGAAGAAATATATGTAAAGTATTTAATTTTCCTAAGGTTTTACTATGCTGGTTTTTGCTTGGTTAATTTTTTAATACACAACGACATGCATTGATGCTGGAGAAGAAGATTGTGTTGGTAAGATTTGCAAAGTTCTTATATTCATTCTTCAACCTCAGGCCATCTTGTGTTTAATCTAAACATACTCTGTTCTAACTGCATCCTGAACAAACACATAGATAAATGATTCCTGGCTTTCATAAAGGGAAAACGAGAAAATAATGCACATCTTATTTACATTGTTCTTTGAACAAATGTTTGTTACCATAATGCATGCAACTGAAAATAAATATGAAGGAAAGGAATTCTGATTGTAAAGATGAGTTAAACTAAATGGCTATGGCAGAGCAGAGGTAAAGATTTTAAACTATTGAGGGGACTTGGAACTTCCCCATAATCCAAATTTATAATGGTGGCAATTTCTTTCTACAGTAGTCTGGGAGCTGAAGACTTTTGGACTAGCATCTCCAGACATTCATTGTCTTTGTACTGTCCAACATACACAAATAAACACATACAAACAAAAGTATGGAATTTTAAAGGGAACCTCCAGAAAATTACTGGGATAGAATCCCAGAAAGTGTTCATGTGATCTCCCAGACTCAGTGTAATAATTCCCTGCTGCATCCTGAATTGCAGTAGAGGCTGCCTGGCCTCTAAATGGGGGGATAGCTAAAGACCTGCACCCTCTTTGAATCAGTGGCATGAGCAAGAGCAGCATTTGGTGCTGAAACAGACAGTATTCCCCAAAATGAGAAAGGAAAGATTCTGACAAAGACATAAATTTCCATGCTTTCCTGGGCATCTACCAAAAGGCTTAAGGATTGTGCCCTCGTGCTCCCCTCCTTCTTGAAAATTTAAGCTCCACATTTTGTTTTTTTCTTTAAAGGGATTTTTCTTTTTCTCTCTCTGTCTGTTGTTTTGAAGATTTCATGAATAATCACAATAGGCTGTTTGGTACAAGTAGCAACAGCATTTAAGTCCTCAAGGCAGGACTTAAAGTTTCAGAAAAGAGGTCTTGTGCTTTCTGTCACTTTTGTAATATGAGAAACCAATTCATCTTCAAGATGATAGAGACATGTACTGGTAAGATCTTGTCAAACATATTGTCTTGCAATATGGTTAACAAAATAAAATATAATCTTCAACAACCATTTTCATAGGTTGCTATGCTACAGCAAAGTACTCTGTCACCCCCAAGTTTAAACTAAACACTGTAGTACCATAAAAATGTCCTGAGTCTAGTTAAATGCAAACGTTCAGACAACAGCCTCCAAATCAGATTTTCTACTGCAGCCTTAATGCTTTTAAGTGTTTTAAATAAACACTGTTTTAATTCTGTCCTCAATGAAGTCATCTGTATAAAGTATCCACTGCAAAAGGTTGCTGCAGCTCTCCCATGGGAATGTACATGCTCTGGTTTAAACATTACAAAATGTGGAAAGAGTAGAGTTTCTAGATTAAACCTTAATTGAAAGAAAACCTCTAGGGTTTCTTCTTATATATTGTATTGATATACTGTATAATATTGGTGGTTATCATGTCAACTAACAATTCAGTTGACGTTTTCTGAGATTTTTCTCCTATGTGGCTCTAAAGATCACAAAGACTTAACATGGTTCTAATCTTACTCTCACTTTTTCATACTGATATCCAGCTCTGTGCATGCAAAAAACCCCAAGACCAGAGCTTAGCAAAACAATTTCTTCAGCCTGCTCTGAAAATCAGGCAACAATAGGGAAGTGTTTCCCCCTCTATGTACCTGTGTCTTTACACACAGTCATTCCAGTGCAATGAGCAGAGACACAGAATCAGAGAATGATTTGGGTTGGAAGGGATCTTAAATCATCCAGTTCCAACCCCCATGTGATGGGCAATGAGACTCCCACTAGAACCTTTCACTCCTATAGAATAAGCATTTTCAAGGGGTTCCCTGCTTTTGAAATCTCAAAAAGTCAGTTAAAACCAGAATGAAAAACAGGACTTATTAGGCCAAGGTTAACATAGTTTAACACTGGTTAGCTTTTATGCTTCATTGAATGTTTGGTCTACCTGAAAATATTTATTTCCACAAAACTTGTGTGCACCTAGAAATATATAGAAAAATGAGGAGATGTTTTGCATACTTAACATCCATCTTGGTTTTAACACCATTTGTAGATAGTAAACTCACCATGGCAACTTCCATTGGAAAATGAACAGAGTAATGCGTTCTGCTCACACTGGAATAAAATCAACAAATGATTAACATACCAAAGAAAACCAGTCCATTGCACAGTAACAAGAGAAAATCAATGCAATACATAAGAATTCTGCTTCTCAGTATAAAAGTTAACTCATTCTCTCCAAAATCATATCCGGTGTAGCAGCCTATTGGATATGTAATATTTTCTGGTATAACTTTAGAATACTGAGATGCATACTCAAACTGATATTTTGCATTTCTTTTTTAGCTGACTCAACCTCTGTCAAGTTTGGAATTACTAGAAAGCATATTTTGGACCCAGTGCTTTTGGGGAAGCAGTGGCAGGGGCGTTAAGTGGTCAAAAGATGGGAAAGATGTTATTGACAAGAAAAATTCTTGGCAGCAATTTTATAAGATTAACTTTTGATTAATTTTCTACTTGCTGCAATCTCATCTGCTATGCTAATATTTTAGTAAGAACATTTTTGATGTGTAAATGTATTAAAGAATTACATTTATCAGGATAATTTTATAATATTTTTTCAATATGCAAGTTCTCAGTAGAAACATGAGCTAAAACCAGAAACAGCACAGAAAAAAAACTGTAACAGCATTTTTTTCACATCCTTTATGTGCTACAGAAAGACATTTATTCAATTGAAGAAACATTTAAAAAGCACAGTTTTTCAGGCAGCTGTACTGCTGAGTACCTTACAGAAGAGACAAAGGATAAAATCTCCTTTATAAGTAACATATAAATTAACTTATTAAATTAACTTATTGAATTGACTCAAATTAATTCCATGCAAATTCTAAGTAATTTCTCTCTGTTTGGAGGCTTTTTATCATATTGATCCAAATCTGCCAGCCTAGCAAAACCAAGGGAAAGAAGCATTACACTTTCTGAGCTGAATTTCCATCCACCTAAGTGCATATGTATAGCACAACTCTTTGTTAAGGCACAGCAGGGATGGTAGAAACATGTTGCTATTTTAACAACCCATCAAAGACACAGCTGGGATTTTCTCAGCCCAAATTGCCAAACTGGATGAAATTGTCTACAGTAAGCATTGTATCATATTGGAATGTCTTCATGGAGCTGATAGAAAAATGATAATTTATCTTTTCTCTTTTAGGAAATGTTGTAGGAAGTTGCAATAGTTATGTGCAGATGAACTTGGAAAATACTATACTTACAAGGATATTCTCCAAAAATGTGATATACGTAATTTGCATACTTGTATACTGTTTATTTTTCTGGTACAATCAGTGCAAAAGAGGAAAAAGAATGCTGTTGAAGAAAAAAGTACCCCCTTTCTTCCTAATTCTCCCAAAATTATTTATAGTTACAAGTGAAGTGTCCATCTCTTGTGGAATTATTTCCAGAAAAAAAATTAAAATCCCATTTTATTCAAGCATATTTATAGCTACTCATTGTCTTTCTACAATCCCAGCTTTATATCAAATGAGATTATGTAAATTCTAGAAATTCTAGAGTATTGGATCAGTGCTTTAACGTCTTCTTACAGGATCACATGCAGAAGTAGAGGTGATATTATTTTCACGTAATAATATGAAAATAGTCCATATGGAATCTGATTAAGATTAGGATTAGCTTTACAATTCTAAATGAATAATTTCTAATGTTATTTTTTCATACCTGTTTTAGTATCTGATTGCTTTTTCTAAGAAATGCAAGGAAAGCAAACACAATCTTCAGCCAAGTCAGGGTGATTACTGAAGTGTAAAGCACATCCCACCTTGTTTACAGTATCACATACCTGACTGCTCGTGCCATCCTTCTGGATTATCTTTAACAGGTCAGCGTGAAATTTTCTGGTATTCAAAAAGACTAACGGGCTGTTGACTGAAACTATTTTTACCTGTTTTAGTGATTCCTGGGGAATGAAATAAACATAATGCTCAAAAGTTAATCTCGGATTTGGAGAAAAAAACCCAGACTGATTTCTTTAAAAAACCTGAAAATACCTGTAAATTAACCTAGGAGGGGCTTTGGATTGTGAGAATGATTTAACAGATAATTCTCTTGATCAGCCTTCACACATAAATGAAGTAAGAATGGAAACACAAGTAATTTATAATGAAAATTATCTGTAACATTATTTAGCAGGAAAAAAAACATACACATTATGAGGCATAATAATGAGAACTATTAGCTAACAATTATAATGGCACTATTTCAGATGGTATGATCTCCAAGCATAGCAAGGTAACATTTGCAGACAGGGAATATATTTTATTAGATAAAAACATCTCGAAAAAAGTACACAGAGATTTAGGCAAACGGTGCAGGTGGTTTGAGGAAAGCTGGCAATATTCATCCTGGTCATCTGAAGTTGACCTTAGTACAGAGATAGCTCTCCATGAAAATACTTAATGGATCCAGATCAACTTTGAGTGGCACATTTAAAGCTTTACCAGCTTTACAGCCAGCACAATTTCTACAACCAGCACAGTAATCTACATAAGAACTCTCCATCGCCCTTGAGATTGTCTCTGCACTTCACTGAGTAAGCTACAACCAGCTTACCAGTACCTTCAATCAGATTGTGTAACTCAAAGCATAATTATTACACAGCAGAACAATTTTGGAAGGACACCAGATAATGTTCAGAAACTCCCAGGTACCAGTGGGAGACATTTTGCACAAAACAAGTGCTATTTCTCTCACTCTCAAGGTGTACTTCTAAAACACCTTCAAAAGCCGGTAAGAAAATTAGTATTTATATACAAATATACTGGATAGCAGACATGCCTAAAGACTGGTTTTGTAGGAGGTAGAATTAAGTTAATTCTACTGGTCTCCCAATTTCCCACAGGTTGTGTGACAATGGAAGTTAAAAATCAAGACTTTGCAAGAGAATATAGGTCAAAAAACACTCTCTTCTTCCTAAGAAAAGTCATGTCATAAGGTCACAGTAAGCTCACAAGTAAGTGGAGCTGACACAGACCATTTTTTTAAGTAGCTAAAAATCGTTTGGGATTGCATTGAAGATATGCAGTTTTCCCAACAGACTTTCAAGCAAAACAGGAATGGAAGTCTTCACCACAAACCACATAACTATCTCCTTATTGTAGACTGCTGTTCAGACTTCTGGGAATGAGATGATCTCTCAGACACCGCCACAGTGACCATGAAATACAGGACACATTTCAAATATCCCAAACTGAGGCAAAGAACCCCAAACTATGTGTAGGGACTTTGCACAATTTACCTATGAATGGGATTGCAGTAAATACCACATCACCAACATGCCACAGTCAGACAAGTGGCAAGGCTCAACTGGCAGTTAAAATGTTTCAGTTTGTATGGAGTAGATCTTTTAAATAAGGGCAAAACAGAGGATGGTTTATGTTGGAATGGAGAAATGCTCTGACATCCCACAGATCCCCACAAAATGATGCTGTACACAGCTTGGTGTGGACACTTCAGTGCCGTGGCAAACTAGAAGATAAAAGCTAAGAAAAAAAGGAAGACTGATGTGCAAAGATCAAATCCTGTGATGATCAAGCTTCCATAAGTACAAGGTACAAAACTTGGAAGACTCTAATCTTAAGGCCAGATCAAACAGATGGCAGACTTTGGTAGAACTTTTGTCCAGAATGGACAAGGTCAGCTGTGCCCATATTTGACCAGCCAGTTATTCCTTGCTCTGGTTTGATTCTTTGTTAACAAGTACTGTTCAGAGAAAAATGAACTTCCTCTTTGTTGTGTCCTTGCTAAGAAAGCAGGAAATTTATCTCATGTGTCTGCCCTTGCCACCACTTAGAAGGCCCCAGGAAATTGCCCTGTGCACTCTGCACAGCGCTGGCTCTGCTCGGGTACGAGTTCAGTGCCAGTGAACGCCTGGGATGAAATGTGTTTCGCATAAGCTTCTAAATACCCTTTGATTTTTTTCCACATTAAACTATCTTTTCTCTTATTGATGAAATAACCCCTATAAATCCGCAGACCTTAATGGCAGGGTAGATAATTAAGCTTGTATATTTTCATGTTTAAAAGTCCTGCTGTTTACGTCTAATCTGTTATTTACCAGGGAAACTTGGATCAGTTTAACATTCATACATTAAAAATTACCCTAAATGTCTGCTGCAACCCAGTGACTCTAAATTCAATTAAAGGCATATTTTCCTTCTTTGTTTTGTGTAATAAGCTCTTGAGCAATTTGCTTCTCTAACATAATGTTATTTTCCCCACTGTCTGCAGACACTAGTTTGTTATTACTAGGTTACTGGCATTAATCTTACTGAATTAGGGGGAAAAAAAGCAGGGGAGCAGTAAGCTTAAAAAAAAAAATGTAGAGGCATTTGTACAAAGTGCTTCATGAACTGATATGAAAAATAGCAGACAAATCAAATTTGGTTACCCATCTCTGACAAAGTTACTCCAACACTTTTATTACAAACGAAAAGTTATATAATAATTGACAACTGGTCCAGCCTCAACAACAGTGTTTTTAATTCACATTTCAAAGTCCTCCCCATTCTTATGTACCTTTCACATTCCAACGTTGCTCAGCATGCCAAAACAGTAAATACCCTTGAGCCCTTGTAAGTTCAGATTTTTAGCCCAAGATAGCTCTGATGGAAGACATTTGCCAGAAATAACAAATTCTTTAAAGAAGATCTGCTTAATGGAGAAGCAATAACTGCTGAGCATGTGGTTTACTGATACATAAGACCCTTCATCAGTATGAGGAAAGGAAAAAGGACGTAGGAGAAACTGCCAAAGTGGAGAAGGCAGGATGTCCCAGTGATGGGGCTCTGTGCTGAAAGGACACATGGTTCTACTTCTCTCTTGGCTGCTGGCCTACCACTTCATCTTGGAGGAGGGAGTTCACCTCTCTGGGTCATTACCCTTCTCTCCTTACCACAGACCTGAGCAAAAAGCAACTTTGACGATAATTGCAATAAAAATAACCAAAATAATCTGACTGGTTGGTTTAAGTTTGTAAGAAGCCAAATTTTAAAGGCACAGTCTTTGGAGAGATTCTTCCATCTATTTTTCATGTGCTCAGGGTGATGAGATTTGTGAAGCTGTCTGTGACAATTCTGTGGTGCTGGCCTTCTTTGCCCAGCCTCTTGGTGTCCTCTGGGACAATCTAGTCACAAGTGGCTGCTGACAGAAATGGTTTCAGAAAAGAGATTGGGAGTGATGAAAATACCAAAGGACTTCTAGAAAAAGTGACAATAATACAGAGACTGCTATGTCTGCTCAGATGACCCTTGCATTCCTGGCAAGATATTTCCTTAAATTTAGGAATTAGAAAACTTTGAGAAAGAGTAATTCATAACTAAAAATTACAAATAAACTAAGATAGATAGATAGATCTAAGAAGACTTGCCTAGCTTCACTTTGCGGACAAGCAGCAGAACCATGAAAATATTCCCAGTTTCTGATAACCAGCTAGTTTTGTTATTATTATATTATCCTGGCTTTAGATTTCAAGTGGTCAGATCATAAAAGCATTCCATTGACTCCCTGATTACAATCTGGCAACTAACTAGAGAAAACAAATCTGAATTAGTGAAACACACACACACAAACTAAAAGTTTAAAAGGAAATTAACTTACACAATTGTCTTCTGCTTTGTATTTATATTCCACCTCTTTCATATTTTTCAAATTCAGTGTCTTTGCTCTGTAATCAATATATAGAGAAAAATCTGTACAGTAAATCATTAGTAGTCTTGAGCAGAAACAAAAAGACAGACACCCCAAGCTACAGCATAGCAGTTTAAAGGTCCAACAATGCAATCCGAGTATTTTTTTGATTACAGACCTTACCTTTTCTGATAATTATCCTCTTAAAGAGTAAAAAGAATTTTAGAATTAAGAGATTATTATTCGTTTTAGAATTATGAGATCACTTTGAAAATATAAATAATTAAATTCTCCTGTGAAGAAAATCTTAATTTTAACTTTCATTTGCTGGCCAGAGAGCTACTTTCAAGTCAAGGTAGCTCACATATAACCTATAGCTTCAAAAGTAAAGATGTTTAAATAATATTTTTTTCTTGCAAAATTATATTAAATAAATATGTAGACTAGCTGTGTGTCATGAAAAACAAAGTTATTTTATTTGTCATTGAAACTGACATATCTTTATACGATGAAGCAGAACATTGCACTCTAGCTAGCAAAATGGGGGACTTACTGGAAAGAGACAGTATTCCTATGCTCTCTACATGGTGAAAAGAGAAAGTTGCCTTGGTAAGGGAGCTCAGTAGGATCTTCTGATTCAACATGTCATTTACAGGAACACATTAACTGCAGAAGACTATGGAACTGTCTATCCTCTGAGACAGTTGCAATATACAAGGAGTATTTGCAGGTATTTGGGCCAGATAAATGAGCCTTACAAACATCAGCTGTTCTCTCATCTCTGCACAAATGAAGCTGTAGCTGCTGCTGATTTTAATACATTCAGATACATAACATGTACCACACTCAGTACACTGACATCTGAACAGAAACTTGACAATAAATAATCTATGGTATTTTCCTTGCTTCACTTCTGCTAACACTTTTGCTCATGACTGCATGGCTTACTACATGTTATCTTGTTAACCCCATCTGTGCCATACCAGTTTTAAGGCTGCTACCTTCTTCAGTGTCTTTAGATGGTATGGAAAATCACGTGCAGCTTCACTGAAGAACACAGAGATCACTGGGAAGAGTCTTATTTACGTTTATAAATGCAGGTATTCAGACTGAGGTCTCCACTAGATTGGGCTCTTTTCTGTTAGATATCCATCCCTTTCTGCTGTTGGAGAACCTCTAACATCCAAGCTCAGGACAAAAACAACATGAAAATTTTCCTTTTGCTTTACTACCAGAATTTACCAAAATTTTAGTTTGCTGAGTAGCACAATATTATCACAAAAGTACTGTTTGATTCAAGCAGAAGCTATCTCCCATAATTTTTAACTGCCTTGAAATTTTGAACCGTTTTCATCCTGGTTCTGCAATGTATTCTGTGAGAATAGAGCTGTGCACAAATGTCTAACACCATTAACTTTAACAAGCATTTAATCTAGCTCTCTATATTGTGCTTAATTTCAGTGGGATTCAATGTTCATGCAAACAACTGCATGCAAGCAGCAAGTCATTTCCAGGACTGGTGAGCTGTGAATTAATTCTGTAGCACAAATCAATCATGAACCTCAACTATATTTTTCTTTACTCATGATCCAAAGTTGCAACTGTAATATATTAAAAAAAAACCAAACCAACTTCTGATTGCTTTAGTTTATTTGTCCTGACTTTTCTAAGCCATACACAGAACTCATACTTTCTGTTAGACATTAGAATAGTTTTACAGTTATGTTTCATTAATCTATATTAGCAGTACAATTGTCAAGGACAAACACCACTGCAACATAGTACCTACAGGTTTATGAAGGCTCTCTTAGTTATTAAATCTTGCCAGACATACTTTTTCCTTAAGGAGCAAATAAATATCTAATGGAAAAAAAATATTATTAATCTTCCTGTTGATTTTATGCTACCTTCACATAATGAATCCTACATATGTGTAATAATAAGAGAAATCACAAAATAATGGCATTTTATAAAATGTTTTAGGGATTCCTTAGTCTACGGTAAATGGACAGATGAGACTTTTCCTTTTGAATTGTCTTATCTTGCAATTTTTTGCAAGTAAAAAACTGAAGTTTGGTTGTTAAATTTAGTATACCGTATCCCTATCCTGACTGTGAAGCAATATGCAAAAATGAATACGTAATGAAGTGCTGGTAGAACATTTCAATAAATTGTTTCTTACCTGGGAAAGCGGAAAATCACGATTACTATAGTGCAGACAACGCCATACAACAGTCCCACATTAGCAGCAAAGCATATTGTAAACACGTAGGTACTAACCCATATGCTCTTTAAGGAGGGCATAAGGAGCAAAAAGAGGTGATTAGTTTCAAATTTTATAGCAATGTGTGCTTTATGAATCAGAAATAAAGATTTTTAAAACTAAGACAGTTTTTCAGATGTGAACATTTGGATCTTTGAACTGGCAAATACCAAAGATCGAATTAGCAATTAAAGTAATGCCTCCCCATGGGAGACCATGTGCAGCATGGCACAACTCATCCCAGTGCTCACAGAGGTTCCTTCCAGGGTTACTTAAAATAGCATTTGAACTTGTGCTAACAGCTTAAGTAAGAATAAATGCAGTTGTTTTGGAAAACCTGTGCTTTATTTTTTCACACTGCAAATTCTTGTCACCTTCTTAACTGCATAGATTTAAAATCCTTCCTTCCTTTCACATAATGAGGTGCCCTAATAGAGGTCACATACAGAGAGCTTTTCTTCCACTAAGCATATAAGTGGGAATTATAATTTGCAAGGAGGCTGATCAAAAGTGGCATTTTTCAAAGTAAGCTGACAAAAAACAACTCTATAACAAATAAAAATTACTGGGAAATTAATTCCTTCCAATGGAAATGGTGAGATTTCATATTACTTCCCTGTCTTTCAATATTTGATTACTAAAACTTTGGATTCATTTTAAATACAGTTTTAAAAAATATTCAGAAGCTTCTCTGAAACTAAAGACACTTTAAAAAAGAAATTTAAAAACCTTTTAAAAACATTCACATTTCAATTTTTCTGTAATTATTTTTCTTACCAGAAATGATCACTTTTGTTTCCATACTACAATGATGTGTACAGCTAAGAGACATGCAGATTTTACAAGTAAAAGTACAAATTACTCGATTTCTTATACCAACCTAATTGGCATAATAAAGCACATCTTTCTTTCCTTGAGGGAGCCTTAAGCAGAGACTGCCATCTAATATTTATAAAAAAGGTGTTAAAAAAGAATGGAAAGTATTTTCACTCCTCTGGATATACTGATCCCCACAGGTGCCCGTTTCAAGAATTACAGTGCTGCTTGTTCATGTTTGCAGAATAACAGATCACATTACAATGGCACAATCAGTGTTAAGATTATCCTTTCTGATGCTTTCACTTAACTCACAAAAGCCAGAGATAATAGAATACTTTCAGCCCAACCACAGGAATTTTGCTTGAGCAGATTTCAGAACTGTTATTTTATGAATTATAAAATATAAGTCATACATGTGCTTCGCAGAGGTAGAGTTCCTCTGCTGAGGAACCTTTTCCTCCCTCATCTTCAAGATTCCTGACTACTGCAAAAGACTTTTCAGTTTCTTCAACAGGAGGGTCACTAGGTAGGAAGGTAGTTCATCCTCTGAAACTGTCCTCAATCACTAATTGTATTTTAACATGACATCTTATATGAATTGTTGTGCATGTATTTGCAAAGACCACCTTTATGACCCACAGACATTGTGTTGTGATTAATGAATAAGAAAGTAGCACTAAGATTTATAAATCCAATATACATTTATAAAGAAGCTCACCTGGATGTGGAAAGAACTACTAACAGAACTACTAAACCCCAGAAATCAGTGAGATCAAGACTATCTTAATAAGGATGAACTCTTGACAGCACCTGAATCCAGTGCAATCCAGTTCAGCTGCAGACCAGAACCTCATCACAATCAACTAAATCACTGCTGCAGACCTGCAAAATTCTTATGTCTCAGAAGAAAACAGCATAAAAAGACAATACAAAGTCTGTATAGGAAGAATCAAAGCAAGAAATGTTTAAGCACTGCTGACTACTGAGAAAGCTAATTAAGTGCCTCTCCAACAGCCTAGTATCTTACATCTTAACTGTAATCAGAGACTGCCATTGTTGTAGGGGCTGAGCCAAAACAATCATACTCTCATTAGTCAGTCACCCTTTTCAGTGCTTTGTATTGGCCTGGAATCAATTTTTTCTTTAATTAAGGTAGCATCAAACTTGTAGAAAGAAATTATGTTAACCTGATAGACATTTAAAAAAAAAAAATCATGGGTTTTTGCAAAGTTCAACAAAGAAGTCATAAAAATATCCAAGTTTTCCTTGGCAGCTTACTTCAATATGGTTATTGAATACTCCAGGACAGATAGAATCTAATCACTCTTCAAATCTTCGCAATAATGTGTTATAGGCACATGTTAATATCAAAAATCAAAACAAAATCCACCTTCAAAGTACTGTACTAATTTAAAGAAAAACTCAAAAGAGGGAGAAAAGAATCAAGCAGAAGAAATGGGATTTATGTCAAGTCCTGTACATATCAGAAGCACTGAGAGATACAGTGACTGTGTATAGCAGCTGCCACCATCCACTTTCCATTTCATAGGGTCTAATCATCCACCATTGATGACAGTCTAAAATCAGCACATGGTAGGAAAAAAATCATATAAATAAGTTGCAGAATACTCTCTGATCCTAAGACTAAACAATGCAGTGCTAAAGTATGGTGATAATAAATGTTTCTGTACCAGTTTGAAACCAGATTATGCATTTCCCTGTTTCATTGCACACTGAGGAGATGGTCAGCTAGTGCCCGAATGAGTAGGGTTCGTTGCACTAACTATCTGTAACACAGCTGTGTAGTTTCCTACCATATTCAATGGATTTCGTTATCAGAATGAAGAAAATTTAGGATGCAGTTCATCTAACTCCTACCTGGTAATGCTTCTGCTTAATGGAGGAAGAGATGGACATGACTCACTGGCCAGTTCTGTGCTATCTGTAATGTGAGGCTGTGATGAGTTGCTCAGAGGCCCTCCAGCATATAGCCAAAAGAAGGATCCCATTAAAGTCCTGCTCATTCAGAAAATGTCTCAGCAGAAGATGCTGGAGTCCTGACTGAGGCTCTGGCTGTAAGGACTGAGTGACATGACCATGCTCCCACATCCTTCTGCAGACAAATGACTAATATGTGCATTCATCCTCAGCACACCCTTCATCAAAATTTGGGATTCAAGTGAAGCCGACCACAGCTACAGAGCGGGAGCTGCCGAGTGCACTAAGGGACATGGTTTAGGGGTCGACTTGGCAGTGTTGGTTTAACAGTTGGGCTAGATAGTCTTTAAAGACCTTTTCCAACCTAAATGATCCTGTGATAATAAAGTGGTATGGTAGTTCTTTGATACAATTTTTTACAGGTATTACATACACAATGGTTGAGACAGTATTTGTTTGTAAACATCCCTGGAAACAGAGGGACTGATAGAAATAATACTCTTTTAAAATAATTTATATGTTAATCATGCTTTCAATGGATTAAGCATTTACAAATTCCTTCCCATCCCACTGAGACCAACTGCAGCACAAGTAACATAACTCACACTAGCATATTCACTAATGCAGGAAAAACAAAAAGTCTCCCTAGGATGTCATAAGATAGAATCATTTATGTAAAATTATTCTCACAGAAGAGATGGTTTCCTACTTTGTGGAAAATTGTTTACATAGAAGAGCCCTGAGAGCTCTCAGAGCCCTCTCATGAATCAGGACCCATGTGTGATGAACAAATTTAAAATGCCATCTTCCTCCTGAGGATAATAGCTGAAGTTCTTAAAAAACACAAGAAAATGCTCTAATGAACTCCAGATTTCAAGGAAGACCCTTTCTAGACCCTCTAAATATTTTCACAAAATAGATTGACATGCATTGGATGCATGTCTCAGAAATTCACAATTGTAAGATGTTGGAGAATACTTGTCAAAAATGAGACTCTCATTCTTGGATATACTTTAATTGCTGAATTAGTAGCATTCCTTATGTCCTTTAATATTAATATGTCTTTGTACAATTACATTTAATGCATCCATAACTGCCTCTCATCACAACATCATGTTGGGAATGTGTAATTTTTACCATAAATTCTTGTCATTCTTTAAAAGTCAGGCATGCAGCCTGGCTTTGTCTCAGCTGTGGTCATTTTCTGGTCAAGACATATGTGCAACTTTTAAACATTTTTTTCTCTTTAAATGCCAGAGTATTTAATTGCTGAACTTCTCAAATCCCTTCTATGTAATTAACTCATGAAAAATTATCCTTATTCTGTTAAAATTTTTCACTTAGAACATCACCTTCTGAGATATTTTTCCCCTATCTTTGGTTACTTTGAAGTCAAACTGTTTGTTAACAGCAAAGAGAACATTTTTTTTTCAACAGTCCGCTGCCAGGCAGTAGTTTTTGGCTGTCTTAAAACACAGCTTATCTGTGATACTGAGCCTTAAAAATCAAGAGCTAACAAGAACTTCAGTGGTCTTTTTAGTTATACTAGGAATGTATCACTAGTATCACCAGCACTGTCAAGCTGGGGAATCAAAACAGCGAGTTAGTAAAGTTGGCCTGAATAAGAAATCAGGCTTACAGAAAAGACAAGGAAATCACCTTTTAACTTGAGGACCTGAGGAGTGACATATATTTACAGACAAGGCCAGATTAGCTTCTTGGCTGTTCTCAGAAAAAGCATGAAAAACGATGAAGACAAATCACTCTCGGTTATGCATATAACATATATAGTGGAATAGTGCAGTTTATTGATCTGAGATTGTTGAAGTAATCCAGCCAAGCCATAGGGACTGACAGAAGACCTTAACTGAAGCAGGAGACATTTGAAGATCATATGGATGCTATGAATGGCAGGAAAGAGACCTCTGGGATAGGGACAGTGGGGGTAGTAGCTGAAAAATACTCAAATGTGATTTGAGAGGAGGGATGTAAATCAGAAAGAAAAAGTCACCCATGGCTGAAAGAAGAGATTTCATAGAAACACACATTATCCTGGGATGGAAGGAGCCAATGAATTTCCTCAATTCCAACACCTGAACAGTATCTTACTTTTTACATTTAAAGGGATTGTATTTATAGAGAACTAATCAACAAATAAATATTATTCATCCAATTTGGTTTTAATGAGATGCTTAAAGAAGTGTGAAGGAACAAGGTAGCAAACTCTGTAATATTCCATTTCCATGCAGTATCATTTGCCAGACCTATAACCAAAACAAACCTGACTTCAATGCTACATGACACACACCCTTCAAAGAATCAGTTCCAGAAAGGACAACTGCTAATTATTTCTAAATGTTTTGTTAAGGTTTCTATCTTCAAAACTCTTTGGATAACCTGGGTGATGGAATGATTAATTTTCAGTGTTCTGCAAATTACTGGGGTGAATCCTTTCAGGACAAAATAACACCAGTATAGTTACACAAATCACTGGGTTTGGTGGGGCTCCTCAGAGCAGGCAGCAATGCAAGATCAATGTTTATAGCCTTACTTTAAAGTATGCTATTTAAGGCAAGATGATTTATCCTGTCAAGCTAAGGACTGATGGTAAAACTACTTGAAGATAAATCATTGCTAAAGTATGTTTAGTCAAAAAGATGAACCCAGCAAACTCCCCTGTTCTATAACCTCCCTTAGAAATTATGACAGATGTCAGAGATGTAATAACTACTCACACAACCTATTCTGCCAAAACCAGAAAAGCAAAAATCAATCAGGTTAGTCTATCTGTGAAGACCTGTCAAATCTAATGAGATTCCAGAATATCCCGCTGGAAAATATAACTATTTATTATCTCAATGAACTGATGGAGAAGATATATCCCTCCCATAACTACCAATGTTTTTAAGTCCATTGTTCCCAAAATAATTCTTGATCCACATCATTTATTATTTCTGTCACTGACAAAATGGGTTAAGCTGAACAAAACAAGAGATAGTAAATATTTTCAGAATTTTACTGCTTGAGGAAGAAAGATTTCAGGAAAGATAGAGCTTTTCTCCTGGATAATACTAAAGAAACCCCCAAACCCAAGTTTTCTGAACCTCTAGTTCTGCAACCAAGTGTGAAAAATCTCACAGTCAAACTCAGCTCTGTTTGCCATACTAAAATCCAGTGCTTTATTAAAGTTTTATTCTGTCTAGACTTAACCATTACTACTGTAGAATACTAAGTCACTGGTGGATTCAAAAAAGTCCAATATTAACTCAAATTACCTGTATTTCCCACCACAGAAAAGGATTGTGTGGCCAAAACACCTTCTGAGTATTGTTAACTCAAACATATGGGATGTCAGCATGTATGTACTTATGTAAGTGCATAGAAATTTTTGTTCCACTAATTGGCCATTACATCCAAAATCTACCACAGTAGAGAAATCCAGGAGTCTTCTTACACATAGATTCATCTTTACTATTTGCTAGGAATTCTGTGCAAATTCTGTGAGACTATTTAGACTTTGCATTAAACTAGGTTTTCATACTATGTCTCTTTTCACCTATCTACTTTTTCTGATGCATTCTTCCTCTCATAGTTCATAAACTTTTGCTATGTTCAAACAGTAGATACTCTGTAAAATCTGAAAGAGTTAAGGCAATTTACCTACAGCACCCCTCAATATATATATCTTTCTGCATCACTAATTTTCCAGTTCTGTTTGACCTATGTGGTCATTCCCTATTCCCAGAGGACAAGGATACCAAAATCTCTTCAAAAATGCTACAGTAGCAAAAGCATGTTAAACAGATAGAAAAATCATAAAAATTAGACATGTATTTGCTCACATTAACTTGATCTGTCTGTATACACCTCTAGCATTAGGTTTGTTTCTTTATTATTTGTTTAAATGTTCTTTTTTTTAATACAGCTGATATTACAGATGTTGTTATTCTGAGCTGATAGTGCACAAAAAGTACTACTAATAATATCTTGCACTTATTTCTTCTAGGGCCTCAGAACTATTAAAGTTTAGTTAACAGATGTTTGCCAAATGGTCTCATGAAAACCTCTTTAGATTAAGTTTTACTTACCCAGTCTATTTTATCCACATTCCAATATTTTTTTAAGTCACGGAATTGCATTAGCATCCCCTTCAAGCCCACAACAATAATGCTTGCTAACACACACTGCAAAGACATAAACACAAAAACCATTTGCAGAGTTGTTAGTGAAAGCAAATTCTGTTCCTTTAATTTGGCAGTCAATATCATAATTAAGTTATAAAAAAACCCTGGTAGGTGTTTAGAAAACGGGGCAACCACAGGTGTCCTTGTGACAGATGTGAACAGCAACAACCCCCCTATGCACATTTTTTTTGGTGAGGGCAATCTACAGGCTACCTAATTGTGAGAAAAATGACAGAAATCTCAGGACTACCCAAGACTCTTCAATGCATCACCAGACCAAATACATTCTGCCCCAGTCTGAAGGACTCAAAATCAAATCATCACTCAACTTTATTCAGTGAAAAATTGTAACTTTCTCACTTCCTTCCCTTTCCCTAGAGAAGGGCTCTAGAGCAAAAGTCCATTAATTTTGAAGCAAAAAAAAAATAATTTTTTTTTCTTTGATTCAGGAATATGGAGGAGATGGATGAAGAAATCATATAGAGCCAAAAAGAATGGAGTACAAACCGGTGGACTTACAGTGCATAGACAGGCTGAAAAAGCATATTAGAAGATAAATAAATTATCAAGAAAACAAAAACCAAAAAGTATTTTCAAAATATGGGGGGAAAAGCCTACAGAAAACAGGTCAAAAATCGGCACATAATCCATATAAAAACAAATGAAAGTACAGAAGAAGAATAGCAAAAAAACCCAGGACATATTATGCACCCTTCTTCAAGTGTCCTTACTTTGCGTGGTTTAAATAAGCTATAAAAGGATCTGTGTTTGAAAAGTGAGAACTTTCACGACACCATGTAAACAATAGCACAAAGCAATTTTAAAACATAGTTGAGTTAAAATTTCATGTACATACATGGCAGAATTGTGGATAATTTTGGAGCTGTATTTAGCAGCTTTGACATGCCTCTAGTTAAAATAAACTATTAATTTGTAATATCAAAAGCTAGATATAGCTTATGTGAAAAGATGCCACACTGCTTTAAAGAGTCTTAGCATAGATGTATTCAATGACAGAGATATAAGAATATTTCATAATCTTTCTGTAATTAAGCTTATATCACTATCTAAAATAATTTGTGTCAAATTTATTTGAAAAACAAAATTCTATATCATATGCATATCTGGAAAAATATAATGAATCTTCATTAATTCCTACACACTTTGTCGATTTACAAATGCACAACTTGGGTGTACATTTTTCATAAACTACATGCCAAGAGTAAGTAGAAGAGAAATTCACTTCTATATGCCTACATGATATCATATATATATGAAACTGTATATGACTAAAATCTATACATCTTATGCTGTCATCTCTGTATTTTATGATTTTGAGATTTGCCATGCCCATACTATTCGTTCAGCCACTGAAATTAAAGAGAGCTGTTTTAAAGGTTGTGCCGTCTTCCCCTGAAAGAAATTGTCATTAGAAAATGTTTGGCATCTTGTTCTTTATAAAGGATAAGTACCGTACCATAGGAAGCCAGTACAGCAGAGGTCCAATTGTGTAGATCACTACAAGAATTAATACACAAGAGATAAGGCAAGCCACCTAAAATAATAAACAAGAACTGTAGATCATTCAGTCTAACGACAAAAACAACAAAAGAAATCGTGAAAAGAGTAAATTATAAAATATTGTAGACAAAGTAAAAAATCAGATGTTGAAGGTGTTCACTATTAATGTACCTGTGGGTTGCAGAAGCATATAATTTTAATCTCTGATAATTACTTTTAATCAACTTCAGTTATAACATGGTGAGAGATCTTGACATCTGTGCTTGACCCTGTGCCAGCAAGCTGACACAGATCAGAGCATCACTTACACACTTGGGTACTAAATGGAACGTGTGTGTGCAATATCTCATCCCAGAAGTTTCTCAGCACCCACTGTCATTCTGCAACTTATTTATAGCCATGCACCCTATGTTGTACTAAATAACAGGTCTGTCATAGCACTAAGCAAGAATTACGTATACTATCATTTTTTCAACAAGAGAAGACTTCTAACTTCTTTTGTTGGGATTAACACTAAAAGAAAACTATTGTTAAACCAGAAACCACTAACCATTTCATGTTAATATCAGTGTATTTACTTAAAAAAAAATGTAGTACCATTAAAAATGTATTAAACATTATAATTAATGCAAGTTATATAAATTCAGAAAAATATGTGGTCTAATAATTATATATTTCTTCACAGTATTTATGGTATTAATCTGATGGAAAACTACAGTAAAATTGCACTGTCCTATTCTGCTCTGAGTGCTCACTGAGTACTTCTGGTCCTATA
Organism: Sitta carolinensis; assembly: GCA_032173965.1. Taxonomy (NCBI): domain Eukaryota; kingdom Metazoa; phylum Chordata; class Aves; order Passeriformes; family Sittidae; genus Sitta; species Sitta carolinensis. The sequence continues at coordinate 128,556,648 of CM063284.1, read as the reverse complement.
AATATACAGTTCAGATTCACAGAAGGTTTTTGACGATAAGTAGACAGATGCTCACTTTATTTTTATATTGATAATATGTTTCTTTACTAAAATAATTAGGTTTCATTTTAAGAGACAAGTTGTTAAAAACAAAACCAGACAAGTTGTTAAAACACTAGAAAATTAAAGTCATGGTGTACTTAAAAATACCATCAAGAAGGATAGACAGAGTGTTTACATAAAAAGGGACAGAAAATCTGCTGGTAAAGTCACAAGGAACTTTTCCCTCTTTCTGCCTTCATGAAGAGCAAGAAAAAAAGTGTTAATTCTATTTGAAGGATACTTCTAGTCCATGATAGAGTTCCTCACTTCTGTTTTCTCCCAGGAAAATATATCACTGAGGAACAAATGACAAAACTGCAATCCTTGTATAGCCATTTGAGAAAAGAGGGCTGCTCTGTGCCCCTGAAAGGCTCTTTGCATTTCTTTCATGCCCTCTGCCAAACTGATTTTCCTCCATGTTAAGGAAAGGCTTCTTTTTGCCTATGACCTGACCAATATTTATAAGTGATGGTCTTCTCATCTCCTCATCCTGCCTGGACAGCCACAAAGAAAAGCATTTCCTGATACCTAATTTAAACCTTCCCTGGATCAGCTTCTTGGTGTTTCCTCTTGTCCTATCACTTGTTACCTAGGAGAGTAGCAACAAACTCCAAAGGACATGACATTGATATGGTAGGCTGCCACTGAAGGGCCCTTGAGGTTCAGAGGAAGAGGGAATGTGTGGGGTGCTTTGCCTCCTCTCTTGTTCACAAGCACAATTCGGACAGGTGACAGGCTGACAGGGTCACAGTTATCATTCTCAGCAATTACAGTCCCCTTTTTACTGAGCTACTGTAATAACAGTTTGTGGGTTGAGTTTCCTCCAGTAGGAAATAGCAACAAACATCCTCAAAAATCTAAATGTCATCTCTGTGGGCTCAGGGTACACTGAGGGATAGGACAAGTACACCATGTCACAAGGTAGAAGCTGGGAGATTACTTGTGTTATTTTAACAAAAAGCTCTAAAGGTTACTTTCATTTTATTTTGGAAATCAGATAGAAGATAAATTAGATAAATGAAATACGATTTTTTCCCTAAAACTTCAGTTTAGACTGTACCATTAAATCCATTAAACACCATTAGAGGGCACTTTCGTTACAATGCTGACAAATTCACTTAATCTGAAAGGGCTTTTATGCAGTTTCCTCCAGTCTAAAAACAGAACTCCTAACTTCCTTGCTGCCACAGACCTTACAGTTCATATTGAATGAAACACATAAAAATTAATAAATTGAACCGTGATCTTTCCTAGGAAGACATCACTGATCGGATGCAATTTCATGCAGATTGTTAAAAACGACAGGGCAGCGTCGTTCCCGGGACAGAGGAAAGGGCAGACTAGGGGAATGCAATGGATAAATCAGCCCAGGTGGCAGTGAGCAGTATCACAGCTTTACATCTCCGACGTGCTTCACTCTGAGCGTTACCTGTGTCCTGGCGCCCGTGCTGTATAAAAGTGCTGTCCGTCCCATCGCTGCAGCACTTGGTATGCAAAAGAAAAATGAGGGAATCACGTTGCTGAGGCCATGAGCCAACAATTCCTGCAAAGTCGTTAAATAGAAGATGGTTTTTTTTCCTATTCTGTCATTTCAATGCCTCATGCCAACAAAGGAGTCCCCTATGTAAATATTAGCAATGATAGAGGATGGAGACATTTTTGAGGGAAAAAATCCCACAGGTACATGACAAAGGGTTTAATAGGTCTTCTCACAACTCAGAACTCATTTGAATGATAGAGCTGTTGAACCAGATTCATCAAAAGCAGAAGGGACATTTTGTCTACAGAATAAATGCTATTGCTAAGTTTTGAAGAATAAGTTCAACCAAAATATTTACATCTTGATCCATGTCTGCTTTTTAACTGGCTAGAGCCCCAAGTACTGGTGTCTGGAAGCTGTCCAGATCCTTTCTGGTTTATGGCTCACTGGAAAAAGACAGCCACTGATTTCTCTTGCTTTAGAGCATGTTTTAGTGAAAGTGAAGTGTGGTGGCCATACTATGTGCATGCTGTCTTTCATCACAAATGTATTTGGTGTTTGCTCATAGTCAAAATGAAGACGTGTCTGAACAAAGATTTGTAGAAGAAATGTGTAGAGAAACCACCTTGTACGTGCTGCCTAAGAAGAACGATGTTTTCTGAGGAAGTGTTCCACCATGGCCACCCAGCATCACAGACTTTGATGAGCAAGTTGGTCTGCTGAGGAAAATGGTGCTTTGTCCAGCCAGGAAAACATCAGCTCAGGAGTTTGTCTTCGCAGCACTGAACAGCACCCCATTAGACCTCACCCAGCAGCCTCCCACATCCACAAGTCTCCGTGCCAAGCCCTGTGCCTGGCCCCTGAAGGCAATAGAGCCACACCACCTCACTGCTCTCCTCTCAAGGAGGTTTTGCTCTTTTGCTCCATTATTTGATGCAGATATTCACAGAGTTTCCAAGACTCCAGTAATGAAGCTGTGCTAGCTGCAAGACTTACAAAGGTGCAGAAAGGCACACAGGTTGCTGTGTTCCATGGTGTGCCTTGAAACAAAGCAGCATGTCACCCGGAGTCATGCCTGCACTGAGCTCAAAGCAATCTCTCTCTGCTCCATAGAAACATGGCTCTGAAGCATCAATAGAATTTCATGGCCCAATGTATTCAAACTGAGAAATACTTTAAAGACCTGAACAGACAAGAATATTCCCACTGTGTTTTCCAATGACACAAGAGTTGTAAAGGACAGGACCTGCTGTAGCAAGACAAACTGTCTAGACAGGGTGTTCAAATAGACCTCCAGCTGCAAAACCACTGTTCTTCATTCAACCCTATGTCATTTATCCCAAACCACTTAACATAAAGGTGGAGGGAACATTTTCAGCACACAGTACTAGTGCCAGTTATCTGAAATTGAGCATTTCATTGCTTGAATTAGCATCTCCATGGATTTCCAGTTGGCTTGGAGTTACTCACCCACCATGACAAGCAAAATAGTAGCGTAGAGATGGCCCACTTTTATTTAAACATGTCCTTTGCAAAGTGGAATTCAGAACAGAAAACTCCTAACTTTGGCAGCACTATCTGAACTCATCCACCTTCTTAGATACCAATAAACTCTTATTTCAGGTGAGTCTTCTACTTCGCAGAAGTATAATGATTTCTTATTATAAAATCAGATAAGTTCTGGGGCTATAAGTGCCTGGTTTTGTTTTAGAATCACTTTGTTTCATTAATTAGTGACTGATTTAACATCATAGCTTGTCTATAAGAGCTCAACTGCCAGAGGAGAAGCTGTATCCTTTTAGAGTAGTTAAAAATGCAATACCCAAATGCTTCACTGAATGTAGCATTACAAGATTATCCTGAAGGATGAGCTTCCCCAAAAGGAGCAGTTCAACCAATGAGGGCATTCTGCTGAGATAATTTGAACAAAATTCGGGTGTGACTGTAAACACTAGAAGGTGTCAGGATGCTGCATAGAACATCACTTTTCCTACTGGGCATCCATCTATACCACTTTCCCCAAATGGTGAAGTGATTTCAAGGCTCAGTGACACTAAGGAGAAAGAGCTTTACCTGATTGTCATCCACAGTGTATTTAAACTTTTTAGCAGAGCCTTGAGCAAGAGCTAGTGAGGCTACATAACCCACCAGTGCTACTCCAAAAGCTTCAGTGACTACTTCAGGCAGGACATTCATGGGTGGTGCTTTTGGTGATGGCAACCTATAAAAAATAAAGACAGTAATTTTTGCAAACCTTGATACATAGTCTCTATATACCTACAATTTAAGTGAATACTAGAGAAACAATCTCTGCAGGAACTGCTAATTTTGTGTTACTTGTAAAGCAACATTTTTCAGTATTTTAGATTAATAAGATCTCAGTCTGTTGGGAACAGCAGAAGAGAATTTGAAGAATATGAAACAGTTTCAGATGGAGTATTCAATTTGAAAACTTCAATTTGAGAAATTATAGAGCTGTTGATAACTCCAGGACTGACAAAATTAGCAACCATTCACTAATTTTGTAATGTTCAGTAGAAGAGACTACTGTATATTTATTCCTTTTTTAGTATAGTTGGCTTTCCTATAAAGTTAAACTTATGAAACTACTCAAGTTATGAACAAAACCACCCGAGATGGTCTATGAACTCTTTAAAAAAGCTTTGGTCTTTTCAGAGCACAAATCACACATCACACCATCCAAATATCAAATTGTGCTCTTAAGGTTTCTGATGCTCTCCACTGACAAGGCAGTTAGGTATTTCATGTAAATACCTAAAAATATGCAGGAATGATCCAGGCTCTGCTTCTGTTTCTCAACACTACTTGTAAGAGGTTAAACAGAAAATAAATTCCTGATTAAAACTGCACAAATACAGTTTACCTATTCATTGCACATAGAAGGGGCACACTTAGCTGTGTTTTAGTCTCAGATTTGCATCATGCTCTAAATACTTATAAACCATATTCTTAGAAATGTCCCTAATTTTATTTCATTCAGTGCAAGCTGCCACACATGCACTCATGCTGTCTTGGACTTTTACTTGTGAAATTTAGGAAAACCCGGATATATCCAGGCATGAGACTACACAACAGCTGTGCTCTTCCATACCAACCTGTAGAGTTTGAAGATTTTGTCTGACAACTAATCTAATTTATCTTTCCAGCTATTATATTGACTTTTTTTGCCTTCTTTTCAAGGTGACAGAGGAAAGTGTATTATTAACCATAGTAAAAATGTTCTTTTTGAGATTAAGATAATTAAATCTTTCACATTTCCTCAGGAAACACATTTTCTAAAGTTACTATATGGGTGGAGAGGAATGAAGTGTAGTAATCTACAAATTTTATCCCATTGTAAATCCTTTCTAAATAACCCAAGCAAACCCTCAAAAAAAAGGCTGTAATAATCTTGTAAAGCGTCCTTCCCTCCTGTCATCATCAAGTTCTTAGTACCTACTTTTTATTCCAGAAAGCAATAAAAGGCTATGAAAATGTAATAAAAAAAATTTATTTTTGTGATGATATCTATGCACATATAACTTGCTAACATGGGATTGAATTGTGAGGGAGTATCTAAGGAGAGAGGAAACAAACAAAATACATTTTTACCATTTCTTATTTCATAAACTTCTTTGACCTTTTCAGAGACTGTTCTCAGAAATAAAAATGTTTAAAAGTCACAGGCAAATAAAACCCACATTACCCTTTAGGAATATTTCCCACAACTTCTATCCTGTAGATGTACTCCATATCAGCATAGTAGCAAGCAATGGATGTAGCAATTATCTATTGATTCAAACAGAAAAAGATGTTACATTTCTATTATTTCTGACATGGTCCCTACTATTGCCATACCTAAGCATGTGCCAGTGTTAATACATTTGTCCTTATATCAGTCCAGTAAAACAGGAAAGTATCATTATAATTTCTTTTGCAAATGTGGAAGAGAGTCAAAAGAAACTAAGATTTGGACACAATAATGAAGTGAGACTATAGTGCAGTCTGTACATTCTGTTAATGAAAGGGATTTGTGTGGCTCTCTGTAAAGCCTCAGGAACCTTGGCAGTCAGAGTCAGAGTCCCTCTGTTCAGTGTGTGCCCCAGAGCACGGCCATGCACATGAGCAGCTGAAAGTCATTCATGATTTAGATGTTCCTGGTTCAGCTGATATTCTCTGAGCTCATCTAGTCCAGACTGGCTGGGTTGACTTCAGCACAGAACACAGCAGAAGATGTGTCTGCCTCTTGTATTTATGTTCTAGCAGGTATGAATCTTGTAGAGGGAGTACAAAGTTTGGCCCTGAGGAGGTTCAAACTAATTTCCTGTATTTCAAATGAGATGAACACACAAATCCCAATAGAACAGGGTTTCAGTCCATAATCCTTAGTTTTCTGGTACATATTATCCAATATTTTTAAAAAGGTAATACTGAGACTAGGATCACACTGCCTCCTTTTTCCAGCATTTTACCCTTGTAAATATTTTCTTTCAAGTAACAGAAGAGTAATTGCAATAATACATCCTGAAAACCAAGCTGTCCTTCATACTTCATATTTTCTTTTAGAGGTTTAGACAAAAAAAGAAACCTTCTGATGGTGATCTGCTGCTGATCATTTGACTACTGCTTAATCCTTAAAGCAGGGTGTTATAATGCAATTGCTAATTTCAATTTAGTCTATACCATGTTAAAGGAAAACTGTTAGTAAAATGATAGAAAGCAATAGCATAGCTATTTAACTTTGTTGTAGATAAATAACAAGCAACATCTAAGGCAAAACTACCCAGCACAAGTCTTGCTTGGAGTTACAATGTGCCAGTTACTTTTTTTTTCTGTTTCAAACTTACACTTTAACATTCTCAGCTTCTTGTTCTTGTGATTATGTAAAAGTAGTAAACATATGAAAAATATTATACAAATTGGCAGCTTATGTCAGTTTTCATAATTATTAAGCCAAACTGTTTTCTGTTCTTACAATTCACTTACAGCCATGAAAATCAGCTGTCTATTTAATAAGTGACAGGTGTGGGTGTGGGTAACTATAGACAGCACAGTAAACTTCAGCAGATTGAGCCACTGAAAGCTTTGTAAGAAAAAGCCTGATATATAATTTTGTACTTACCAAAACTAGATCGATGGGAAGGACAACTTTAATGTTTCTGTGAAATTTCTCATTCAGTTCTTTAACAAGAACAAGTACCACAATGCTCAGCAAGGAGAGAAGTAATGCCTCCAACTGAACTGTCCTGATATTCTCAAACACATAGGCATAAATCTACAGTGAACAGCAAATAACAATCACAGATCAAAAAATACATTCTGGATTAGCATGCCATGGTATCTTCTCACAACTCCAGACAAATAATGAGTGAGAGCTGAATCAATACTGCAGGAGCTGAGTCATTGGACAAGTTTTTGGCCTATATTTTAGATTTTACAAGGAAGAAAATTACCAATTTACCACTCCTTGTGGAATTTCAAAAACTAAAAAAAAAAATGCAGTGAATATCTGTATATATTAATTTACAAATTTCTGTTGGTAGAAACAAGATATAAAATGCCAGTAAATATGATATGTTTCCTTTTCTTATTCAATCTCATTAAATTCAGTGGATAAATGAGTGTCACATAAAAACATCAAGAAAAGTTTCTTGCACAAAGGTTTATTTGTAGCATATAACATCCACCAAAGCTAGCAGTAAAAGTTATTTCTGAGAAAAAAAAGAAAAAAAAATTAAAAGACAGAAAAGAGGGGGAAAGAGAAGGAGAGGAAAAAAGGAAAGGGAAAGAAAAATGCAGTAGTGGATGGGAATGGATGCAACAGGAATCTGCCAAGATGAGCATCCTCTTCAGGGCATCCTCTGCAATCTGTGGTCATTTTTCCAGAGTAACATTTTCCAGAGTAACTTCACTGGGGCATCCTCAGTCTCCCTGTTGGTTGCTCTAGCCCCTTACGCAGTGCTCCATGGAGCATGCTTTGGTCAGGCCCAGGTGCTGCACACACTAAATAGTCACCAAGCTTACATACCCATGTTACTGGTTATTTAAATAACTAAAGTTATCTGCTTAGCCCTGTTTGTTTCCTTTTCTGCTGACTGCAGAGTTAAGAGGGAAAGAGGACACCAGGCCAGAGCTATGGAGCTGTGAACAGGAGTACTTCAGCTTTTCAGCAGTTAATATGTGCTGCAATAACCTGCGAAACAGATTAGAAAAATGTAGTTGGATCTGTGATGGACAGAGGAAATATGGTGCTGAATTGTAAGGAACATGAGGAATAGAAGCACGAACAGGAATACTACGACCAGTGGTGATGAGCAACAGGGGTCTTTGATGATAAAAGCAGTGTTGTAAGTAAGAGACTCAGAAGAATGCAGTTGCCTTTGCACCAGCACGGATGACACAGTGAACTGTAATTTTTGCTCTATGCTGAATTTGTGGGTTCAGGAAATAAGGCATAAATCAGTATGGTAGTAGATTAACATAAAGTAATGAAAAAAAGAGAAGTTTACTGAAACAGGTAGAAGGGGTGAAGAAAGTTAGAGACAACATCTATCCTGATAAATAAAGAAAAAATGAGATCTTATCACAACTTATTTTCAGGCTTCATGAGGAAAAGCAATAGTGTATTGCTTGAAAGAACAGCAAGCCATAAAAATGGATACAATACACATGCTTACTAAAGCTGTAAGGGACAAAACAAGATAGGCTAGATCCCTTGAATTCTGCATTTAAATTCTGGGAACAATTGTGCATCCTGAAATATAAACCATGCAGAGAACAGAAGTTAAGAATAGGATGTAGATTTAGACATCATCACAAGTAACTTTTTTTAAAGCCCAACATAAAGGATAATAAAATCAAGTGAAGTCTGAAATAATAATAGTAATATTAAAAAAAGGTGTTTTCTCTGGAAATGACTAAGAAGACTACTAAAATAAATCAAAAGTGACACTTGTAGTTTTATCAAAATAAAGATTAATAATTTTCTGCTCCAGAGAACTTATTCTCAAATACATCTATAATACTAACAAGATTTGACAGTTTGGAAGTTTTATACATATAATTATATTGGACAGGAAAAAGTACCAGAAAAATTATCTTGAGAAAGAACCCTGTTTTAGCAGAAAGGTGGTCAGTATGATGATAAAATTTATTTCTATTGTTCTGATTCTGTCACTCATTGAAGAGGTGATGCTCGCATTGGAGGATGAGTAAATTAAAATAACTTCCTGATTTTCTCTCTCTGAGAAAATTTTCATAATCTAGAAAGGGAAAAAAGCCTAACCTAAATATGGTTTCAGGAAAGTAACTTTCTTCATAAAGAGGAAATTTAGCCCTTAGAGTTTCGATTAAGGATGCACAATATGATCCAGCACCCAAACATTTCTCAGAAACCAGGAAAATATTTAAAAATCAACTTGTTAGGTAATATGATCCAGATGTGTCTTAAATCTGAAGAATGGCAATTAAACCACAGTTTTTAACCACATATTGCCCCACTGTAATCAGAAAATATGTGCATTGTATCTTGAGTGGCTTGGAACTAGATCTCTCCCCATAATTCTCCAAGAATGCAGTTTTAAGAGAGCACAGGATGTGGCCCAGTGCCCAAACAGAAGCTGTGATTAATTAAGACAAAATGAGGCAATCTGGAAAACTGTGCCCACAAACTCACCAAAGACTGAGCTAGATCTAAGGTGAAGTGGCAGGAAAAGGGAAGAAATGAGTTGATTCCTACTTGCAGAAGTCAGAGAGATGCAATATGTTTTGAAATGAATGCTGGCTATTAAAGTGTCAGCATTAGCTATCAGTGTTCATGGCATCAAATCTAATTTTCCTGGGCAAAGTGAGACAAAAGACTGAGTAAATAAATAAAATTTTAGTGAAGAAATATACACAGACTTCAAGAATTTTGTCTTTCAAACTGAGTAATAAAGACATTTCCATTTAATTTTTAAAATACATAGCCAAATCTTGTAAACCTTTGCCATATGCTTTTCAGACTTTGCAACAAAACCATTATATGAACTGCCTAGTACATCCTTTGGTGTTATTTTGAAGTTGTACCCTTCTGTATGTAGTCTACATCAGCCAATAAATTAAAAATAATGGAATTACAAACACGTTATAGCTCATTCAAATTCAGTAGCCCAAACAGCCCTGTCACCAAAGTGTCTGTAGTACACTAAAACAATTCTGGCAGTAATACATTAATATTAAATTAATTACTGCATTAGACTAAAGAGCTTCCACTGACTGGTTGGTTCCTGGGTAGCCATTTTCTGAAAATCTAAAGCCACTCAGTTTGTGATACAACCAGTAAAATGAGGAGATCCTTTCACAAGAAAGAGCACGTGGCTCTTAACAGGAATGTAATTAACATACACAATAGACATCTCTTTAAACTGCACATTTTACATGTATTCTGTCCAGCCAGTTCCTGTACTCATCCAAGATCAAACTATAAATCCTAAATCTAAGTACATAAAGCTCAAGCTTGCAATAACATTGGCCTCTGATTCAAAGAAATATTTACAAATGTTTTAATCAAAATTGTAATGATAAGTTCAGCATTTCACATATTTGTATGATGCACTTACAGAAATAATTTGGAAATTACGCAGCAGAATTTAGCTTGATATTGCAGTGTACAAAGCAGTCTTTGCCACTATGTAATTTAAAATATTTTTTAAATTAGCAATAGTATATTAATTGAGCTGTTTGCCTCTTGTGTTTTTAGTTTCATTGTTAGTTTTGTGTAAAGATTCTTAATAGAACCTATGTTACAATATTATGAGCAATCAGTAGACTTTTTGGTAAAAAATGCAAATTTGGGCTTAAGTGAAACAAGCAATATTCAAGCTTTGTACGTATATATACAGACACTGAATGTTCCCTTTCTCGAGGGCATCCATCAGTTTTGAGGTGATATTGAACACTGATTACAGTGTTTATGTTCTAGAAAGGGTGTGTATTTGGATGTATTAATGAAATGCTCCGAGTTGTTTTTTTTTTTAATGTCTACATGAAACCCCAAAAGATTATCTCTGAAATATGTATAGAGGCTGAAGCAAACAAAGGAATTAAAGGATCACATTATTTAACACAATGCATTTTAAGACTGGACAACTTCATTTCATTTTCAAAAATATTTCACTCTGATGTTCTTTAAATATGGCACACTGGAGGGAGAATGTACAGGCAAATACTGTAAGCTGTATAGGTAACTGGGAAAAAAAGGGGTGGAAAGAAAGGACTGATAGCAAAACATGAAGGTTTGGGGGTTTTGTTTCAGAATTGCAGCAAAATCACAGATTTTGCAAGAGATTTGCAACACAGCCTTGCAAAGCAAGTTTCTTACATTGCAGTTCATTTTGCAGTGTTGTATTTTCTCAGAAACATGTAGAAAGAGAAATATATCTATACACAAATAAGGGGCACATACAAGTTTGTTCTTCCATTTTCAGATGCTGAGTGAAACTTTTCTTTTCTCTTGTAAAGTTAGATCTCACATGCATTATTTCCTCACTGTTTTTGTTCTTCACCCTCACTTTTCCATTTACAAAATACCAGCTGATGCTGCACTGTGCAGCTCAATTGAAACGTGGCAAACTATATACAGGGAAAACAAAATTTAATAAGTTAAATAACCTATGTGTAAACACAGAAATACCATAGGCTCAAGGCCAGTGTACTAGATTTGTTCTCCATATGCAAAGTTCCTTTCTACGTATTTAACCATGATCTCACATGCTATAAAGAATTCATTTCACTGGCTTGCTATACTTGCAACTCTCCTATCACACTTTATTAAACATTCTTATTCTTGCTTTGCCAGCCCAAAGGCTGCCTGAGGCAAAGCAATTGGTTTTGTGAGTGGGAGGTGTTTTGGAGTGGACAAAGAAAAAAAAAATGTAAGTAGAAGTACCAGTCTTTGGATTTTGAGACTTTGAAATAAAGAACACATCCAGAGAGACATGCCAAAGTTGCCTTTCACTCTCTAGACACATGTGCAAACTACCTTATATCTAATTAATACAATTTTCACATAAAACTACAACCACAGAAGAAAATTATTGTTAAATTCTAGCTCTGGTGATTTTGACTGAGATACTGGACCTTCTTAAGGCAATTAATAAGTCAGAACAGACACCAGAAATATTTTAAAATACTTATATAGTAAAATTGCCCTGTTTTTATTATTCTTTCAAGTTGTACAGAGTAGATTTTTTTTTTTGTAATTTTTTCACATAATTTATACAGCAATTCAGAACCTTAAAAAAAATCAGGAATTTTTTTTTTTTAATATGTTCAAAGGGGTTTGATTTCAAACAAGAAGAGAAAGGCAAAGGACTTATTTCAAATACATTGAAAATACAAGGGATAAGGGAATAGATTTCTTTTAAAGCATTTGAATGACTTCATTTATGATATCATCAGCACTCCAAGGTGGAAATATTTCTTCATATCACTTCTGTTCTTTATTATTGCTCAAAATGTGCATTTTGATTATGCCTTGGCTGCAGTACTTAACACCAGTCATCTTTAAAAGATGACAGTATTCCTATATGTAAGTATAGTCTCCATGGAAACGCCATGAAAAAGAGGCTATTCACTTTTTATATTAAGAAGCATTTATGAAAAGGCTTTTAAATAATGAAAATAAACTATCAAGAACAGTTTTTAATAGTCTAATAAACCAACTGACCACTCATAAAAAATAGCTATGACAATTTTAGGTATATCTCTACAAGATAAATGGATAAAATACTTGTGTTTATTACATGCTCCTAATTTTCCTTAATAAATTGGTCCTGTAAAAAACTAACAAATTAATTATCCATATAAAAAACTATCAAATTTATAAAATTCTCTCTAAAAAGTAGCATCTTCTAATCAAGATTTCACAATAGTAAGTTTTCCAAATAATAGGAAAAAATAAAGCACGTAGTAGGGCTCAAAGATATAGTCATTGCTTTTAGATAGGGTGTCCTAATTTAGTGGCTGACTAGATGAAGTCTCACTATCAGTGCAATGTAACTATCACCACAGCAAGTAAATCTAGTTTTATTATGAGCAAAATAGCATTTTGACAGGCGCTGTTGTAACACTAACAATACCAAGAGATTATGCTCACAGCACTGAAACTCAAGGAATAAGTTACCATCAAGAATATGTTTGTGACTTTTGTGTAACAAGATTATACAGCTTTGTTCTTTAAGGTTTCAGCCAAAAATATGTACTTTCCAAGGGCTGTGACCATGGTACAGGTGTTGGTTCATCACCTCCTGGCCTTGACCAAACCCGCCGGGTGGTGGTATATCCCTGACAGTACCAGGTGCTTCCACATGATACAGGTGGGAAAACACTGTAACAGCAACATCCACTGTTGGGAACAAAGGGTGATCAGTCATCCCCTGACAGCCTTGGAACATTCCCTGCCTGAACTGGAGCCCAAGTAGAACAGCACCATTGTTGCCGAAGTTTTGGAAACAATTTCCAAATGTTTTGAAAACTCCAGTAGTTGCCCACATGGGTTATGGCCAGGGTGGAAACCAACTGATCACTAAAGCAAATCACCTTGTGGGCCTGCAGACACCAGCCCTAAGTGAGGCCTCCTGAGCTCTTCTGGGCCACATTGGGCTGTGCCAGCACCTCCCTGTCTGTGGGCACCTCTCAGCTCGTGAACCTCAAGTCTGCGATACTCAAAAGACCATCACTTACAGTGAGGCAGGGCTGACACACACACACACACACTAACTCCCTGAGATGCAACCCCTGCCTGGTGAGAAACACTCAGGAATTTGCCAGAAGTTTTCCCTGAAGCCAAGGGGAATTTTTGATCAGCACCTTAACACTCACAGACAGGCATCTCTGTGACATCTCATATCTCTGCCTGTGTGCATGTGAAATTATTATGGTGACAATGTTGTTATCATGACACTGTCATTAAGTCACTGTTGTATTTTTAAAAAATCCCATTTAATCACTTCATAAATGTTAAATTATTCAGTGATGAAATTCTGTTAAAGCCTTTTGCACACCTTATTTTTTGTATCCATACCCTTTTCACTCTTACCCTTTTTCATCCTCAGTCTCCACATAATCCATTCTAAATTGATACTAATGCAATTTTCCTATGAATCCTTCATCCTTGAAGTGAGAGAGTGAACCTTGCCACTGAACTCTGTTAAAGTCACACTTTCAGAAGTTCATATTAAGCTCATACCTGCTTTTTGCCAATACTCCTGATAGCGATGCTTTAAGCACCCTAGCCACTCATTTGTAACAATACTGCATGAAATGCTGCATGCAATTTATAAAAGTTACCTTAAACCTGTCCACTTGCTGTGGACAGCTTTAAGGTAATTTTTATAAATTATTTATAAAACTGTGGACTTTGCTTTATGGCAAGGTAGTATCATTTCATAAAATAATAAATAATGTATCTAGAGTCATTTTTGCATAGGAGATGCACAATGGTCGCAATGATGGTCAAATTTCATTCAGCAGCATATTAAGAAAATATGTTTGAATTTATATTTATATTCCTTCCATGTGTTGACCCAGACAGAAATTACCCTCCCTGCATGAGTGTATAATGGCTCAGGACAATAAATGGAATTATTGATGCCCTAACAAGCATATTTTAAATTAATTACTGTACCCATTGCTTCCAGTTCTCGATCAGATTTCCCAAATCTCTTCTTGCCAACAGTTAAAATAAGATGAAAGTTTATCTTCTGTTCATTCACACATGTGCATAACAAATTCCCATACTCTTACACAGAGACAGTGCACGTAATAAAATGTTAGCTAATGAAGTAACCCATCTCTTTCACTGAACTCACATGAAAAAATGCCAGTGGTCCCGATATGTATGGCATTTTCATTCCCAGCAGATACTTCACTTGTGAAGTCACGACGTGTGTGGCTGCCCCTGTTGTCATCGCGCTGATGACGGGCTCCGTTAACAGGAAGGTGGCACTGCCCAACTGCAGCGTAAACATGGCTACCTAAAAGGCAAATTGCAGGAGGATCAGACATCATTACAAAATGCAGCCTCTTGGTGATAGGACCATGAGTCAGAGTCCTTTTAATGAGTTATAAGATGAGTGAGCTAAAGATACAAAGCAAAAGTCCTTTGGAAGACAAATATAGCTGAGAATGAAATCCACTGAAGTTCTGAGAGTCTATTCTACTCACTAGTTTAACAGACTCTAACACTGGTTTAGTAACAAAAGCAAACTCAAAGAAACTCTAAATATTCTCTCCTGCTCAAATATGTGAGCGCAAGAAACACCATAAAAACATCAACTCAACACTGCAACAAGAAGTACAGCAACTCAAAAAGTGAGGCTGGTTCTAAGATTCATTCCTGCTCCACCACTGTGCAAACCAAATTGGCCAAGAGCCATATCTTGGTCCAGCTTACTGATTGCCATAATGTTGATTCATAATCATGATTCCCAACATTAATAATTTCAACAGATACCAAATTTATGAGGTGTTAAAGAGACCTCTAATCCAGTAATTTAAACTACAGCAGGATCTACAACTATTGTAGCTATTGTTATGTTCAAATGTTTTCTCCCCTTACCCTGGCCTTCAAACATTCTTTCCCTCCAAAGTATGAGATTTGACAACACTTAATTCCTTGAACAAAGTTGTTACATGACTACAGATGCTGCTGTGGTTTACATAACATTTAATGCTTTTCTGATCCACATTGTTACATTGACATTATCACTGCTCACAATGAGTTTTGCAGTTTCTTATTTCTATGGTCTTTTGCAGTTGCTGTTCTTCTGCCTAAAAAGCTACATGCTCTTGGCATAGACTTGTTTGTTACAATACGTTTTATGAGGTTCATTTTGTGTTTACCATAGTAAATATCATAATTTTGGAATATATCACAGATTCCCTTGCTGCTTTTCTTTTTTCCCTGCAGCTAAAACTGTCATTTTCAGATGTTATCATTCTTTATGCCTGAACACCATTCATATTATCACTATAAAACTCACCTGTATGCAGTGAACATTGAGCACAGTACCACAAACGAAACAAAAATATCAAAATAAGTGGCTTTTAATTTATCACAAAACTTCTAGTGAGCAATATCCTCTTCCATTTGAGAGATTAAATCTGAGATTTTTCTTCTACTTCCAGCTAATAGCATGTAAATTGCTCTTTACTATGAACAATTGGAACACTGAATGCCATTCAAGATTGGACTCCAATAATGATAATTACTGTGTACCCTCTGTGAGTAGTAATTTCGTTAGTCAGGGCTAAAACTGATAATTACTAATTTCAGTTATTTTGTTTAGCTATTTGTTCTAACAGTGTGTCTACTAATATATTTAAAACATTGTTCACAGTGGCAAAGTTCAATAAGAATTAAATTCTCCCTTCCCTTGAGAATTTTTGTTTGTTTTCTAAAATTGGTTTCTATTGTCTGAATGTGAAATTTCTAACTGTGTAATAGTTTAATTTCCAGGAAATTGGATGTTTATTTAGCCATGGAATGAAAACCACAGAGACAATTCTGTGTACTACATAATATCACAGAGAAGTATTAGTTACTATTAGCATTGCAGAGAAAGTTATTATTGCGAGTTACAGCAAAATGATTGCTGAACTTAGAAATTTCAGCATCACTCTCAGACCTACTTTTTGGGTTTCTTACTTTTTTTTTCTTTTAATCTTCAGCATTTTAAGAGGATGTTTCACAGGTACTAACAAAAAGAACACATTTCAAACACAGTTTTTATTGATTGCATCCAGCCATAGGCTATGTAAAATACATGCAAACCATGAGTATGGTTTCAGTTAGACAATTCCTGTATCCACTCAATTAAACAAGCAGCAGCCTACACTTGGTCCCCTCTCCTTACTGCAGAAGGACCTCCAGAAACAAAGGCAGTACTTCATGAGTGTGAACATCCTACTCTTTCTTTACATGATAGTTAAATAAATATGATGTGCACCCATACATCTTCCATGGAAAAGATCTAAAATGAAGCAACCAGAACAGGAAACATTCTGGGTGGAGGGTGGAATTTTCAGCATAAACTGGTATGGGAACCTCATGTTTTCCTTGCAACGTGGGTAATGTACAGAAACTGCTTGGATCATGAGGAGGAAAAAGAGTTTTGAAACAAACCTCCAAAATCTAGTTGAATGTGAGTTTTCTTGACAGATAAAATTATTAGCATTTACACAGGTCCAGATCGACTCTACAATTAACCCTCCATGCTGGGCAACAGCCATTTGAGCTTGGCTGCCACTACATTTTGAATAAACACCATTTCAAACTTAGCTAAGTTGACAGCACTCAATTGCATTACATTGCATTATGTCATAAAATCTTTCATCCAATAACACTGACCAAACTGCAGAAAATTCAATATTCTTAAAGAAATGTCTAACAATCTTCTTTGTCTTGGTTATTGGTTGTGATGCACATTTTTGCAGATCTTCCACTTTATTTTCTGTTATATTTTATGATTTCATTTTTGATGCAGACAAACTACAGAGAAAAGTGACAGTAAAGTAATAGAACACAAAAAAACAACCAAACAAACAAATTTTTTTATTATTTGTCATAATATTGAGATTTTCTTAAACTGTAAAAGAAACAATTTTTTTTCATGTTTTAGAATTGTATCCAGAATTCTTAATTTTTAAGAACTTAGTTCCTAGAGGATAAAAGCATATTTCAGGGAAAGAATATGCACAGTATAAAAACGGTTTGAAAGGCACTTGGCTATTTTTTATTTGTGTGGCATTTTCAGTACATAATACCATGTAAAAAGTCTCATTAAGAAGTAACTTTCTTGAGATGAATTTTGCTTTTGCCAAGCATACATTCTTGAATAAATTCATGTAAATGAAATCAAGACTTTTCAAAGAAAAGAAAAAAACAAGATAAGAGAAAGTGAGAGAAAGCAGGCTTGAGTTAATGCACTAAAGGAGAAGAGATCATGGAAACAAGGCATACAATGAAGTGATTAGACAGAAGTGGTGGAAGGTGTGATTTCTAAAAAAAAAATAGAAAAAAGAAGTAAATTTAAATTGGAAGAAAGACAATACAAAGAGAACCTTTTCTTGCAGCTGCCTTTACTGCTCTATAATTTTACTCTGACAAGTAGAAGAGAATGGGAATTTAGCCAGCAGAAGAAAAATGAGCAATTGCAAAAAGCAAAGCCCTCTATGTTCATTAATTCTGAATATTTGGTTCTTGTCCATTTTCAATACTTTTTTCCCATGACAACATGCTCCATTTATTATTATTATTATTATTATTATTATTATTATTATTATATATTATTGTTATTGTTATTGTTATTGTTATTGTTATTGTTATTATTGTTATTATTAAAATTCCATTCAACATGTAGTCAATTTAACTTCATGGCCAGTAAAAATTTATCACTTAACAGCTCTTTGAAAATCACTAATGTCAAACTTTCTATCCACAGAAATTGAAAGACTGATATATTACTTGCAGCACAGATTCAGCTTTGGAGAATGAATTTTAAACCCCTGAAAGCTGCACTGCACTGGAAGGGGTTTTTCACTGTTACAGCAAAGGGGTTGTGCCTTTTCTGATCATTTGCTGCATGGGCTGGGTGGATGAGGCCAGACATGGGGAGCATCTCTTGGAGGGAAGCAGTACAGTCTGTGAGCCTCTCATTTAGTACATTTTATCAGTTATCTCAAAATCTAAGGTTACAGAAGTGAAGACATCTGTGGATCCTCTGGAGACAACAATCAGGCACAGTTCCACTTGGCTGAGTTGCCAATTTAAAACTCTCCATGGCCTGTATCAACAGACATCTAACTGATAGACCACTAGCTTTTGGTCTTCTGAGCTGTTGTCCCTGAAAATAAGCCTTCTGATTTGTTTTAGTATAATGGAGTCAGTTCTCATGAATTGTAAGATAAACAAGAATCATGTTTACATTCCTTTGTAAAAGATATCACCTGATGGACTTCTCGAGTGACCAGTGGAGATGGAGAGGTGGAAACTTCTCTGTCCAATCTCTGGTCACTCTCCAGAAACTGATAGATACGAAGTCAACAATAAACGAGAGAGTTCTTTTCTTCTTCTCTGCTTGAACACCTGTTGTGTGTGTTACTGTGTGTTCCTATCTACATCACAGTAACACTGAGATGCAGCTCTTATGTTCATTCTGGGTGTCTGGTAACTTCTGATGGTGTGCAGAGTGAACTTTCCTCATTCCAGGACCTGAAAAAGTCTTTTCTATGGTATCTCTGTAATAACACATAGTATGCTCTACCATAATTGTGGGAACCAGAACTCCCCTCCCACCCAGCCTACTTATTGTTTTCAAAATGCAGAATATGAGCCAGCAGTGTAAATAAGGTATTTCCACTGTATAAAAAGAAAAAAAAGAAAAAAAAAAGTTATTTCCTGATTATTTCTGCATATTAGAATCATGTTTTTCCTCATGCAGAGCTACGCATAACGGAATAGTGCAGCATCATTTTTCCCACAGGGTAATACAGATTTGGACAAGAACATTGCCTTACAAAACACCCTTCTTATTCAAATGTGCTTCTTTGTTATTCAGCAAATTGATAATACATTGTGTAAATTTCTTCTCATAAAAACCAGGAACACTTTTACTTCCAACTCTGTATATCAGCAACTAATTACATGTTAATTTTTTAAATACAGTAGATGAAAATCTTACTAATAAAAATGTTACCAGACTGGAATACAATAAGCAGTTATTTCTCCTTTACAGAAGAGTAGCCCAACAAAAGTCTGTAACATAGTGGTCTTAAGAGAATTAAGGGTTTTTTCCCTAGGTTTGTTTTTCTCTCTCTCTCATTTTGATCTTCAAGGAGCTTTCCTCTATTTATTCAGCAAATCTTAATCTTGAACTTCAGTTTAGTATGCTGAGATTGTTTTAGAGATATATATTTATGCAAGCATTCTTTCACATATATTAATAGGGAAAAAAATCTTACCCAAAAGCTCTTTTGTGGATTTTTAAAATGTTATAAAGGCAGCATCCAATTTTAATTACAAAATTACTCCATAGGTGTCTGTTGTGTTCCATCATTTTCTCTCCCTAGCAATACCTCCAATGCATTTAATATCAGGGACGAATTCTATTAGTTTGATTTGTTTTCCATGCCCTGTTTATCTTTATAGAGTAGCAACTACACAAGCATTAAAAAAAATCTTCATTATGCCTTCCATTCTACTTTTAAAAATGAAATAATGAATGCATTATATTCAATGGTTTTGGTAATTACAGTTTCTATTTTATGTTTACTTATTTTCTATTTTAATACTATTGTATCTTCATCAAAACTCCTCTTAAGGTAACTAAATATCTTTCCTCTTTTATGAACATTTCCTCAAACATTAGATTTCAAAAGTAGTTTAGGACTCTGAAATGTATTACTTTGAGAAAAACTTAAGCAGCTAAGCCCCAAATTTCAATTGTGATAAGCTCTACCTATCCTTGCCTTATGATCAGAAAACAGTTCTAATTTATTTCATGTCTAGATGGCACTGAAATTCTCAGAGCCTGCTCAGAGTTTGCCTCACACACAAATGCACAGTGTGGTCTGTGCTAAACACAAACTAGCCAACAGCAGTTCATCCCAAAAACATCTCCCCCCGCCTTCCCTCCATTACTCACTACTTTGTGTGTTTTCCCATGTTTATTTTATTTTATTTATAAAATGTTTATTTTAATATTATTTGCTGATTAAAGTACTTAGCCAGGCTACTGGAAAAATAGCATCAAATTTCTTTTTAGGCCAACGGTGTTCAGCTCTTTACATACTCTTCCGAAGAAGGAAACAGCTGTTTTGGCAAGGACTTTTCATCCTTCATCTGGAGACTGCCCAAGATATGGATTAGTCACAGCATCTGTTGTTTTTGTGCAATTAGTGGGTACTTAGAGAACTGCATTTTGACTGTTTTTCAGAAAAATTTGTCTTATAGTAAATAACATAAACCAGGTCTGCTCCCTTCCCAGAGAAGTACTATTCCAAATACCAACTACATGGAAGATACAACTCCTTTTTGTACTTCACGATGTCTTCAGTGAAAAGCTGTTGCCTTAAAATGTATCATACAATTCTTCTTTTCCTAGAACATATATAAACTCCAGGCTGGTAGTTAATTTCTAATCTAATCTGATAAACAGAAGAAGGTAGAATAAACAAGCAAACAAACAAATAAATAAATTACTTAGCTCTCCACTAAGAGCAAGATGTGCCCTGTCAGCTTATCTGGGGTTTGCAGCAACTGTAATCTTGATGAGAAACATAGATCCCCACACTTAACAGCACCTGGCAAGATGGCAAAGTTTAATCTCAGCCTCGATCCAGACTTTCACCTGCACATCACAGCTTCAAGGCACTTCTTTGGGAAATAACTATTTTACTCTGGTCTCCAGCCATTAAACTCACACAAAGGACTAGTGGCAGCACGACAAGCACCAGCTGTGTTCGTGTGATTCTAATGCAAGTGACATTATTGACCTGGGAGAGAAGCCCATGCACGTGGCAGAGTTCCCTGCCAGACCTGCTCTGAAGCTGCAGAGAGGATTTACCAGTTCTCATTCCTCTCAGGATTAAACAGGACATAGGCTGAGATAAACCAGCCAATGCAGCTGAAGGCATGTGAAAAAGAACTTTTCAGAATGAAAGAGTAAGAGGTCCAGAGGGCTCACACAGCTAATGGAATCCTGCAGCCACCAAGCTAAATAATTTCTGCATTGGATTTTGAAGTTACGTCAAATGAATGCAGGCACCAACTTCCCACATGAGGCATTTTGGCCTCTCTGGGGATGACGTAGGAGATTTCCAAGCTGTGAGCATAGGATTCCTGCATGAAGGGCTTCATTCATGCTCTGCTGTTGCAAGCACCCTGCACAGGAAGAAGTGCTGTGCATTGGGGCTGCACGTGCAGGCATTGCCAGGCACAATCTGCATCAGCTCTGCCTTCTGTGTTGGCTGTTGGCTGTCCTTCATGCTCCTACCCCAAGTCATAATCCAATAAAAGAATCTTTGTCATAAACGAGTAAAAGAATAATAAAAATGAAACAGAAATAACAATGCTTCCTGCTATGTCCTACTGACTAACATAAGTATGTGCCCCAGTTCCTACCCAGCACACAGGCTACTGATGATCCCATTCTGGGCTCCTTTGCTCATCGTCGGCATAGGAGAGGGATCCAAAGCACCAAGTGGAAGGGTCTGGGTTTCTTTCAGGAGCCCAGGTACCTAGGAGGTGTTGCAATGTCACATGCTGGAACATTACTTCTATTTTAATATTTACAAGGAAAGAGGGAAGCCTTTATTGAAGACCTAAGCAACTGGCAATGGATAAAGAAACTTGCCCCTTTCAGCCAGAATAAGAAAAAAGAAGAATTTTAAAAGACCTCTGATCATTTAAATAAACTTTAGAGAATCATTTGAAGACATCTGTTTTACTGTTTCACTTTAATGGTGGGTGTGTGAACTCTGAAGAGAATTTAAAGTTTTCCCTACTGTTGTTAATTATTGGATATTGTATAGTATTGCTTTTCAAGCCAAGGGCAACAGAAGGCCTCAAGAATATGTCAGTGCTCACCAGGAGCTGATTCATGTTTTTTTTCTGAAGGAGAAGGAAAGGGGACACCAACTGCAAGTGAGTATTAAAGTAGAGCTGACTGAATGTGGTAATGTGGTTTTGCTTGATATTGTAAAACACTGGAACATGTATACAGATAATTACTACATCTCAACAAAGGAGTAACAAATTCTTGAAGCACATTAATTTAATCATTTATGACCATTGAAACAGATGTTTTCACTAGTTTTTCTCAGAGAAGTATAAAAAGTATTACAAAAGTCATGGCTGTCACAAAAGCAATTCATCAGTAGCATAGAGAAAATGTGATCACCACTAACCTGAATGATTCCTCCTAGAAATGAAACTGCTGCTGCAACTCCAATCCTCTGCATTTCAAATTCTGACAAACCCAAAATTCCTGAATTATTGTTTGCAGTGAAATTAGTTCTGGCTGAAGGGACAAGACGCTCAACTGCATTGGCAGATATTAAGGAAGTTAAAGCAAACGTTCCTGTAAAAAAAGCCACATATTAATCACCAATAATTCTATATCTGTCTGTACTCATCACTTATGATCTCTTTCTCAAAATGGCCATTATGTGTAAAAGTGCCATTTTCTACATTCCTGTCATCATAAGAACAATTTTAAAAGGTAATTTTTCTATATAACACACATTTCTTCCTATATAATGCCATTTATAACAGCAAACTAAATGTAATATTTTTTTAGCACATTCATTAAGACAGGTTTACAAAAGAGATTCAAATACAACAATTTACAATGATTTCAAGTTATCAGAAATGCTTTTAACTCACCCTGGATGTGATCGAGCAGTCTGAGAATCCCAGCTGTTCACCATTCAAATTTCTAGGGCAATTAATTCACACTATATATATAGTACCTAGCCATCAAATTGTGTCTAGCACTCTAATAAGTGGAGGCAAATTATGCGAAAAACATTTATTTGCTGAGAGAGGTAAAGCACATTTAATGACACAAAGAAAAATGAGGATGACAATTCCATGTTAAAAGACACAATCATGCAGAGCGATCAGAGCATAAGAATATCTTGCTGTGTCAGACCAATGGCCCATCTTGCCCAGTACTCTGCCTCCCGCTGTGGCAGTCAGAGGTGTTACCTGGGGAAAGCACAGAAGCCTGGCCATTTTCTGTGTGCCATTGCCCTTATTTCCATATCAGCATCCATAGCTGTTGCGTTAGAGAAGCACATCCTTAGATGACCTTTTTTGATTTTGTTTGTGGATGAGAATTCATGAATTTGTTAAAGGTTTGTCTGAACCTGCTTGTAATTCCTCCTTCTACAATGTCCTCTGAGAGCAGGTTGCAGAAGTTCAGCATCTGCTGTACTGTTTTCTTTGATCTATCCTTTAAGTCTTTTAAAACAATTTCTCTCTAAACTTGCCTCTTTTCTATTGCTGCAGGACCTGCTGAACACAGTCCTGCCCTCGCCTTGGCCTTCACAGAGTAAAACCCACAGCATGAATTTCTCAGGAACCCACCAGGGATACCACCACCCTGAAAAATGACCATGAGGTTCAGCCTTTTGCTTCATATCTTTCAACCTGCTAATAATTAATAAAAGGACTTTACTTCTATCACAAGGACAACTTCGTTTCTTTAGTAACCTTTGGTGTGGAACCTTATCAGTAGCTGTTTGACCATTCTGATATCTTATATTCAAAGTATATACCTTCTCCATGCACTTGTTGACATTCATACAGTAGTCTAAAAGGTAGTGAGGTAGGATTTTTCTCTACAGAAGTCACATTAACTCCTCTCCAACAGGGTCTGATTATACATACCTTTTTTTGCCCCATCCCTGGAAGTGTTCAAGGCCAGGTTGGATGGAGCTCTGAGCAACTTGACCTAGTGGAAAGTGTCCCCGTCCATGGCAGAGGGGTTGGAACTAGAAGACCTTTAAGGTTCCTTTCAAACCTTGCCATTCTATGGTTGTAAGATGTTTGCATAAAATTAAATTTGAAAGCAGCTTACATGAAATTCTATCTTAAATCAAAGACTTGTATGTGTTATTTATGGCAGATAAAGCTGTCTCAGAGGATAATTCAAAATCAATTTTGTTAACAAAAGTCAAGAAAAAGGTATATGTGTTTGTTGCTCAGGTGAGAAATCTTTTGAAGTAGATCAGCTACTTCAAAGAAGAGGCGTTTCAAGTGAATTAAAGTTAACAGAACAAGGCCGCATCACAGATCTTACAGAAAATTCTGGTAAGTGATGAGATTGTCTCCAATGTCCATAAGAAATTATGGAGCATTTGAGGCAGGCAGTATAGCTCCTACACAGTCAGCTACACACCATGATGCCTTAACTGAGGCTGGGGGAACAAGTGCATGAAACCTTTCTTCTGAAAAGCTAAACAACATATGTCACTCAAATTTGTTAATTAAAAAAATTCCATGTGTGCAAAAAAACTTTTTTTTTTTTTTTTTTTTTTTAATTGAGATTAAATTTTGAAGTAGAATTGTGAATGGAAAGAATTTCCACACCCAGGACCATGCAGAAATCTGCAGACATGAAGCTGTGGAACTCAACGGAACTCAACAAGTCATTCTCTGAACAATATTCCCTCCCAAAGATAAAACATCCACCTTAACAGCTTTTACTTACCTATTTTATCAACTGTTTTCATTACTAGAATTTCTGTTAGCCAGATGCTTAGTTATCTCCTTTCCTACATATGATGGATTGTTGTCTTCCTAATAATCTTACACCAACAAACTTCTGACAGTACACTTGTAAATTTTTTAGTTTTTAAAGAGCTTTTTAATATAGGCTAAATTTTTTTCCTATCTGTATCCAAGAATAAAATTTATTTTCTAGATTCTAAATTTCCACCTTATTTTGGAATGCTTCCCTTTTAACATGAGTTGAGTACAGTCCCTTACTCATTGCAACATTAAGGCACTAACACATCCACAGATCCTTTTTGGACATCAAAAGGCTCAAATACTTTCTGTACGTCTAGAGAAAACAAACTTTCATCTTTCCTTTTTCTCTAAGACAATTTATAGCTGTCAGAATTTTATTTTTTTGTATAAAGTAACTGAATATTTTGGATAAAAAAGGATGCTCAAAATGTGTTTCTAACTTCTTAGTGGAACATTGCATACATTTGTGCAATCAGACTCTGCAGAGCTCATTTTGAGTGCAATTACCCAAAGCCATCTTTTCTCCTCTTCAAGATTTTTTTCCTCTTCAAGGAAGAGATACCTCCTCCCTGCTTGAGTCTGCTGACAGCCACAGGGGCTGCTACCCTTTACCCAGCCATGCTGTGTGATGCTGCTGGGCCTATCTCATACTTCTTGCAAACTTCAGAGGCCATCAGGTGCCCACTTCTGCACAGCAAAGAATTTGTGGTTCAATCTAATGAGTATTATTTCCAGCTGCCCTCTATAATTTGATTTCTTTGGGCTCAGAAACAGAGCAGTCATCAAGCTATTAGGAACACAAAGCCATTCAATTCTTCAGCTGCTGAGGCTCTGCTGAGGGTAAACAAGTAACTCATAACTACCAGCAGAGTAGCCAGGCATCATCTTTCACTATCTTCAACAGGACAAGAGTCCTTATTGGGAGAGTCTCTAGCTTTAGTACAATAGCAGGTAATGGGCTCAGAAGGTCATCTTTGTTTATCTTTTCCTGAGAAATGCAGGGTTTGTGTTTTAGACAGGTAAGAAATAATGTGTGTTTTCCATAGTTTAAGAGGCAGTCGAAACCTTTTTCATTTCCATTTGCATACATCTTGTTGGCAGAGCCCTTTGTTAAACTCATAGCCTGAAGCAGATTTCTAAAGCAGAGTAAAAATACAAAAGCTCTTACTAAATTACATTTACAAAGGGAGTGTCAGTGCAATATTAAATTATAATGGCAGGAGTAACTCTAATATATTCTTAATGAGGCTCTTTAAAGTACTTAAACTGACAAAAAATAGTTGTAAAGGGAAGCACAAAAAATCTTATTTCTGTTTAATCATAGATAATTGTCTTTGTTTGGAAGACAGGTATCTGCTAAGGACAAACAGGATCCTCTCCTGGAATAGAGAATGCAAAACTCCTCTCTCCAAATTGTTATAATTTTGGAATTAAGGGACTCTCAGGCGAAGATGTGAGGATATGGATAACAGTTCTTTACTTGTGTTTAGCAAGGCAAACAGAACAACAATAACTATGAGATGAACAACAGACAGAACCAGGGAAACAGTCCCAGTTTTCTCTGCCGCTGGCACCCTTTCCCCGTTGGTGCAGTTCCCGACACAGGCAGCTGTGGTGCAGAGTCCCGGGGTGCTGGAGATGGATCAGGAGCTCCCCGGCGGTGGCTGGAGCTGCAGCACGAGTCCCGGCAGGCAGGGGGTGCGGGCTGAGGCGTGGAGAACACTCGGAGCAGGAGCGAAGGAACAGCGAGGGGGGCAGGAACTGCAGCGGCTCCCAGCCAGGCAGACAGGGGCCAGGGTCAGGATTGCCGGGACACACACGGAGAGACCATGGCAGGAAACCCCGAACTCTGCTCCAGTGGTGCCAGTGAAAAAAACAACCTCCCCTGAAGTCTGGAAACCACAGCCTGCTGTTCCCTTCTCCAGCCAAGCACTCCCCCAGAGAGAAGTGAAGTCCAGGTGCTCATCCTCTCCCTCCATCTCAGCCACCTCTTTTGTCGTTCTTAAGTATCCATAAGTGCCCAGTGATTAGTTCCCTAGCAACTTATGGGAAAAAAAGTCTACAAGAAGACCCAACACCCAACAATAATTTTCCTCTCATTGACCTTTAAACAAGAATAAATAAAATTCCATATCCGGTTCCTTATTTTGGAAAATTACTTGAGCAAATAGACACTTACCTGTTGCAACATGACGTCCCATTCCAAATATGGCATAAATAAGGACAGGGAAGAAAGATCCATATAAACCAAAAACTGGATGGACTGAAGACAGAACAGCAAAGGCCAGTCCTATAGAAAGTTAAAGAGAATTACTTCACTGTATGAAGATAAAACTGTTCAGTTTGCTTTGTTGTTTTATATTTTTATGAGAAAATGTCTACAATTTTATTAAAAGCAGGAAAAATCTCACCTTCCTTTATTAAAACCTAGAGCGTAAGTGAACTACTGTACAATACGGATCAGAAATAACTGTGGAAGGTTTTTCATTTCATCATCAAAATCCACATATCCTACCACGTTTCTAAGTTGTCTCCATTGAGGGTTTCAAGCCTCTTAATAGTCTGACCTCACAGGAGGAGGCAGCACCACCCTCAGAAACTTGTGTTTGAGACTGCCAGGTCTCCAGGCGGTGGAATGGTTATTTCTTACAAATAACTTTGTTCTTATATTTCAAAACCTATAATTTTGGTTTGGATGGAGGCTCTACCTTCTGTTTTCTTCTAATTTTTAAAACAAAAAATATTCCAGAGTTCATCCTCTTTAGGTGCCTGGGGTTTTTATGCCTTTAGATATTAACATTTCTTTCATCATGTAAAGCTGTCAATTCAGAAACACAAAGTATTTGATTTCATGTTGAGATAGAGATTGAACAGAATTGGTTCTGGTTTAACTTTATAGACTTACTAATTACCTTCATTGCTTAGCTATAGAGGACAGTGTTATATATGTTATGACATAATTTGTGCTTATGTAAAATATACGTGAAATAAAGTTGTGCTTGTGACAGAAATTCTTAAGGTTTAAAAAAAAAATCACCGGCCAGAACCAGGGAAAAGATCGCTTCATGAATTGTGAAACAGATGCCAGCTGAGAGAAAGACCTAATTAACAAATGAAAAGACATGGCTCTGTGTGAAGATGGGCCCTTCCCAAGACAGACCAGGAAACACCCAAGCCATGAACACTCGATAAGTATCTACAGATCAAGATAGTCAGAGTCGTCAGGAGTGCACATTCCAATACCAGGTTCCCCTAACTCAACGATCAGCATTTATCGCTTCCCAGAAACGGTTTTGTCCAGCCCAGAACAGAGAAAAGGAGACTACATGAATATGTAAAACCATGAAAGAATAGGAGAAACTCTGCCCCAAAGAAAAAAATTTTATAAAAACTACCCCAACAGAGCAACATTTGTGAACAGAGGGGATCCGAAGCGATAGAGTTCGGATCAGGGTTCACCCAGCGCCGACTCCTGGCTCGGTGCTGTCCCTTTGATTGTGGCTATCGGAGACCAAATTTTGGTTTCGAAATAAAAACCTGTTTTCTTTATTATTAATTAGGCTTTATTGTTTTATTATCTATAACAACATCCCTTGTTATTGATATGTTTGTCTATACATCCATCCTTTTCTTAGAAAGTCTTGGACAGGAACTCATCTTTCAGCTGAGGCATTCCTGCAAAGCAGCAGGTTTGGCTGCTTTTCAACTGGAGATACCTGAGTTTGCAAGTCAGACTGTGGTGGCTTCTTGCAGGACATTAGAAAAAGACTCCCCAGACTATGCCTTAGATCAGCAGGGTCTACAGCCATTTCACAGCTTAGTTTCTTAATGGAAACTAAGAGTAGAACTTGCCTTGCACAGTTGCTTCATAAATTTTGGTGAATTCCTCATCATACAATCTGGAAGAAAGGACTGGCCTGTGTAACACATAAGATGCCTTTCTGAAGTCCATCTTCAACCTGAGTGTGTTCACAAGCCCAGGGCAGACGTGTGTGCACTGGGAGAATGGCCACATGTGGTCTGTGACAGAGTGCTCCAGATCTGTGGAGTGGAGTTGCCTTCTGTGTACATGTGAAATTCACAAAGAAAACTAAACCTGTAGTATTCATTGTTCTCGCCGAGCTTTCCTAACTGCTCCAGAAAGCATTCTTTACCTGAAGTGTTGGTGTTATGGGGCTTTGATAATATGGAGAGTGCCAAAGAGTGTCTTTGTTCATGGGCTTTCAGTGGCAATGCTGAACATTTTTATGCAAAATCTCCTTAAATTTTCATTTGAGTCTGTAACAAAATGCATGTGGTGGGGGGAGGCAAGAAAATGCAAAATGATCAGAAGTGTCAAGTTCTCAGTGAAGCAATTCATCTGTTCTTAGAAAAACCCTGTAGATTTTGCTGGGACGAATCCTACATGGATCATTTTCATCCACATTGTGCTCAGCAAAGTAGCACTATCAGCTATGACTTGGAGAAGAGATATTTTAAAATGTGTTTTAGTTTTAAACTTATTTTAAATAGAAATGGACTTGGTTGCTCTTCATCCTTCTAATTAGTGCATCTACTGACAGTCACTTCTGCATTTTTCTCTTAGCACAGTATTATCATAAACCAGAAAGCTTTTTGAAATTGTAGTGCAACATCCATATTCACATCATCAATAGAGGTAAAAGAAGATTCTGACCCAAGAGCAACACAGAAGGGTGTGCCTGAGGAGAATAAAGACAGCACAGGAGAGAACTACACGACCCTATCCAGATAAAACTGAGCGTGGAGAAGGGAGGGAAATAGAGAATAGGAGAAAAACGTTTTTAAATCTTGTTTAACACTGGAAAGCTCTTCCATTATAACCATTTTATCAACAAAACTGAAAGGAAACAAAAACTTTCGAATTAATTTACTAGTCAAATACTACTCATGCAGATACTACAGCCTTGCAATAAAGCATTATGCTAGGCTAATTTATTTTACTCTACAAAAAGTAAAGGAATTAGTAAAATCAGTATCATTTTAGTCTCATTTTAATTATAACATGATTGAAATGAAGCGACCTGTCTGTGTGGACAGGCATAAGGGAAATACACAAGCTTCAGCACTGAATGCTGAGCCAGAGATGTACTTCAGAAGGGTTTTGGGAAGAGCCAGTTAATGCTGGTTGTGGTTGTAAATCCAGATGATCTGCTGCTGATAAATATCACTTGTTTACAGGCACATAATCTGAACCTTAATTTGGCCCTTGTTTTTCTTCATTTCATGCCTAGAGCTTTCACATTCTTGTGTGTCAGGTTTCTAGATGCAGTGTGTCATTTTTCACGGTGAGGATATAGCAATTAGAACAGAGCTAAAGTTACCAGCCTTTGATTTGAGTCCTGGCTGTTTATGTTTTTACTCCCATTACTGAAGCATGTCACTTACTGAAGTGCGTAAGAACAGACAGGGATTATAAAATAGAATCAGTAAAGACTTCAGGTTTTCTGATAAGGCATAAAATGTTCTAAAGGTTCAAATGCTTTTCAAGATGTAATCAGCAGTATATTTAAGCTCATTTCATTTTCATATTAAACTTCACTGCAATCCATTTTCTGTGCTCAAGAACTTTCATGTCAAAAGACAGGAAACATTATTTTCTTTTTTTCATTCCAAAGAGTAATGCTTAAAAGAAATAGATCATAAAGCAAGGATCTCACATAATCTTCACTGGTAATATGGAGAAGCCCCCATGGCAGTGACATTAAGACTTTCATATAAGAATATAAATTCCATGAAAAGAAATGCAAACAAATATTGAACAGTAAGTTCGGAAACAGCGCATTAATATTGTTTGTTTTAACTACCTCCTTATCATAAGATAACATTGTGGGACACACTTTCACTGAAAATCATGACCTGTGACTAGCACCAGGTGCTCAACAATCCTCTGGCACACCACACTGAAAAGCAAGAAAGAGATGTTCAGCACTGTTGCTCAGCGTCAAATTCAAGTAACTGCAAAATAACAATCTTGATATAAAGAGAAACAAGGCCATCTCCTACCACAGGAGAAAGGTTTCAGTTTAAGTTGGAAGTTTCTGCTAATTAGATTAGTGCCAAAACTACAGCAATAAAAAAATATTTTCCATAGGAAGAGCTATGAATCACCAGAGTACAGTCAACTAGTTAACCATTTTCTGCATCTGGAAATATGTTCATTATACGTATGTCTGTTCTGAGGAAAACTCTACCATGCCTTTTGGAAATACTAGGTGCAAACCAGAAATTAAATGAAGAAGCAAGAAAAGTATTAAGCTTATAATTAATTTGAGGAGTATCAACATTAGTATCATTTAGTATTTACTGTAAATATATATTCTTAAAGCTTTTCTGATAGAGAAAATATATTCAAATAACTTTCTGTAATGTTACCTTTTACTCTTAAGCGTGACTATACTAAGATGGTCAGACCCATTTAGGGTTTATGGAACCCTAAATGACACTAATTCATCTTCTCCCATTCAAAAAAGCTACCTGCAGTTGTGACCACTCTGATGCTTCAGAAAAATACAGTTTCTCCATTTGTTAACAAAGCTCAATTATGCAGTAAGAGGTATTTTCTGAGGATGCCCTAAAATGCAGAACTGGTGCAGGTTTAATGAGTTTCCTATCAATACTTCTTGTTGAACTAGCAAATCAGACAACCAATCACTCACATTCCAGGCTTTAATTTCTAACTCCAGGATAGCTAACTTCGACTGAAGAAAAACACAAGAATTTTTTTTCCACCACAAGAAAAAAATTAATAGTACCTTTCATAACAAATTTCCTACACAAACCTACAGTTCTGGAGGGTTCTTTGACAATGGCTTCATAAAAACTCTTAACACAAAATGATCCTTTGGAAATAATATCATTAACCTCCAAAACCTGGGAAGCTCAGTATCAGCTCTCTCAATTACCTCATGCTTGCAAGACCTCTGTTACTTAATGGCAACATTTGCTGGGGCTACACAAGTGGATTGTACCTTCTGTCTTATTTATTTAGTGATAAAGTACCAAGAGCTTAAAATCATTCTTTGGTTCTTCTGTCATTCAAAGCCTGAAATAAATGAGGAATGTAAAGACAAAATGGAAGGACAGGTCCTCAAAAATGAACCATAAATTTTTCAGAAACCACACAATGGCAGCCCCTCTCTTTTTGAAGGATCCTATTGGTGCAGCTCCTTCATATGCAACTGCCTCCTTCAGCTTGGTGAGAGTTGAGCACCTCAGCTGTGTTGGCCATAGTACCTGAATTCACAGTATTTCACAGATTCTGAAATGCAGCTCTCCCAACACACCATCCCACAACCACATCGCAGGCAGATTTGAGAAAACACTGTTGTATTCTGCCACTTTACAGAGCTCCAGATACTGGTATTTGTATCTTAATGTTCAAAAGGAAAATATGCAAGCGTTATGGTACAAGAAACAAGTGGATGGCATAACCTGCTTATGATTTCACTGTTCAAGACAACTTGACCTTTATGTACGTAATAGAGTTTATATATAGGCAAAAAAGAACATTAAAAAATTTCTAGTGTTTTTGTTTTTTTAATTTTATTTTAATAGAACTCCCCAAAAAAGCTATCAGTCTTGACAGACAACCTGAGATGAAAAGTTAAGACCCATTTAGGATGATTTTGACACAATATCTGAACATCACAAAGATTTTATAAACTGTTTCACAGTGAGTTCTATGAGCTATTATCCACTAGTCAGCCTTAATACCTGAAGAATTCAGCCACCTCCAGAGTCAAAGTATTTTGGAAGTGGATTATAGGTAAATTTCTCTGTATTTCAGTAAGAATATTCAGAAAATGAAGCCTTCAGAAGTTCCTGGCAAGCAGGTAACTATGAGGTAATCTTTTGAGAAGCATCAATGCTGTGGAGAAACAAAAACCTGTCATGAGTGATTACAGGCCTTAATCCAGATGAGCGGGACTTCTTGAAATCCATTAAAAGGGCGTCTATTTTGGAAAATCGGTGGCCAAGGATTTGAAAGAGGAAGATTAAATGTGATGTCCTTTCTTCCTTCAAGAATCAGCGTTTCCTGGGTTTCTCAGTCTCTGTCCATGGTGCTCAGGCACCCCAAGGCACAGGGATCCGCGCAGCACATCTGGTCACGCAATGTGTGTACACCAGAGTGCACCTGGACAGGAGGCCCCAAATGAGTCAGAGGCCATCCAGGAGATGAATTCACATTTCTAGCAGTCTGTTAGACAGGTCTGTATTAGCACATGTGTAACTTGGATGAATTTTTATAGACATTAGAAATAAAATATTGCATGCACGGCAGCCCAAGTGCCTTGATCCTCCACTGGAAAGTCGTAAAGTGTGAAACATTGTCCCACATTTATTCACTAACATGTTAAATTTCATATTCAGCTTACATCATTATTCTTTGCATGGGAGAACTATAACAGAGTTCAACTGGACACTCTCTTCCACAAATCATGAACCACATGGATTCTCCAATGCATTCTGTAGGAGGTTTTCCTGGCTCTGTTTCCAAATGTGCCTATTCGATTTCATCTACACATGTTATTTGTAAGCCAGATGTATATTTACAAGGCAGCTTTACCCCTTAATAAAATTATTAGCTCCAGTTAGTCAGCTCAGAGTATATTTATGTCTACATTTATGATCAGAGCCTGAAATAAACCCCCGGCAACTATCACCCTTGAGAAGACACAGCTGGGGTTCCTCCATGAAAAGCTAAGGAAAAAAAATTATTTAAGTTTTTGGCATCATGCCTTCCAAAACACTGGGCACCAGTTCTGGAATGCAGGAAGGCAGTATAGTTAATTTTTTTTGATGTCAGGGTCTCCAGCCAGTGTTAAGGAATTAGTTGTTCAGCAATAAATCCAGCTCCAGATTAAATTAACTTTAATTAAAACATACAAACCACACCAAGACTCAGTGAGTTATTATTGGGCTTGAAAAAGAAAAGAAGTTGGCAGAAATAACAATACTGATTTCATCAGATGCCATCTACATATTTAACTTTTAGAGGAAATATGTCTCAAGGGCCCTCCACCCTCCAAAAAAACAGCCCACCAAAATCTGCTTGAGCCAAAGCATTTCTTGTTCATAATAGGTCATAGGAAAGGCAGCAAATGTATACTACTATATATAAATTCTACATGAAGCATATCCCTGTACTAGCAGCCTACAAAAAATATTTTTTTTAAAACTACAAACACTGACATCATTGCAATCTGATAAGTTTGAAAGGCCAGATCTTATACCCTCATGCTTCCAATAGGCAGCTATTGAGTACAGGTACTGTAACACACAGAAAAATGTTTATTTCAAAAGAAACAGAATAATGTTTATGATTCCACAAACTTTGCAAGAAAAGACTGAACCAGAAATACAGTGGCAGTGTTTTCATTTTGAAACTCCCACACATTTGTCTTAACTTTTTCATATATATATATACAGAAGTTCAAAACTTCACTTTTTATTTTGAGCAGCAGCTCAAAAGAGAGCATAAAATTGAAAGGGAGCATAAAATTGTGAAGACCCTCCCTTGTCGTCTGCTCCCCCTTATGACAGCCAAACACAATTGTTTGTAATTTAGCACATCCATGAATGGAATTATGTGATGAGATCCATCTTCTGTACCCAATATTTAAATACGATATTTTTAGAACTACTTCCAGTTTTAAATCTAAACATATTCATGTTACTTTCACTTCTCCATGTGCTGCAACTGTCTTTTAATTTAAAAGCCTTTCCTGATAACAAAAAGACCTTCTCACGTTTTAATTAACCTGTCTGAGCCATTTAAGTTTTCTCGCAGGTATAATCTCTGGTTTTTGCTCCTTCTCCTAGCCTTTTCTTCTATTGAGATCATCTTCCATGAACAGAGACAACCAAAACAGCACACTATGTTTATTATAATGGATCAACAGAGAGCACTGCCAGTGGTCATCAGTTTCTTTGCACCTCCTAACTCATGCAGCAGCTCACCTGTTTTTTTCCAAATAGGCTAATTATTTTCCAACACATTAAAACCACCTCTAACTGAGAGCAGCAGCAGATTTTCTTTAGAATCCATACATAAATCTGAAGCAAAACCTACCAGCTGTCCTAGAGCCTTTCTTCAGAATTGCATAGCTGAATCAATCACTCTGGTGTCCTTTATTACTCTACATACATATGGGGTTTTTTTTCATTATTGTTATAATTATTATTATTACTAAAGAGAAATTCAACTCTATGGCTTGCATCTAATCCAGTCCCTCATCTGCAATACAGACTTGTAACAGGGGTACAGCACGACACTCACTATCAATCATAGAATATAATTCCAACTTTGGCAGGATCATCTAGGGTACGTATTACCAGATATACAATGACACTTACCTAGATTTTCAGAATCCTGAGATGGCAGTTACCCATCTCAACCTTCAACCTGAATGTGTTTAGTTTTCTCTGTTTGATATGTGTTACATGTCCATGTGCTTGAGCATTTCCCATATGGTAAAGTCATCATCCTTCAGGAAACTGAGTCAAAGTTCTAATTTTGCACTGAGGCTTCCATTCAGACCAAATACTTCAGTAGAAAGTAACATGACTTTGTTTTGTACTCATTTTTTAAATGCTAAAAATGCACTTGTAGGTTAGGGGTTTTTTGGAGGAGTTTAACTCAGTTGCAGTGCTCGACATTCATATCAGTAGCAACCTACTGAAATCTGAATTCTTTGCACCATAAACCCTCAGTGTTGCATAAGTAATTTCTCAGTTTCAAGAAAAACATTTTTGTGTATCTAATTTCTCTACCCATACACTTTTCTATTAATGGACATTTTAAGGAGCTCTAAATTGTTATAATGAAAAGTGCAGGGTGTAAGTATTATCATCACTCAGAAAATTACCCCTCCCAAAAAAAATTAAGTCATATATTAGTGTAAGCAGGAGACTGGTCATTAATAGATTGAAGATGAGGTTTATAATTATCAAAGCCTCAGGAGAGATCTTGGAAGAAGCCTGAGAGAAGGGTTGACATTGTCTGAAGTCAGGTACCTACATTAGGAATTTACATCCAGAAAGAGTAAAACAACTTTAGGTGTTATGCAAAGCACGTAATTTTCACAGCATGTCATGACCAAAATTTTTCAGATACATTTGTGTCCCCTACCTGTTTGGAGAACATAAATAAGTTACATACACTAAAATATATACTCAAAGAGACTATCTTGGGTAATAATTCCTCTGACAATGAACTCAGCTGCATGACAGAGGGTCTGTTTTTTAACTTTTTCAGACAAACTTGGCTTTATTTCTGTTGTGTTCAGGGCTATTCAGGGAAGCTTACTGATGGGTCATGGTAATGGCTAGCTACATGATTTCTATATGCCAGCCTTTGTGAGCAGTGTGCTCAATTCTGCCCAGGAAAAAACAATAAGAAAAACAAGCAAAAAAACAAACCACAAACCCCTAAATTCTAAACATTCTAAATAAAAAACCACTGAGGTACGACTACCAACAAATATACACTGCAAAATTTAAATCCTGAGGCAAAAAGCTGTTTGTTTGAAAAGACAAGACTGAATAAAGAAGGATAACAAAGTGGATTAATGGTAGATGGATCAAGAGCTTGGTAAATGAATAAATAATGTCAGGAAAGATCACCTATGAAAGGCCTTGAAAGTAAATAATTTTCTTGGTGCAATAAAAAAGACCACTGGGAAAATAAGCTAAGCAGCTGCATTCTGAAGAGATGATGGGATTAGAGCAAATGTTCAGAAGGCTACAGAAAAAAACATGACGATGACAGTTTTATGAGATTTAGAAAAGACTGCATGGAAAGACTGCATCATAATGCATCTTAATTTTATCATGCAAGGAAACCAAGAAAAATTCAGACCCAGGCTGATCAAAGTATTCTTCTTATATGAGTATGGGGTGACCATGTCACACAAAAACCCCACAAATAATTCTATTGTGACAGGTCAATGGATGAATTACAGAAAACAGTCAGACCTGCCCTTAACCATGAACTGATAAACATGAACTGTTTATTACCCACAATGGCATGGATATAAAGGTTAAGACTCCTAAACTTTGATGTCTGCCTCATCAGTGTCTACACCTGAGCTCATCCCGTTACATTCGGAGGAAATCCTATTAATATAATTAATCAACCTTAAAAAAGCAAATGGTTAGATTTAGTCAGATGCATCATGCCTGTGGTGGATTGATTGTAGCCAGCAGTTAAGTACCCAGCCAGCCACTCACTCCTCCTCAAAGGATGTGGGAGAGAATCAGAAAAGCAGAAGTGAGAAACTTGTCAGTCAAGATAGACAACTTAATAAGTGAATGAAAGAAAAGAAAAAAGTGATGTAAATGCAGTCATTCACCACCTCTCACAAGCATTGACTCACAGAATAAACTGAGTTGGAAGGGATCTATAAAGATCATCAAGACCAATTCCTTGCCCTGCCCAGGACACCCCAAGAGTCACACCACATGCCCAAGAGCATTGTCCAAACACCTCTTGAGCTCTGTCAGCTCAGGCTGGTGCTGTGACCACTTCCATGGGGAGCCTGTTCCAGTGACCAAACACTCTCTGGGTGAAGAACAAGACATCCAACCTAAACCCCTCCTGACTCAGTTTCCTCAAATCCTGGCACTGGTCACCAGAGAGGAAAGATGAGTACCTGCCTCTCCCCCTCCCCTCACAAGCAGGTTGAGGTTTCCCTTCAGTCTCCTCTTCTCCAGGCTGAACAAATTAAGTGACCTCTGTTGTTCCTCATTTAGCTTCCACTTAAGGCCCTTCATCACCCTTGTTACTGTTCTTTGGATGCTCTCTAATAGCTTAACTTAAAACTGTTATCAACTAAGTCTTCATTGACCTGTGAAGAACACAAAAGCAGCTTACTGAGAACTACTTACCTGCACAGTAGACCCTTTGTTTTATTGACATGACTTTAATTCAAAAAGGAAAAAGAAGGTTAGGCACTTATGAGACATCTGCATGGATCTAGCAATTGAATTTGTTTGCAAGGATGAGGGTTACAGATTTAAATGGAAAGGAGACTCTTCAGAGAATGACTGTTAATGGGGTATTAATAAGTTTTAAAGGGAAAGGAAAGAGAGCAATGAATGCTAATCCAACAAGAAAATTAGGGATTTATTTTGTTAATTTAGAGACATCTTGCTCTGGTCTATCAATAACAGAGTTCTGAGAAATTTTTGAGACAAATTATGTAATGATTACCAAAACATAAAAGCTCAAATTTCTTAACTTCCTACTACAATATATAGTAAACTTTAAGACTGCATCATGATGTTCATTATAGATTCAAAGATTATTTTTCAATCTTTGGTATCAAAAGTAAGGATAAGGATTCTATGTCAGCATTATTAAATTACATTTGAAATTAATATTAAATAACTGGAACTGATGAAGCCTGATTTTCTTTACTGGTTTTGACTTGTGGCTGATTGCCTTTGCAGTCTGAGACTGCACAAGTCCAGCTGGACCTTTGTGCCAATTGGTGTATTTTAAAAGGCTTTTTTTTTTGTTAGAACTTGTAGGGTCTTTTTCCCAATTTTATGATATTTTCATAAAAGTTCTAGAAATATAATTATCTTTGACATTTCTTTCTCTATATTCTGTAGAAGTAGTTAAAGGACTCTAAGACTAGGGGATACATACAGAGACAATACAAGTATTGTCTCAATAGGTAAAGAGTAATGAATTTTGGGACTCCTGAACTAATATTTATTTATTATTTTTAGCAGACAGTGAAACAGCTATAGGAACATTTTCAGAAAGACTGCTTGGTTTCAGCAATGATTCTTCCATCACAAACTCTCAACAGCACATCATGATAATCCTTTACTTTCCATCTCACTACTCCCCCCTCAGTCTCCTCTTCCCCAGCCCTGTTCTGTTGATTTCGCTATGACACAGTAGGACAGTGACTTTCATCTTTTCTTCCTTTCTATACGAAGAGAAATCAGCAATTTTATCTAAAATTTAGATTAGTAGCTGGAACACAAACACATTACATCAGATCAGAGCAGTTGCCAACCTGAATAGTCTGACCATGACCAATGCCAGATGAGTAAGAAATCCCACAGAATGAAATTGTGAAAACACAGATCATTTGGAAGGCCTTTCTTAATTATTCTCAAGCTACTGGACTGCTCTCCATCCTGGAGTTTTCAGCTATCATCACTCAGCTTTTCATCAGAAAACCGTTGCATAGGAATACAGCTGTACATTTTTCCAAGTACTTCCACAACTCAGGTCTATTTCCTTATACTTGAATTTGCTTAAACCTGTTGCTGAGGTTAACACTATGCTCAACAAGTCAATTATCACCAGTGACCTCTTTCTCCTACCATTATTAGAATTTCTGTCTTGCATTGCATTACAAAATTTCTTGGTTTTTCTTGTGGGTGGAAGAAAACAGTCACAACAAGAACTCTCAAAATTTGTGGGTTTTTTTGCTTTGTGCTATATAACAAATGGAACATGTATTCTTGCATAAGTCTTCCTGTGAAAATATTAGAATAGTTTTGGTAACTGGAATGCTTACAACACTAGGGAAAGAGCTTATATTTGCATTCAAATTAAAGCACCACAAACATGATGAAATGTTTTTATCTCTGTCTTCCTATTTCATCCCCTAAAATCATTCAAAAATCTTGAGAAGAAGCAAGCAGAGAAAGAAAGAAAACAGATCAGGAGTTTCAAAGTATTTTTTTAAACAGCATAAAATAAGGATAAAATTGTTTCTAACATACTTGAAAATAATCTAAAAAACACAAACCTGTATTTTCTGTCTTCACTGGGTCTTCTTAAATGTATTGGTTTCAGTAAACAACTTCTTGATACAAGAGTCAAACATGAAAATCCTGGCTAAAACCAACACCGCAGAAATGCTGTTTAACACAGCATTTTTGATGAATTTCAACATACTGCTATTAGCAGAATTTTAATTACAATTGTTGTGCCACACGTACCAGTGAAACTAGATACTTTGCAGAGTTACGGAATTAAGGTTCTTAAAGTTAAATCATGCCAATGCAGATGTTCCTAATTACTTCAAAAGCACAAATACTTACACAAATCAACTGTTTCCAGTTCCAGCATAATTCAGTTAAAGGAGTTTTATAATTCAACAACATGAATGATAGTTAATCATAGTTAATATGGAAGACTGTCAGGAAACAATATATGTCATTCACATGAAGGAAGGAGTTAAAGCCTGTCTGAGATAAGAAGCTGTGATTTGTCTGAGACAAATGTAAGATATTGTCATAAGAAGGTGACACTATCAAAGACACATCAAAAATTGACAAAAGCATTTATTTCCTCATTGCAATCACTTTGTTAAGCAAGATGACTGGAACTTAAAGTTTGTGCAGGGTTAGGGAAGCTTTTCCTTTTCCTTCCTTTCTTTTCCTTCTTTTTTTTTTTTTTTTTTTTTTTTTTTTTTTTTTTTTTTTACGCAATAAAATGGAGTCTAGCTCCACCCCTACTTTGTATTGCTGTTTGAAAAGAGTTGTAGCAGGTAATCCAATACAGCATTAAATCAGCATACAAGCTATGGATGCCACAGATCCTCTCCTAGGATAATGTCTCTGGCAGGAACACTATGCACAGAAAGTTGTGAATTTTTCCTGTTGTGTTTTGGAACTTTACAGGTAATAGTATCATGCATGTGTTTCTTCCAGAATAGCATGTCTTTTAGTGCAATTATCATTTAGTTATAATTTGTTTTCCATGTGAGATAGATAAAAAGGTGGTCATTTAACTGATAAAGTATCATATATAACCATAACCTGTATGAATAGAGTTACTGCTCTCTCACCTTCCATATTAAATGTTTGAAAAATTGTCAAAGGTATAGGAAAAATAGTAAAGTTCCACAGAAATTAACTACACTATCACAATGCATTTCTATCCATTACACATCCACTCTATAAATAAGTTAAGACTATCTATTTTTTCTTATCTTTTCATTTAGATTCAATCAGCATTATATATGACCAAACAAATTTAAAATATTATTCTGAAATTAGTTAACTGTACCTTGAGTCACCTGTTGGATGGCTAGCATCATCCCAGAAACAGTATCAGGAACCAAATTTTCCTTCCAGTTGTAGACAGGCACCCATTTCAAGATAGGCAGCCTTCTTATACACCAGGCTTTGATGTCTTCAAAGCGAACAGCCTGGATCTTCCTCCAGACTGTGCTTCTTTTCCTTTTTGCCCCTGTCATCATTCCTACCCCACAAAAGCAGTGCCTCTGTCAGGAGAGTGCACAGTTGAGGAATCACCCTGATCTCTGTCAGTCTCCAGTTTTCTTCTGAGATTTTTCAGTTCCAAACTACAGAGGAAAAAAAAATAATGAACAGAAGCACTTAAGATTTCTGCAGCTGTTCTGTAACTATACTCAATGAAAACACTTATTAATTGCTTCAATCATATAAACAGCTACATTAAATGCAAGAACCATCTACAACAAAGATCACATTTGCTGTTTGCAAAAATTTGGTCTAGTCTCATGTTAGTTTGTGATTCTTTCCAGTAACTTCCCGCTTTATATCCCTGTAATGCTTGTGCTTTTGGCCTCATTCCAGTGGCAAAATGAGGTATTACTGGGTGTGTGTGATATAGGCTGGGCTATGCTAATCTGAGCAAGGAGTGCCCAGCAGAGCAGGCATCTCCCTGCCAAGCCTGGGAGAGCAGCCCTGTGTCTTCTGGGGGGCTTTTCTGGCACAGGCAAAAGGCATTAAGACTGCAGTAAAGCTCGTGCTAGAGGACTTGTCTTACTCTAATGGCATTTTGTCTTCTAAATGACAGCAAAAGGCTTATTTATGTAGCAAATGCAGAACATCAGGTAGCAATAAGTCCTACCAGAAACAAACCCAGACTCTCTGTAGGCTGAAGCCTCAAACTTCAGAGCAACAAGCTCAAAGCGCAGTGAGGGACTG
This sequence comes from Sitta carolinensis, assembly GCA_032173965.1. NCBI lineage: Eukaryota > Metazoa > Chordata > Aves > Passeriformes > Sittidae > Sitta > Sitta carolinensis. The sequence goes on along the minus strand of CM063284.1, from coordinate 128,514,820 downwards.
CACGGTAGCGGCTGCTCAAGGGCAGTGCCAAAAACTCTTGTGACAACCATTCTTGTTCAGAGCTAGTCCTTTTTGCTCTTAGCTGTCCACTCAGCAAAGGCTCTCTCAGCACAGACAGTTCACCAAGCAACATTTGTCCTTGTAATTATGTCATGCACCTTCTGTAAGATACAAAGTGCTCAGGCACAAAGTGATAAGAGCATGGAAGAGCATTAAGTGTTCAGGCATTTAAATGCCTTGACTGATATGGAGCAAGGACACAGTGAGCTGTCCTTTAAGTTTTCTGTATCTCTGGATGGCAAAGAAATTTAAGTTTAAGTGCAAAATACATCATATTGCTGAAGTGTCTTCCCAATCACTGCTGTGCATTAAGCAATAAAAATAAATATATTTTTTATATTTCCATTTTTTAAATATAAATTAATTTACATTTTATTTTTTTAGATTAAGACAAAGAAAACTGCAGCATTTTCCATCCGAAACAACTTTAGAAAAATGAGACTGCTTTCAAATGCAACAGGTAGACTGTCACAAAGATAAATGCATCAGTTCATTCTACTGAGTGACATTCAGTTGTCCACAACAGTCCCTCATAGCACTGCAAAGGTAAAAAAGAAAAAGAAAGAGAAGGAAAGAATTTCTTAGCTTGATACAGACCCTCACTTTTAACTATTCCTGGCATATTTTTTCTTTGCTCTGCCCACTCATTAACAACATACACTTTTTAAAGACAGGTAATCCTACTTCTGTTCATTAGAATAAACCTCTAAGCATCAGGGTTTTTTCTTCTTTTTTTTCTCTTTGTGGTTTGTGGGTTTGGTTTTCTCAGGTTCTTTAACTTGAAAGTGCACTTCAAGGACTTCCTAATTGACGTATTTATGTCTGCCAAATGTTTCACAACACAGACCTTTTCCTACTTTCAACAGTCAGAACCGCACAGCTACAGTGAGAGCTACTCAGCTCTCAGTCAGGTGCTGCTTAGTTTTGATGAAATGTTCAGTACCTCTAACTATAACACTATTTACCATGAAATAAAAATCAAATGCATTTCCACATATAAATATGCATGTGCAAAAACATACCCAGATATATGTACTTGTACAAAAGAGCCTAGCCTCTTTTATTTTTTTAATCACAGTTTGCTAGAAGCTCTGAATATTCTAAAACAGGCAAAAAATCTCCACATTAGGAGACCAAGGAACCATCACTGAACACACAAGAACATATCCTCCATTCCTCAAAGTTCTTGTATCAAAATGCTGATGTTTGAAACAGTCTGTAATTGAGATTTTGCCACATCCTAATTGCAGAGTCAGTTAAACTGGATAAATTTTCATCAATCCCAGGTTAGTATCTAACACCTAGGATTTCCATTATCAACCAACTTCTGTCCCCGACCAACAACAAGGGATGGTATCTCTCTGTGGGTGTGCACATACGTGAGTGCAAACATTCTACAGCTGTCGTGGAATTTTTGTGGAAACTTTGTTTTACTCCAAAAATTATTTTGAGAAGTACAAAACTGCATTATCCATAAATCTGAAGTTGATAACACCATCATCATTAAAAAAACATTCTTCATTGTAACTCTAAAATTAATAAACACACTTGGTTAACTATGGCACAAAGCAACATTTCAGTTACAAACCCCCAAAGAAATCAACATTTTTAAGGCAAAACTGATATATAGGTATGTTTAACAAGCCTGTACTTCACCACACAATATTACAACCTTTGATTCTTAAAGAAACATAAAAAGCCCTCCACTTTCCTAGAACACATCAGTATCCTAATGGAAACAGGTTGCATCACACACACGATGTTTAAACTTTCTCCCATTAGCTGGTTTCATTAGTCATAAATTTTTAATCTATACACTCCCAGATTATGCAGGTTTTTTATGGGTTGAATTGTATCATAATATACCTGAGCTATCAGGATGATGAGACCCTCTCCTGCTCTGAAACAAGTGAATAAAACTTCATTTTCTGGAACACCAAAGGATAAGCATGAGAAACCTTCAGTTTTGTACATTTAAGTCAGTGTATTCACACACACATTTGTAATATTAGATGGTTCACAATTAGCTTTTTTCATAATCTCATATAAGTAAAACCTATTTTCAAATGATTACATAGTTGTTTTTTTGCTTGTTCTGGAAATACTTAAAAATATAATTCTAGCAGAATATTTATGTACAATGTTAAAAAGATAATTACCATAAGTCAAAAATTAGAATACAGGTAGTATATAGAAGGAGATATTTATTGCATCATAGATATGGTGGGCTTTTAAAAACCTGATTTACAAACAGGTTCCAAAAATAAATGGGGCAACATCTGTGGAGGCAGTCTGTATTTTCATCAGCTCCCCTAACATTTACATATATGGGAAGATTATCTACATGGTGGATTTGTGAAGAAAGGAGGTTTGATTCTCTAGCTCTGGCCTCAAGGGGTTAAAAAAACCCCAAAACAACTTCTAACACACCTTACTCCACCTCAGACCTCAAAAGGAAACATTTCTGGCAAACTCTGACAGAGAACCCCTAAACCCCACTTTATATGGAAGCAGATTTTGTAGGAAACCTTTTGATTCTTGCATGAGAACTGCTTTTAGACTTCACAAAATCTGGCAGGAAACTTCAAAAACTGTACTTATGTTTACATATGCTCATAGAACTTAAGTTATTCACACCTAAAACAGACATAGATAGAAATAATGGAACGTACTGTGGAGTCCCCCTCACTGGAGATATTCAAGAATCCTCTGGGCACAATCCTGTGCCATGTGCTCTGGAACATGCCATGTGCTTGAGCAGGGAGGCTGGACAAGGTTGGACCACTGTGCTCCCTTCCAACCTTAACCACTGTGATTCTGCATTGTGACTTGCTCTTTGTGAGTTTTCTCAAGAAGACAGATCACTTATCTAAATATCTGCAATCATCCAGCATTAGACCAGTGTGAACTAATTAAACCTGTACTCCTGCTGATGTGTATCATTTGCTCCCCAAGAACATCCAGAGTATTCCACTCACTTCTTCAAGTTCTCCCTTCCACCACCACTGGGTAAAGGGGACTAAAAGTGCTGTCATTAATCCAAAGATACAGGCACCTTTCTGGCTGGCCACTGGCAAAAACATATATATGTTAGATCTAAATATATAATGAATCCATAATGATTGAGCTTTCCTCACACTTTTATGCTGGGCAGAAAATTCCTGTTCATACTTGTCCTCTATCCTGACCAAAAATTTTTATGAACTCAGTTTTGGTACTGCCCTGTTTCTGTCAAATAAGTTAAGTATGTCTAAAGAATTAAGGTGATACTAAATGAAAGACTTAGGAAAATAAGACAGGCAAAAGTCTTGGTCTTATAAGGCTTCTGTCTCTAGCAACTACAGATGAAATCCCTAGACAAATTTTTCCTATGAAAAATTTAAATTGTTTTGACAAAGAACAACTGGGTAGGAATGAATTTTAAAATTTTTAAAAAGGAGTGATAGGAACTAATTTAGAGAGACCAAATTGTGCAGTTCATATATTGCAGAACACAACACATGGAAATATAATACAAGCTACTGGAATTATAACAGAGTGCTGACAAATGCAACAACACAAAACCAGTGAGATAAATCCACACTCAAAACAGAATTCCTGAATTTTGAGAATTTGGAAAAAAGTAAGTTATCAACCACATGCACTACATAAAGCTGTGTTAAACCACAACACTAGGCAGAGAAGCATATGTGTATGTATGCAAATCATTTATTACTGATATTTAATTAACTTCCCCCTCTGAAATTTTGCTGCATCAAAGTCAGCAAAATTCACAAACTCCAAAGCTTGAAAATTCATCTCCCACAGTGGGATGCAATGCATTTTCAGTAATAATTAACTTCAAAAGTACTGATTTCAGTCACCAGATACTTGAATGTGGACCTAAATTGACAAAGATATGATTCTTACCCTTCACAAAACACATAAAGCTATAATCTCCACCCCCTCCTCATTCAGAATATTTACAAGACTATGGGGACAGTAACATCGAGGCAACGCTGAAGCCAGACATAGTTCAAAAGGCTTGGGCTCTACTTAAACATCTCTGTAAATGGGCTTTCCAGCACTTTTAAGGATGCTGTGGTAGGCAAAACTCGGTGAAGCAACACTGACATCGAGTGGCTTCGCTTGGTATTTTCCTTTGGCTGTTGCAGGATGCAAGAGCACTGTTCCAATCTCATGCTGTGTCGTGACATGATGAGTTTTGGACTGGGTAATACTAATTTTATAGCTTATTAACACAGCTGAAAATCAGATACCTGTAGCATCAAAAAAATGTTTACTCACTACATTTCAAATGTGTTTACAGGTCAGAAATTTAAGTCAGGAGGTCAACTGATTGATTAGCAAGGGAACCACGGGAGCTCATTATTCTCAGGCAGTCTTCTCTAAGCACATCCAATGAATGGCAAAGGGAGTGTAGAACAGGCAAAAAAAATAATGTAAAAATGCAACCATCCTCTTAAACTCTACTAACCATCTACTTAACTCTACAACCATCTATTTAAACTCCCAATGAGATCCTTACAGCTGTCTGCTAATAAATTGCCATACAGGTGCTAATGAAATTTAAAAAATATAAACTATTATATTAGATAATTTTAGCATATCTAAAGTGACAATAAGAAATGTAGTAATGTCCACTTCTTATGGAAAATATCTGTAAATAAAATGTAATTTTTCATTTCCTTTTCAGTTTGTTTTTAGCAGTTGTTTGACGGTTACCTTCAAATTAGTCAATGAGAGCTTTTTTTTTTTCCTTTTTAAATCAGGTTAAGTGTCACAGAATGGACTAGAAACATTTGAGAACACATCTTGATAACAAAAATACATAAATCTATATACACAGACACTGGCATTTAACAGAAATATTTTGTGGCAACCCCTTACCAGTGACACAGATTTGTCTGTGCAAGAGAAATTCTGTTTAAGGTTTCAAAATCAAAAGCACATCTTGAAAAAATATTTAAATCACAGGCATAGGTTTCTTCATATTATTTCACTTAACCAAATGTTTCCACAGAGAGAGTAACACAGATTTTCTGATTATTGAGCGTAAAAACCAGCCTATAAGCCACACAAATAAAGGAGAACTTTTCAACTTAGGAAACCAAAGATATTCGAACTCAAGTGATCCCTTCTCTTCCATATCTTACTGACTGCTCAGCAGCCTGTGGAACAGAGTAACCACACCATAGAAGCAGACTTTGCCTGGTTTCAGTTCTAGCCGTGACCTCCAGAGAATGAGATGCAAAGTCTCTGCTCCCTCCGGGTGTCCTTTCACTTCAAAGCAGTGCATACTGAGCATTTGAGCACAACTTGAAGGGTATCCAGTCTCACATCTGAGACCTGATCTGTAAGTGCTGGTGCTGAGACCTGGCCCCGCAGAGGCTGTGGGACACTGAGGCACAGATGCAGCTGGGAGGGCCACACCTGAGCTCCTGCTGAGGAATGATGCAGGCAGCTCAGGGTGCAGCAGCAGTGCCAGGCACAAACTGAGCTCTGGGCGGCAGGAGGCCATGGCAAGAGGCCACAAACTGCAAAGGGCAGGGACCTGTGGCACCAGCCAGGTGACCTGGCACTAAGGGACACAGGAGGAGCCAGCGAACCAACAGGAAGACCCCAAATTATTGCACACCTAAGGTAAGGTTATAAAAGCTGCAGGCACAAGCTGTTATTCTGTTGTTGCACCATGATTAAATTATTTTAAAGATCCAGAGGTCTAAGACTCTGATATGGGAAATCTGGGGTCGAGCCAGTTAGAATGCCTGGTTGGAGTGTGTGAGCGTGGAGCGTGTAGGGAACCATGCAGGACTCTCAGCGGCTCCCTGGGGCCTCCTTCTGGGAAATGGCCTCTGTTCCTTCTCGGCTGGTGGGACTGTGGCTCTTTGAGAGACTCCTGGATGGTCAGACAGAAAAGCATCCCTAACACCTCCCATGACATGGTTCTGTTCCCCCAGGAATTCAGGTGCAACAATCTTGTGAGTTAGACAAACAGCAGATAGGCCTAAAATGTAACTATGTTCAAGAAACGCATCCCGTCAAACTACCATTTACATGAATGAACAAAATGTCATCAACCACAGAACATTTAGGTGCTCACTTATTATGGATTTTCTCATGAGAGAATGATTTGGGAACTAGTATCATGAAACAAGCATTTCTGAAGGACTTTATCTCCAGATATCCTTAGATGCATAGAAAAATTTAAGAGGGGAGGGACACCTGAAAGCCATCTCATCCAAACACGCCCAAAGAATGGATAATTTCAAAGACAGATCAAGTTGCTCAGGACCTTGCTCAGGAGGTACAAACTGTTCTTCTGCTTAACCCTCTCACTGCATTCCTCTCTATTGAGGGTTACATCATCTTATGGCAGTGGAATGAATACTAAATCACAGATTATCCCAAAATATAAAAACTTTCTTCAATAGTAAGTTTTTTGCTCTGGCAATCTAAAGAGAGAGGATATCACTATCTGAGTAATCAGAAATATCTTGCCCCCAAACCCTTCAGCAGATGAAATCCTTTCTTCTGCATCCTGTGATAAAATATCTTATCACACTCTTCTCTCCCTGTGCAAAAACCTCCAAGTGCCTCATTGGTACCCTCTCTTACAATGAACTGTGGTATTATTAAGTATTTTAGTGACATATTATTAAGTATTTTAGTGAAAGCATTAATCAGAAAAACTTTCAATTTTAGAGTGTCCGTATACTTCACTCATTAATTTAATTTCATCTAGCTGAAACAGATAGTTAATTACCTCACTGAGGAAACTAGATTAACAGTGTATTTATAAAGCAGCATATTAATCCAGATCTGTAGGCTGTCATCATATAAACCACAGTGGTAATAGATTTTACAACACATGACAGAAAGTACAGCCATTCAAAAAGGAAAGGCTATGAAGTGTAATAATTAAAATTTAGTATTTAAGTATCTAATATCTTTCTGTCCTCAGAGGCAGCAAACTGACAGAATTTCAGGATCACAGCTCAGCAAATTCCATGCAGCCTGTGAAAAAGCTAAAACAGTTCTTGAAAATAAATTATCTAAAAGCATTAACATATTCATGCAGTTTTTTCTAATCTCATTGTAATTTAAAATATCTGAAAACATATTTTATGAATAGTCTGCACATTTAACAGAAATTTTTGCATGAAGACGACAGCAAATCCATTGCAGTCAAATTAAAGGGTAGACAAAAAGATCTGTACTATTAATAATCCAAATTGTAACATCAGCTTTTACTAGCTCCAGAAATAAGCATGAAAGATATAGAGAGACATAAGAATATTAATTTTCTAAATGACTTCATTACTACATGGCAGTAACCTCAGAAAAGTCACACAACAAACAGCTGCACTTAACCATCTTGCTCACTTCAATAAAAATTCTCATCTAATGACTAGACACACACAAAATATGTCAGTTTGAGAGAATGTATTTTAAACTTCCCCAAACATTCATCCACAGGTTATAAAAATATAATAATTCCAAATTTCAAAAGTATACAAAGAAACCAAACTAAATCTCCCGGTATACTTGCCCAGTGCCCTGAAATGAGGAACGTTGCTACTCCTTCAGCAATTCATTCCAAAGTGTAGGAACAAAAACAACCCACGGGTGCACTGGCACTGGATAGTTGAGAACACCATGACGCACATGCCAGGTGCTTAAGAATCCATTAAAATGTACTAAAAAAAAAAAAAAATGTTGCTCATTCATATATGCCATCTAGATAAGTCCATATATTTTATTCCAAATGTCCATTACACTACTCCATAGTCCCCAAATCCCAAACCACAGCCCATTTTCATTTACATAAAATACAGAATTGAGAAGGAAACTCAGCCAAATGCTGCTACTTGTCATTTTATGCAACAATGTACTATTTTATACAATTGATTATTTTAAAAAGTAATTCCATGTATGATCATGCTTGAATGTCCTTGACCCTATTATTTGGACAATTTGTCCTAACTGTTACTGATCTATATTTACAGAAAAAAATTCTCTTCTAGGTGACCTTGAACAATGCATTCTGCCTTTATAGCTCTGCCTCACATGCTAATTAGGATATACTCTTTTTCTCTTCTGATGTTATTGCTAATACCTTCATTGATGAAGAAAAGGCAGTAGTTTTGTGCTTTCTTAATTATCAACTGTTACTTAGATTAGACAATTTACCAAGAGATAATAGTAAATCCAGTAAACATCTCAAGGTTTTCAACATGATTCATTTCCTGTGTCTCTAAGGCCATTATCTACATCACACAACACAGTACATCTTGCTTTTCCCAGGAATATGAATGTGGCACCAACTAGAGGGTGGAGGACAGCTGATAAAGACGGCTGGCATAGACCATTCTGTGCTGTCCGAGGGAGCAGGGAGGCTCAGCAGGGCAAGAGAAACACACCACTGCTACTGAACAACTGTTGCAGAACTTTACTTTTCCCAAATAATCAATATTTGTCCTAGACAGCTCCAAACCTTATGAAGTTGCCACTCTTTCTTTTCATGGAGAAGGGATTACTGACAACTGAAGTAATTTTACACCAATTTTCTCTCCTACATACTTCAAACTCTGTATTTTAAAGCATATTTCCAAAACAGAAACCCAGCGATTGATGCAACTTTTTCAAATACTTTTTGGAAAGTAGACAGGAAGACAGCAATTACGCATGCATTTTAAAGTTTATGTAGAAACTATAAAATTCTTTATTGTTGTCTCACCCTCATTTTGTCTAATCCCACAAACGATGGGAACACAAAACCTGTGTGTTACTAAATTAAAAAGGAATGAAATCTAAGAGATTAAATTCTTATAGCTGTTATGGAAAGATTCCTCCTGACCCCAGTGATTGCTTAATTGACCGTGGAGTGCTTTGTTAAGTAAAAATACACTTGAGCACATGGCTGGATAGTTTGATGAGTGAGGGGCTTAGCAGTTGCTTTTGTTTAGCTCCTGATCTTTGCAAATGACAAAAACATTTTTTTTTAACTTCCCCCTTATATTTCCTTTTCCATTGCTGCTTCTAAATTTTAGACTTTTTAGCTCTTGTGTTGCCTTCATCTTCTCTTATGCTGATTTACAAATAATTTTCCTCCTCTTAAGCAAGATTTCTTTGTTCTGACTCCCATACTCCACACAGGCATTTCCCTGTTAAAACCTGTCCCTATGTGCTCAAATGCACTGATGAAGTTATTCACTGGGGGTTTCTTAATCACTGATCAGTTTCAGACTTTCCCAGTTTAGAATTACTTCCCTCAAATGAATCATTAATTCAGAAATGTGCAATACCATTTGTAAGTTACATGTTGGGCAGAACGGTGCACAAAATAAGGCATATATAGCACAGATTTGTTGTTTCAAACTATAATTACTTTGAGTTAATTTTGCTACAGCTGAAATTGTAATAGAATTTCACTGGAGAGAGGGGAAACTTCCTCCAAGATACGATAATTTAAAACACCCAACTTGCTTCAAAACAGATCTCAGGACAATTTCTACAGAAAACTTGGTTACCAGAATGAGAGGGAGAAACTTTGATTAACTCAGAGAGACTTTTCAGGCCTTTCCAGACTTCAAAGAAATCCGGCATGCTTACTTATGCATTTTGAATGACAAATAAGACTAATTTCACATGTCTGTACTGATGCAAATATGTCATGTACAGCTATCATTCTGGTCTCCATGGGCAGAGGAGCTCTGTGCATGATCATCTTGCATTTCAGATACTCTGTCCATCCATAAATGGAGGAAGGAAATGTTACTCAGCAGCTCATGAGAAGATAAAACAGTGAGATGTCTCATGACCATCCTTTACACAAACTGGAAAGAACTACAAAGGAGTAATGAGGACCTACACTGGAGGCCAAAGGTTTGGGCAGCTGTTAGAGACAGCCACCCACTTTGCTGCACCATTATTCCATTTTCTAACTCCTCTTTGACCTTCTGCTGCCTCAAGCCATGCTAGAGCCCAGTGTCTGATAATTGAGGCCCCTGTCTGCCACCAGAGGCTTATTCTATCTGCCAGTATAATTAATATCTACCACTTTGATGTTGTGCTATTCATTTGTACATGTATTTGTAAGTTGTGTTATTTAAAAAGTCAACAACTTAAACCAATGTCCATATAATATCAAACAGGAAATACTGTGAAACTTCATGCTGTAGTGAAACTGCTTTTGAAAAAGAAAACAGAACAAACATTTCAGCGTTAAAATTAAAGTTAATTAAAAGTTAAGTTATTAAGTAATTAAAAGTTAAGTAATTAAGTTCATTAAAACACACACATTTAACAATAAAACCTGGACAGAACAATTTTTGACATAAATTACAGATAATTTTTAAATTTCTACAGAATTATCTATGTGCATTTATTTTCCCAATGTTTCTAAATGTTTAAGCTGTATCTGTGGATGTCTTCCTAGACAGCCAACACATTGTGCCAGTGCCCATGTGAATATTTGCTCTGTGACATCATTGCATAAACTTCAGTGATATGCTTTTCTCTTTGTCATAGATGGAATTTGATTTATCCCATACCCACTGGAAAAGCATTATATAAATTACATAAATTGGTTGAATGTAAAAAAGAAAACCTTCAGAGGACCTCTTTACATATTTTAAATAATTGGCTTTTTTATCATGTTAATGTTACATCTTAGGCTAGACAGCTATGAGAACAGTCTGATCTTCCTGTATTTGGGAGTACAATTGATTGCACATATGTTGATTTCTAAAGACCTTTAAAGGCAAAGCACAAATAAAGTCCCCTGACCAGCTCTGGTTTTGTTGGTTTTGTCACCTCCACATATTTTGGCACATACTACAGCCTTCTTAATGTCATCTTAGTGGGACAGAGATATGAATTTAGTTTGTGATTTTTACATTTTTTACATTTTTATTCTACATAAAAACCAAAATAGAATTAAGTGTTCTTTAAACACCCTCTTACTGAAATGTTCAGATGCAGGAAGGTGACAGAATATTTAGAGCATAGCCGAGATACCCCTCACAATTTGTACAGCTGTATAAAAGTTCATCTCTCAACTAGTTTCATTGTTTGAAGCAAAAAAATCAAGCCCCAAGTCTCCATAGGCTCCATCAAAGAGCCAAAAGTCTCCAGAAATGTTTGCATTCCAGCAATCCTTCATTCTAAGCACAAAAAAATATGCATAGGGAAAAAAATCTGCACCTCTTTATGGAACTTTGACTTACTTCTATAGTTATCTACTATAGAAGTAGTAGCCATATTAAAATTATTTCAAAATAAATAAAGTTGGATCAGTTGCAGAAGCTTTAGTAAGCACATCGTTAAATTTAAGCACATTGAGATTCCCACTGAAATTACTTACTAATTACATACTTAGGAATATGTTTCCTGAATCAGTTTTTTCTTTGTAACATGATTCTTTCAAAAGGGTGAGAAATAACAAAACCCTCTAAGTTTAGGGGCAGAGAACTGACAAGAATGATCAGGTTCTTAGCATAAAAGAAAGTAATAATAATCTTGATTCAAAATTAAATAATCCACAGGAATAAAAGCATGGACAGAATATAAATGTAGCATTTCCAAATATAAAGTAATTCATGCTTTCTCACTGTTTTCCACAGGGTCTAAGAGACCCTTAAGGTTTAAAGTTGTTCCAGAAAAAAAAAAAAAAAACCAACACAAAACTCAACAAACATTTCAAACCTAGTATTTTATCTTCATTTTTAAGAATGTATTTTTTTCTAAATCAAGACATCCATACATCACATTTTAAAAGCCAATTTCAAAACTAAGGAAAGGCAGGACTTATAGCAAAAATGCTGAAACATATTAGAAGCAACACTTTAAGTACATCAAATCATTTTCTGCAACTTTAAAACTTGAACTCAAAGTCTCTAAATGAAAAAATGTTAATCACAATATCAAATTAAAACACATGAAAGAAGCCAGTCAAAAAGCAATCACATATCAATTGTTTATGGTTTACTCAATAAAACCCTGAATAATGTTTAAGCAATGTCATCTGCTTGATCTATCTGTTGCTGGAGTTTAAGCAGCCAAAACCACCACCATTGGAGTTACAAGGAATAATTATGTATATGAATAGATTACTGCTTTGGAATTCATTTTCTCTCCATCTGGTGTACATTTTATTTTGACCGCAAATGAGGTACTATCCTAGGAAACTAATTAACAATTATTGTAAACAATACCAAAGAGAGCAATCTGATTGATCTACTGAGTGCATTCCCTGCTTGCTCTATGGCACAGCAACAGCATCTGATCCATCCATGACTACACTGGGTAGGAGCACAGCATTTTCTCTATATTAACACGTGTACATTTCAGCTTACTTTCATTTTCTTCTGAAAATAAGAGGTGTTGCACATTTTTTTCTGAAGAAACACCAGTGTAATACCAACGTTTCAAAATACTTTCCACAAATCTATATCCCAAGTACTGCTGAATTCTTTTTCTGCCAGATGTTCTGTACAATGTTGGTTCTTTCTGAATGGCTTCGAAGGCACAAAGGCTTCCAAGGGCACAATTTACACTCAAATTTTGTCTTCAAGATTAATATTTAAATGTAGAGATCTTTAGAACAGGGCCATTGTTATCATTGAACAAGGAGAGGACATTAATGTTGCTGAAGAAAACATAAGATTTCTGAAATTAAAAAAAAAAAAAACAAACTTGGATTATTTTTAATTTACAAAGAAGAAATTAATTTATTATTTACTTATTTTTTATACTGCAGCATAAATAATATTCTAAATAGGATTGAATTTCATGGAAAACATCCACACTGACAAGTAACTGAGGGCCAGAAAATGAACTTGTGTATCAGATCCTTCAGTGTCCACACTGCCATTTTTCATTTACTCTCTGCATCTTTTGGGCTGCACACTGAAAAAAGTTTGGAGGAGGTTTCACTTCAAAAACCAGAGCCAAAAGTCAGTATGGATAAGATTACATCAGTTCTTCCTTTTTCTGCATACTCAGCCCTTCAGTGCTATCCCAGAAGTTTTTCCATCCCCACAAACGCCTAAAAATCCTCATGCTGCCCTCTTAAACAGATACAGACCTTCGCTTCCGTTCTGTACAAACGCTGCCCTCAGTTTGCTTCAGAAACTTTAAAATGAGAGGAGCACACGAAGGGCAGTGGCTGTTTCTTCGAGCCCTGCACACCAAGCAGGGTGCTGCAGAGAGCCTGGCAGTGGGCTGCAGCAGCCTTCTCCCTGCTTCCCCCGGCAAGGTCCCGCCGGGTGCTGATTCCAGCAGACCAGTAATGTTTCGTTTCAGAGCTCAAGACCCTGTTATTATCAGTCTCTGTCCAACATTCGGTTTAACATCTTCAGAAACCAAATGTGACTTCTATCAATTGCTAACATACTGTTGTGCTTTGGGAATGGTACTCCCCACCGGGGTGCCCCACCAGGACTCTCACAAACTAGACACTGCTTGATGGCTCACCGTTCCCTCCTCCCCTTCCCCCTTTCCACTCCAGGGATGGAGCTGGGAATTGGAGGCATAAAAAGTGAAAATCACTGGTTAAGATACGAACAATTTACTAGAAACAGCAATGAGAAACGGAACAGTAACAGCAACAGTATTAATAAAGAAAGGTATAAGATAAACAAACTATTTGCACAGAAAATCACAACAAATGCCATCTGACCCTTCCCCACCACACCATGCTTTTTCCCACTGGAAAAGAATGTCCTTCAGCTTGGAAACAAGAGAGAATCCCTTTCCCCCACCCCTGGCAATGACTTAAGTTGGTATCAAGTAACATTACAGTCTTGGCCATTCCACCTCCCGCTGCTCTGGGCCAAAACCAGGACGCATGCCAAGAGATTTAAATTGCCTGAGCAGAGAGTTATGCTAGACGATCTCAGGAGATCCCTTCCAACCATGACAATTTCATGACTCTCAAGCTCCATGAAATGGATGACTTGCCAGTAAGAACAAGGTATGCACTGTATAGATGCTGTAAACAGATCCTCAAGCTTCTCACTCTTTTTTCACAATGTCAACTTGTGTCTACGGAAATGGGAACATAAGCAACATCCATCTGGAAAGTTATTTAAGCTGTTGTGAAATCCAGATGTTACTGTTGGCTGGGAATAGTTCCACATTCAAATGGCTCTTATGAGATTTGGGTTTCCGAGGTGTTGACCATCCTCAATCTTCATCTCCATTGCCTACACGGGGACCCAAAATGCATTCATATTTGATGTCTTTAAAATGCTTTATAAAACTATAAATTATAAACCAGAATAAAGCCTTTAGTTAAGCAGCTGTATAAGAAACCAATCAAATTTTTGATCCTTCAATGAATAGTACTGTAAATCCTCTTATCTAAGATCATCCAGAACCAGAAAAATAACTGTTTGAAAATCCAAATACTTTGGCCACTTTAAAATTAGTTTACTTCCATAGATATTTGCTGAACAGGTTCAGTATTTCCTGTTTCTCAGTACCACACATCCAAACACTTCCTAGAGATTTGCAATTCAATCTCGATTTCTCATCCCACATTTTTGTGTAATGCAATTCTCTTTCCTGTTGTACAATTCATCATATTGCAGACAAATCATTTAACCTCTATGGCCTTATCTATCACAGCAAATCAGTGGCCTATATAACAGGCACAAAGATGCACCTGTGTTCCACTGACAGCATAGAAATTTAACTCACAACACCTCATAAAAATTAGGCTTACATAGGACCGTATCCTTTACCATTCAGTCATAAACAAAAGCTAGGAATAACCAGAAACAGCTTATTAAATCGGGCCTTTGTTTTGAAGAAATTTGTGTTTTCATGTGTTCACTGGCATACAAAACATAAGTGATGGTGGCTTTAAGCAACTGAATAACCATGACTAAAGAGCCAACCATGTTCTGTTGGAAATCTTGGACTAAGACATTGCTCCAAGTTGTTACAAAATGACAAACGACAGTGACAAAAAATTTAAAAACATATAGAAATATATTCTTTTTCACTAAATCATAGGTTTGAACTACTAATTTTTTTCCTGATTCTTTTAGTGAGATTGTTCATCTCTTTTTCATTATGGAGTACTTTAAAAAGTATATGAACCTTACAAGCCCATCTTGCACAATGATGCTACAAAAACTGCCCTGAGGGCCAAATTGAAAAGAAGGATATTGTTAGACAATAAAATATAATTACCTCCTTTTATGCTAAAGTGCTTGAAAATATCCCAAGAAGTATAAATTCTGTATGCTTTATCTAAATAATCATCTTAAATAGAAAATGAGAAAAGGTAGATGAATACACAATTTTATATTCTCTTATTAAAAAGATTCCCAGTTTCTGTCATCACCAGACTGATTTCTCTCAGATTAGAAAAACTGCAAGAAACACACCTAAAAAAAAATGTTCTCTCCCAAGCAGTACAGACAGAAATGTATTCAGACACACCCTGCCAAACAGCAAAGTTTATTGCTTTGCATCCCTGATTTATCAGAAGAATGTCAAGACTGGAGATCTTAGCCTAAAATCTGCGCATTCTAATACAGTTCGCCAAATTAAATAAAACCATGTTTCTTTGCTGTTTTAAAATATCTGAAATATCTTTTTTGTTTGAACACATCCACAGCAGGACCTACTATGGTTAAAAGAAAAGAATTTCATGCTGTCTTTTAGTATTTAAATAATTTATAATAGCATATATTAGGCAGTGAAAAACCTACTTGCCACTTTGCCTAGCTTAATTATCCCTAACTGCTTTTCAATGACTTCATTCTGTCTAACTGAGGTAATTTCAGCTTTCATGGTATAAATCACTGGCAAGATTAACAATATATATTAAGATGATGTATGTTTTATTGCTGCTCAGCAAAACATGTCAGCTGAAGTAATTATGAGTATGAAGCTCCATTTATTTTTCCATAATGGGACCCTTTAAGTCACCCACATTTGGAATGAGGCACATCCACCTCAGTCTCTTTCAAGAGCAGTTTTTAACTGCATTACATCATTTCATATGGGGTTGAAAGTTCATTATCCTACACACAAATCTTTTACTCCCAAAACTCTACTACTTTAAGAGGATCTCGGGAAAAATTAGGGCTATCAGAGCTTCAGAAAGTAAATAAAAATGCAAATGTGTCTTGAGGACTGGATGGCTGAGGGAGATGGCCAAGGAATTTAGGACATTCCATTTCCAAGTCACTCTTTTCATTACGCGCTCTATGAGTTATAACAGAGAGTTTCTGCTGCAAACTATTTGATATTAACTCCCTGGCCTGAGACCAGATACTCATGGATGAAATCCAGATTTTGAAAAAAATCATTGTATGGGTGGAACTCTTACTGGCAGTCACAGCAAGAATTGCACTTGTAAAGAAATGATTACCTACTCTGAGATGGAGAAGTCTTTTCAAAATAGGTGAAAGGCCTATGAAATGAGCAATTTCTGTGTAATAAATTGAGTAGTTTACATCCAACTAGCAAAGTATTTGGTGCCACATAGAAAAGTGAGTCAGAAACACCCCATGCTCATTGGGACTGTGTTCCATGATGTAGAAAGGCTCTGGGAGAATTATAAAAGTTCGAGGCATCTGCTAAGAGAGAGAGCGAATGCTGTGTGACAAAGTTCATTAGTAATGTCCAGTCCAGTCTTGTAACACCTTTATTAAAGAGGTGCAAGAAATAGAAACTGCTGTAATGAGATGTGGAGCTGGTGCTAAACTGGAGGGAGGTGATAATGAAAAGATCCTTGGAAATGGAAAATTGCAGACAAAAAATGACAAACTGAAATTCAAACAGAAAATGAAGGGTGAATTGCCCGAACATGGTGATTTCTTTGCCAGAAATGTGCTCACAACCACCAGAGTGCACAGCTGAGAGCTCCAGGCATCTCAAGAAACAACTGCTATCCAATTCTTCAGTAACACAAACAGTCCCTAGCAGAAGGAGATTACAGTCTCTGAAACTCTTCAGCTATTTTCCAATAAAATTATTTATCTGAAAAGCACTAAGCATGATAGCTCATATAAGAAAGGCAGAGCTAACAATAAGGATGGAATGAAAGATTTGTCTAAAGGAATAAGCATCAGGTGAGTTAATTCTACTGAATACAACACACCAGTATTGTAAACAGGCTGAATAAGCAGAAATACCTTTAAAGCTGTTCTAGTCTGTCAGCTGTCCCTATCAACTGAAGTGATCAGAAAATTCCAAGTAAACATCTTCCTCACTATGACCTAGGAGACTGAGCCTGAAGAAACTGGAAAACAGCTCAAACTGGGGAAATCTTCAGCTAAAAAATTTCTGAGGTGGTCCATTTGACTGGCATGGACACAGAAACAAGGGACCTGCAGCCTGAAGCAAACACACAGAACATGCATTTCTCTTCTGACTGTGTCTACAGAGCTCTCAGTTGCCTTCCCTCCCCCTTTTTGACATAAAATGAAAGACAGAATAATTTGCTCTCTCTGAAACTAGTGTTGCTGTGAGCTGGATATAAGCCTGGAGGACCACCAGAGATCCCTTTAAAACTAAAATATTCTATGAAAATCATGCTTCATGTTTACTTATTTGTTTTACACTGC
Source organism: Sitta carolinensis (assembly GCA_032173965.1). Lineage (NCBI taxonomy): Eukaryota > Metazoa > Chordata > Aves > Passeriformes > Sittidae > Sitta > Sitta carolinensis. Next base: position 128,497,169 of record CM063284.1, on the reverse strand, counting down.
ATTTAGAAGAATGTGATCAAATGTTGATATTTTGTAAACCAGCTGTGGGAAGGTACTTGCTTATTTTTGAAATGTGTTTTTGAGGCCACTAATAACCTCAAGTATTTTTTTCCCAGCTTTGAGACCCATATTCCCACCCCACATCCACCACCTTGCTTTTTGATTTATGCTATTATAAAAACAGGTGTCTATATTTAAGAGATAAAAAGTTATTCAATACATATCTTTAATCTTGGTGTATAGTTCTTCAAATACTTGGTTAAACTATCCTTGAAGCCATTAACTGAATGAACAAAATGTCATGTGCATTATGTACCAGTGATAATTCAGCCCTGACAAAAGAAATTTGTTTAACTATTGCATTACTATAGAAAATGAACTGAAGAAAGTACCAAATACATAGAACATATGTTTTATGCCTATGTACTTTTTGTAAGTCCATGTGTATTTGTGCATGTACACACAGAATTGTAGTTTCAAAATTTAAAATACAATTTGAGTTATTCAGTATAGTTATGGATTATCTATTCCCTCACTTCAATACTTCAAAAGGAAATGTTTGTGAGATGTACTATGTGCAAAAATAGAAGCAAAGTTACTTTTTTAATTTTTAAAGCTCTTCAATTAAAATTTACAGAGAGTTTACTCTGAACAATATATAATTAACATGTGTAGTGCTTTAATAAATAGAAAGAAGCTTTATACCTTTACCAGTTCATTCTCTTCTTGGCCTGTTTACTTAGATTCTGATATAATAGTCAGTAGGTCTCAACTCTTTTTACAGTGCGCAGTACAGGATTGAATTTTTATCCCCTCATTAAAATGCATATTTGATTTCAGACCTTTAAATTATCATAGAATCGTTTGGGCTGGAAGGGACCTTAAAGTTTACTTTGTTCCAACCCCCCTGCCACGGGCAGGAACACCTTGTACCTAACCTGGTTGCTCAGAGCTCCATCCAACGTGGCCTGGAACACTGACAGGGATGGGGCTAAGTGAAATGATTCTTTTACATCTTCTGACTGCAAACCGTTGCATACCAATGCATTTGAAATTTACAAAGACTATTTTCGTACTCATGTAACTAGTTTTTAATGAGTTTTGGAAAGACCACTCTGTGAAAGTAATAATAGCTTAGCTTGTGTATCAGACAAACTTCGATGGTGCATGCATTATTGTGATGTGAGACTACAAGAAATCCTCTACTGAGACTTGCTTTCTTATGTTGTACAAATAACCTGTCTTGTGTGTTCTTCTTCAAATGCTTAAAGAAGTCTTGCAGAAAAAAAGATACAGAATTTACTAAGATTTCATAATCAAATGTATTTACGAAGCAAAAATTTTTAAATTTAGTCTGCTTTGCCTTATTTTTAGATTAAGGCTCTGGGGTTGGCCAGGGAGCTCAAACTGTGAAAAACACCCACTCTATTAGTAAACTTAATAAAAAGATGGAATATGTTTCTTGGTGTGTAACAGGGACCCACTACGAGCCACTTAGGCCACCCCTCTGATCCTGACCCAGGAGCTATGAACAGACCCAGATGAGCACTAAGCTAACCCTCTCCTTCTCACATTCCCAGCCTGGCCTTTCTGAAAGGTCTGTATCCACACAAACTATTTCACATTTCTTTTTATTTTCAATGATGTCTGGTGGCAAGAGTAGTAGACAGAAGGCTCTCAGCCAGGCACAAGTAGGACATAGAGATTATGTGGACAATTATGACAGCATAAAAAATGTTTCATGAAAAACAACAGAATTGCCAAATGGTCTAATTAGAAAAAGACCCTTATCATAGTTTTCGTAATGTGTCCTTCCACAAGAGGGAGAATATCACTTGTTAAGATGGGGAAAGCTAAGGTTCTTCTAGAAGTGAAAGCATGTACTCAGATTTTGCAGATTCTATCAGAGGTGTGTCATCCAGCTCCATCTCTGGATGAAACAAACAAACAAAATTTTTACTTGATTGTCACAACTAAAATGTGCAATCTAAAATGTAAAGGTTTGGAAGATCAGCAGAACAATTTTCCTTAATAGCCTCTGTCGCTGTGGGCGATGAACAGACGACATGAGACCTCGTTATAAAAACTGCATCTGACTCCCCTTTATTCAAAGACTGACCCCCTTTATAATAGCTTCTAGAGCAGGCCATCTCATTGGTCAGAAGAGTGCCAGAACTCTTCATCCCTTTGGCCCAAAACTGAAAGACAGAGAGAAGTCCATCCCACAGAGAGGAATCCAAAACACCACTCTTGTTACAATAACACTCATGATGTTTATGCCAAGCCTGTGACAACACAAGGTCTTCCTGAACCAAAACACCACGAAGAAACTGAGTTCAGAAACTCAGAAACTTCAGGCCCAGGAGCCTCAGACTACAAGCCTCTTCATTATATTTTACTAAACAGCAGTTTTTCAACTTGGATTTAAAGCATTCTTGCATTACATTCTCCAGCTCCTTGCCTCCTGTATTTTTTCTCAAAAGTCTCCAAGTTGACTATAATTCTTCATTTGAAAAGTTGAGATAAAATGTTCAGAAGTAGATGGATAAGACATGCAAGCAGCAGATCAAGCAGACAGCAAGCACTAAATTGGAATCAGCAACATTAAGCACAGAATGTCTAACACTGATAAATACATCAGAGATCAAAATAAAGTTTTTAAAAAACCATTGACACAATCTGTGGTTCCACCAACCAGTGAAGAAGACACAATGTGAACCTACAGAACCCTCTCATGGAGCTCACCAGACTCTGAATATTGGAGGCTGCTGATTTACATGGTGCAACTGTGGAAAAGCACTGAAGTGTAAAAGGACACTCACAGCTGCTTGCCCGGGGCCCCAGTCACTTCTCCCAGCCAGGGCACAACGTGCAGCACACCAAGCAACCAGCACCCAGAATATGTCTCAACACTGAATAATTTTGTGCATTTCATTCCAACATTTTGCAAACAGCTAAAAGAAAAATGGTTCTTCATTAGATGCCACTCACTCTTTCCCCACTCAATTAAGCCTTATTAGCATTTAATGACAAACTATTGCATATTTATACTATTGACATTTTATTCATATTTGGATTTTAGAAGATATATATATATATATATATATATATGGAAGAATTATTAGTTTAAAATCTCTACATTCTTAGCTTTCTCAAAAGAATATTCATATACCTTCCAGAATGCAATTGACAAAGTGCATCTTCATGTTTTACATAATAATTTCAAATAAGAGATCTCGATCAAATATTTTCATAACACTGTCCTTCAAAAGAAAAAAAAAAGAGCGATAAAAAATAAAACAGCATTACTCACATTTGAAAGGTTTTAATTTCTGGACAAACACAGCACCATCATATTCTTAACGTGTCTAACCCCTTTATATATCATGACAAAATGTTTGGAGAACTGAGGAAGTTCAGGGAAACTGCATAAAGTATAGCTCCTAGGAATATTTTTCAATCTGCTTACTGTGTAAGTTTATGCGCTACAATTTTTCAAATTTGTAAAGAGTATAAAGCTTTTCAATTAACACCTTGATGTATTTATTTAATCTTCAACACAGAGACTACATCAGTTTATTCTGAATTTCACCAAATATTTTTGTGCATGAATAATTCTTTTTATGATATAACTGTTTCTAACATGCAGATGCAATTGCTAAGGATTTTAGTTGTACTCAAAAGTACATCTATCATATGTCTCTAGTGACCAATCATAACCCATCTGTTGCTTTTATTTGTTGCTCAAAACAAAGGAATTGATGGGTTAGCATTCTCACTGGAGCCAAGGAAAGTACAGAAAATGCCTTCTGTGTTTCAGATCCTATTTTTAAGACTGCTTAACTTCTTATAGATTAAGTAATAAACACAGGCTGGTTGTCATTCATAAATACATCCCAGGAGATCCGCTGGGAGACATTTCTAAAAATAGAAAGTCGAACTTGCAACAATTCCATGGTCTATGACAGACGACAGCCCTAAGTACCAAGATGATGCAGACGGGACATTTTAACGTCCACTCTCACAAAGCTTTCAGGCCATCTCCGGGACATTCATCGCTGGCTGCTTTGGCAGGAAGGCGAGTGCACCCCGCAGGCAGATGCCTCCAACCCAGCACAGCTGTGCAGGGTCCGGGCAGGACTGCCCCGGACACAGCTCCCTCCGCTTGTGCGCACTGCCATTCCCGGCACTGCCATTCCCGGCACTGCCATCCCCAGCCCCGCACTGCCCGCGAAGGGACGCTGTCTGCCTTCACTCGCTCGCTGCCACACCATGAGTCCATAAGCTGCAAGGCGACCGTGCTGCTGAAGGAACTGGGTAAAATCCACAGCCCCACGGGAGCGCCCCTCCCGCCCCCATCCACTCTACTGCCACCCGTGCGTTTAGCTCCAGTAATTCTCACTGTTATAATTCATAACCATGTTACACTCGACCATAACTCAGCCGAGGGAGAGCCACCATCCCACAAGCAGCAATGTACCCAGCCACGCTGCTGCCAGCACATCTTACTCCTTCAGTCACAGTGGAAGCAGAGGGAATGCGTTCTGCATACACCCAAAATTTTAGCACTTTTTTGTTTCCTGGAGCCTATGACAGCCCCTGTTCAATCGCCTGTTAAAAAGGGAAGAACAGAGCATGGAGAGGAATCAGAAAGTGTCCCTACTGACAATTTTGCCTCAAAGCAAGTGGCTGCGAAACAAATTCCCTCTTCACTGTGTTCTACAGAATCACTAGGGTTGGAAGGGACTTTTGGAGATCATCGAGTCAGGGTCACCCAGAGCAGGTTACACAAGAACCAGGGGAGTTTTGAATGTCTCCAGAGGGAGATTCCACAACCTCTTTGGACAGCCTGTTTCAGTACTCTGCCACCCTCAACATAAAAAAGTTCCATTTTAGCTTTGGTACAATATTTTAATATACATAAACACAAGAAGTTATGAGAATTGTACAAATACGCACAAGGGACATCACTGCTTCATAGCATTTTATATAATTTCTCTCTTTAAAAAAATTCCTTGAACTGATTTACTATCTAAATAATAAATTATTAGATGAATTAATTTACTGTTTAAATAAATCATGACAGGTCTGCACTTCCTCTGGCTGCTATCAATCTCCCATCCCCCTTTCTGTGGCTGCCTGCAGCCCACACAACTGGACAGGAGAGCAGAGATTGGTGCAAAGTGAAGGAGACAAGAACAAGCACTAAGAGCCAGATGTAACCACTGTTTTCAACAATAAATATGTTCTTCCCTTTCAGAATATTGTACACAATTTATTGCAGACCACTAGACAGCTTCCCTCCTGTTTATGTGAGCATTCCTCAATTGATTATGTGAGTAATCTCAATTGATCTTGCAAAAAATACCAAATAGTCCTTAAGAGAAATAGCAGCTGAAGAAACTGTATTACAGATAAAAGCAAGGAAAGCTACTGAAATACACACTCAAAGTAAATAGTGTTATTCTGCAGAGAAAAATGTAATCTGATAAAGAAGTTAAAAGCTTAATTGTGAAAAGAGCACACCCCCCCCCAGTTTCACTTCATCCTTTTAATGCATGGCAACAGTGTTTTCAAATACAGCTCAAGTTTAACTGCTAAAACTCTGAAGATAGATGTTGTTCAGAAAATTTCATAAGGAGTGAAGCTTTGTCTGCCTGAATAGAATCAGTTGTTTCAGAATTCATATTACATTAAACTCATAAGTTTATTCATACTAGGAAATAAGTGAACTATTTGAGTACAAAATAAAACTGACCCCAACAAGATTTGCTACAAATAAACCGATTTATTACTTTTTGCCAAGTCCCATACATCATGAGCAAGCATTTCACTCACTATTTTAAATTACTTAACTTTATACAAACTGTAAACATCTTCAACATGACAAACTCTTGGTACAGGTGCTCACCAATTCTGACATCTTTTCTGTCTCAGTTAATCAAACAAACCTGAAACACAAATAAACCAAGGAACTGCTTATTTATAAAATGCAGCATGTGCATTTTATATCACATCAATTCTAAGCAATGCAGAGAAGAGTATTAAAAATTACTATTTTTAGTGAAATTTGTAATGGCATTGTGAATAGAAACATTTTTTCTATTGCAGTTGTAGCCTATTTGTTGTTTGAAATTAAAACCATCATTTTATACAATCAAGGTAGTAAACCAAATTTTACAGTAAGCCAGCTGGTTTGGTATATAAACCAGCTATATCTGTTATACAATAAGGGAAAAATAAGAAGCTAAAAAGTCCTGATCTGGTTAATACCTTGTCTTCCTGACAGGCACCAGCCCTAAAGAACTGCTTGTCCAAAAACTCCTACTGCAATTATCTGATTTTTTTACCCCCTCTCCCTCAAAGTGCTTTAAATCAGACATAATCTGACCCATAAAGTGATCACGTATCTCCCTCTTAAGTAAGAGCAGATTTTTCTAAGTTCCAGGAATGCAAGTCTGCAGCCTAGCTTTACTGAAGGACTACAAGACACATACTGTTAGGTCATAATCCTCAAACCAGGGCAAAGGTGTTTAATCTTTTCATGAAGCACTTTTCTCCAAACCAACTCAGCAGCAGTAAAATAGAGACAACTATTTTATTGACTAAGGCTTTAAAAAAAATTTAAAAATACTTCCCTTTAAAAAAAAAATTTTGCATTAAAACTTTGGTTTCAGTATGCTCCGAATTTTGAAGTCTCATTTACAGACAACAATCTACATTTCTAATGTAGTAAGTCAAGCCATATTAAAACCTTTCAAGTCTCTCTGCATCATGAGAAGAAATTAAAATAAACTTAATTCTTTTCCAGATCAACTTTAGTTACTGACAAAACCCAAGGTGGGTATTTCTACAGCTGTGTGCAACCAGCTGTTTTAATCACTATAAAACACCATACTTTAGACGACAAAGTGCTTAGATCAGCAGATCCAGAAATTATGAGTTCAGATGAGTTTCACTACCTGAAGTGAGGATACTGACAGCTCTAAGATTTCTGATTCACCAAAATGCACAGCTGAAAGACTATGGAGAATGAACAGTGCAGTTAACTTGCACTGACAGTCAAAAATAACAATGCTCCTCCTGCACAAGAGCTGAATTACTACTGTCAGCTGTTAAAAAAAACCTACATTGAACCTTGGTAAAAATCTTACATGAAAGTCTTTAAAAAGATTGTGCAATTCCTTCAGCCAAGCAAGATATTCGGCTGGATTTACCTCCAGATCTACTCTGCCCAAATAAAGAAGGCAATCAACACCTCACTGTTGAAAATAGATCTTGATAGTACTACAGAAACACTGCAGAGGATATTCCAAAATCAAAACACAATCAGTTATTTCAAATGCCTGAACTCTTCGATTATTGCGAAAATCTGACAGAAATGATGGAATAGGGACCTTCAGGTAACATTAAATCTTCAGCAGAAATGCAGATTAACCAAACCAAATTTTTATTACTTGATATTTTCCCTGCACCACTGGGAGGAAGCTCTGTTGAAAAAAACAAACTGATCTATACAGCCACCATTTTACAGAAGATCTTCTAAACATAATTAATACCAACAAGTCAAAATGTTGTGTGGTTTTGGTTTGGTTTTGTTTTAAATCATGAGCTATTTCTGATTTACAGTCAAACCTTGCAGGTTTTTTTTAAATTTATAATCCATTCCATTAATTTTCCAGTCTTCCTGGGAATTTCCTGGAGCCCAACACATCACGATGCAACTGCTATCCGTGTGAATGTACAACTTCTGTATGCTAGCTGCTGTTTTCTGTAGCAGTGTCTGTTAGAACTTTTACAGAATTGTAATGTTCTCCTAATCCATAGGCATGCCTCATATACCTAAAAAAAAGTTACAGTAATAGTGTTCAGTTTAACAAAAAGTATACAACATGCCAAACAGTAACAGCGCTCGAAGAAAATTTAAATAAAGCCAAGTTTTAGCAACAAAAATATACAGGATCATTATGTAGAAGAGTATTAATAAAGACCATTTTTAATTCTGTCGACTTCCAGGCACAGTTTGACAAATATTCTGAAGAAGAAAAAAAGTTTCCTCCAACTTGTATCAATGTCATTATTATTTTGTAATTATTTAACAGGTAAAATGACCTTGCAGCATTCTCTAAATCAATGGCCGATACAGGTCAGACACTGTCTAATTACAATTTCTCCAAAGTGTGTCAATCACAAACAATTTCTGACCTGCACAACCATTACTCAAGCAATGCTTCAACATCAGATGTGTAACAGAAAATAAACAAGCAGGTGAGAATAAAAGCTGAGCCCTCTGTTACAGAAGTAAGTGCACTAAATTTAAGTGATAAAATTACATACTTACACAAGTGTTATTGGTTTGCCTGAATATTCTTCACCAACAACAATGGGAGGAGAATCCATTTGCACTACTTCAATCGGTGTTTGTAAAATGTGTGACAAAGCCCTTAGCTTTAAGGCAAAAACAATTTAGTAATGGGATTAAAGACAACGTAGGCAGTCGACAGGAAGATTAGGATTTAATTTTAGCAGACAGTTCAAGCATAACATTAGAAATATTTTCAGAAAATAAATTTTATTCAAATAAGAAAAATTATTTTAACATTTTAAACTAACTGAAAACGTTGCCTTAAACTCATCATCGTTTAGAGGATACAACATTGAGCTAGTTTCATTAATTTGCTAAGTGTTCTTTCATAAAATTAAGACAAACCAAAATAAATATGCATTTTTTGAAGCTCAAATTCTCACATGACAACAACCTAACAATACTCCCCCACTCATAGAGTCAGTCTTTCTAATGATATTTATACCAAAAGACTAACCAATTCACTAACTTGCATGTTGTCAAATACATCAGAACAGTGGTGCACCATCAGAAAAGATGGTGGGAAAACAACCTATAACCACAAGAAAAAGTTTTTAATAAGCTATTTATGACTATCTTCCCTTATGCCTTCAGGCACTCTTTCTAAATAAGTCCTTTCTAAAAGGTATATTCACCCACTTCAGAATTTCACAAATAAAAATTATCAATACAATACTTACTTCCAGCTGACCACCCCATGCAGGTGTATTTGCTATATCGTCACAGTATTTCTCAAATTCCTCTGCAGGGAAAGAAAAGACAATTTTAAATACTTGTGTTGTTTGAGAACAAGCAACTGAGGAAAAACACTGACTGTGCAATGAAGAACTATAGGCAGAAAAGAATAAACACATTATAAAGGAAAATATGTTCATTGAAGAATAGCAGAGAAAAAAGCTGTCAATAAAAACCCCCAAACTCATTGTTTTAAGAAGAAAATTTCAGACTGAAAACAGGGATAAAAAAAGAGTAGAAGTACAGCTAATACTTCAAATTTTTTATTCAGAGAAGAACAGGTAACAACAAACATGAAAAATTGCATTCAGTTTTATTCCTGTTAAGTTTCAGAGGATGTTTAGAAACTTTAGAAAACAATGTGACAGTGAGTAGTATATATAGTTATTACATTAGCCAGGTGTTACATATGTTTTAAAAATCCTGCAACTGCATGTAGTTAAACAGTTGGCTAGGTTTCTTTACTTTTCCATATTCGCTGCCTTGTTTTTAACCTCTAAAGTATTTATTCTCAATAGTTCCTTTGTAAATAGCTAAAGAAAATCTTTTCAGATCATGTCCTGTAGAAACCAAGCTTAAAATTTGTAAATTACAAACCCTCAAGCTTTTGAACCTTACAAACAGATTTTGAGAAAGAAGAATCTTAGGATTTTCTGAAGACTGTTCAGAATGACTTTTCATTCATTTCCTTTATAAGAGAAAAGCACAATTCCCTGTTGCTGTGCAGAATTTTATTCAGTATTCTCCTGGGACATATTTAACCTGTGACAATAATCTCTGTCAGCATGGGAAAGACAGCACCCAGTGAAAACATGAAATTCACAGCAATGCCTATTAAACAAATGTAGCATTAAGTTAAGGAAATTTATGCAGTCATTTTTGTGGTGTTCCACGCATAATGAATAAATCATGTATTGTCCAAATAAGAAGTACATAAATGCTGTTTTTACTCAGCCTACACCATTGCTCCCCATTAAAGCTCTTTAGATTTTTTAGTTTAGTCTATTTGTAAAGAATGATTCCAAAATACTTTGCAGTGAAAAAACAAGGTAGAATAAAAAATGCATCTATTCAAACTAATTATAAAATAGATTTACTTGAATTTCACATCCGTTTTTAACAGCTTTCCTGCGTGTACTGAAAACACCAATATAAAATTTGACAAGAAAATCACCCCAACCTGGTAGCCAAGCTGTTTATAATAACAAATGACATCCCAGAATGGGTACACATCATCTAGTAACCAGCAACTTCTGTTTTGCTTTTTTTTTTTTTAAACAGGGAATAATATTTCCTAGATTATTTTTTTTAAAATTATTAATTAGAGATCCATGTACACAAAGTTTCATAGCAGATCATAATTCTATGTTTAATGGAACACAATAAATTAACAGTTACAAACACCATAAAAATCCCAATTCAGCTGTTACTGAGACTGAGATTTATCAGAAACGGTTATAAGATCAGAAACAGTTATAATATAACTGTTTCTGATAATAATATAATATATTATAATATAATATATTATAATATAATATATTATAATATAATATATTATAATATAATATAATTAAATATAATGTATTTTTAAAATCTTGTATATTACAAGTCTTACCTCTGCTATACATATCTCCAGTATTAGGGTTTGTAAGAAAAGGCAGGAAGTCATCAAAGTGGCTTTGCATATACTTGGCTGTTTGGTTCCTCAGAGTTGCAACAGTCCAGGAATTTTGGTGATCCTTGAGCTGATCTTCAATAGCTCTGTACATGCAATGGCCATCTGAAGGGATTTGTTTAATCTCTAAATGCCTTGCTGCCAATAGGGAGGCAAGTTTCTGACTTTCAAGATGTCTAGCACCTGTTAAATTTTGTATCTCAGCTTCAGCTATTCTTTCTTCTCTTTCTTTCTCCAAAGCAGCTTTTTTCTCCTTATATTAAAAACACACAAAAATTATATCTAACGTTAAAATTTAGAATATGCCAGTATGGTTCTTGGCTTAGAGCTTGCTTCTAACTCTTTCAGTGTTTTCTCAATACATTCTTATCTATAAAATATATTTGTCTGAATCAGCCCTACCAATTAGAGACCTCCTAAACCCAAACTTTAGCAAATGCTAAGTGACCAATATATCCTAACTGCCTCTGACACTGCACCCAAAATTATATGACAAGAAATCTTAATTATATCAACATGCAAAATAACGCTTTACAATGCTCATATAAAAGGCTATTAATCATAGTCCTTTCTTCAGGATCAGCTATTTCAACACTCAAGTATGGGAATTCTAATTTAACATCAGAAAATATCGCTCTTTCATAAGAAGAGTGAGATCTACCAGTTAAGTATATGACTGCATAATGGAGCTCATGCCATGAAACTGAAACTCCCCCAGGACAGGTACTCTACATCATAAAAGACTGCCCCTGACCTAAAGGATGGATAAGAATGCATGTAGAGAATATTAGCAGGGATGTAATACTACTAAAAAAAAAATTACTTTCATAGAATGTTTTGCAATTTCATGTTGATGTTAAAAAGGAAGCAAGAAGCAAAGTAAATAAGCAAGTAAAAAAGGAAGCAGTACAAAGAATGATCTTTCCAATTTCATATTTAAAATTCACCACAAATCAAGACCAGACTGGTTTAGGCAGTAAGAATACAGGAAAACTAGACCAGAGTTCCTGGTTTGCCTAGACACGGTGCCATGAATTATGAACATCCTTTTAACACGATTGTAGTCATCATGTAACAGGGGATAAAATATGCAATAAAGCAGTACTCCCCTGGCCCTGACCCAATATTCATGTAGGTACAACAAGAATGTTAATCCATCACAACATCTGATGTTTAACCAGATCTAAGCCTGACAGAACACTAGGTAGTGTTTCTCAACAACTCAATATTTTAAAAGAATGTCTTCAGTATTGATGTTCTTTTGTTAAATATGTAAAGTTCTACTAGTTGTGTAATTTCCACATAGCATTTTAATTCAATTACTTTACTTCTTTAATAATATTTTTAGTGAAAGTCTTTCAAAGAACACTTGCTTTACATATTTTTTTTTTCTGGCTCCCATTTCCTGACCTATTCTGATTCCCAGCTCATGGCTGAGGGTAGAAAAGTACAACTACTTATAAAATCTTTACATATCTCTAGGCAGCAGTTAACAGATTTTCAAGACACCCAGCAGTTACAGCATCAATACAGAATTACTCAAGTAATGTCCCCTGCAAAACTGTTTACCTTTTGGCTATTACAGTTAAGTTTAGTTGAACATAATGTCAATCAGTTATTTGCAAAATGTTTAACATGAAGTCATACCTACCCGCCTCTTCTGTGCTTTTGATATTCGATGATGCTGAATCTGCTGCTCTACTCCTTCAAGCTCTATATTTGCAACCCCATCAGCTATGGAATCTGTCTAAAAAAAAAAAAAAAAAAAATTAAATGTTCTTATTAGTTTAAATAATAACTAAGATATGCATCTTCTGAAACAGCCTTAAGCTCTCTTCCAGGGTATTTTTATGAAGTTTAGCCGCAAAGATCCAGGTACAGCACAAAAGCCATCAAAGCATTCCATATCCCAAACTACTGTCTTGCATTTCGTTACTTTTCTGCAGTCCCAACAGAGTTACGTGCGTCTCAAATTTAACTTGTATGTTCTCTAACATACTGGAGAGTGAACACTGCTTACTGGCTGAAAGGAAAAGCTTTCCCCACCACGCCAGCGATCAGCAAGTTCTGTTAATATTTACACCGAAGAGTCCATCCTCTGTATCAAAGCATAACCAGCAGCTGAAAAAGAGAGTTGAAACTTTGAAAGAAAAATGACAAACCTAACTCAGTAACTGTATGAGCCATACAGAAAGATCAGTCACACTGACAAAATTGCAAGACAAAACACACTGGATGAGTCAAACACCTGTTGAAGTTCATCAATACTTGAGTAGTTTACATAAGATAACCAGAGTGGCAATATAACAGTAATTTATAAAAATAATTCTCTAACATAACTGAGTTACTTATGTAGCCTTAAAGGCAACAGCAAATACTACTTGTGGTGCTGCACCTTTCCCCCTCTACATTTAATTTCTGTTACAGCTTGGCATTTGTGTAATGATTTTCCTTGTATACCTCATCCATGGATTCAATTGCCATCGAATTTTGTCATGCTTTTGCAAATTTGTATTAAACCTGCTTCTGAAGTATCTTCTATAGTGATTTTTTAAGCAACCAAACCACTCTGTCAACAGTGCTCAACAATAAAAATTCCCTGCTGTTAGATGCCCCTTCTAGCGCTGCCCATTTATTTTAACAGCTAAAGTATTCCAAAAGTTTCAAAGAGTTACTAATACTGTGAAGAAAAACTACTTTGAATTGCTATTTCAAAATTTTTAAAAGTTAAAAAAGCCCTAACACAAATTGCACCTGTACAACTTCAGCTGAGGTTAAGGCACCAACCTTATTCTGTTCAGGAGAAGCTTCCTTCAGCTGCTTTAACTCCTCCTTGTGTTTCTGTTCAAGTTCTGCCTCTAGTTTGGCAACTTCATCTGCCAGCTGTTTTCGTCTCTTCTTATCATTCTTGGGAACAGCATTTTTCATGCCTTGAATTTTTGCTGTTAGAGAAGCAGCGTAATAAAATATTACTTCTTAATGTATACTCTATGGTCATTGCAGAAAATTACTGTAAGTCACACAGAAAAACTAATTTACAAACATCAACAAATCAGTTTAGCTGTGAGACTGCTGGTTCTAATCCTCATATTTTCCAAGTGGCTATATTTTTCCTTAGAAGATGAAACTGCCTTGTCTTTTCTTTCTTTCTCTGAAGAAGAGAAAAACTTATGCCAGGTTACTAATAAAAATATGTACGAACTTGATCAATGCAGCACTTTTGCCTGTTGCCTTCAAGAAGATTTTGAGGGCATCAAAATAACAAATCTCACAGGAATGATATGCAATTTTTTTAATCATAGGAGCAGCAGATAAAAATCAAGAACTGAGTTTACCCATCCTTAAGACAAAGTTTCTAAAAGCAAAATGGCTTTTCAAAAACAAAGAAACCTTAACTTGAATAAAGTCCCTAAGTATTTCAAGGCTGTAGGTTAATGCCTCATTTCTAAAATCACTGAATAGTTTGGTTAGAAACAATGTCCAGAGGTTACCTAGTTCTACCTCCGGCTCAAAGTGGAGCTGAGTTCAAAGCTACATCAGGTTATGTTAATTCAGATGCACCTGAAATTTATTCAGGTGACTCTGCAGTCTCCAGGGTCGGCATTCTGCAACCTTTCTGGGAAACATTTTTCCCAATATTTATTCTTGCCATGAATATATTTTTCCTTATTCTTCACATGAAGATTTTTCTTGTTGCCCTTCAGCCCATGTCTCTAGTCCATTCTCTATACTTTGATGAGTTTACCTCCATCCATTACATAGTGGAAACTACAAGATTCCCCCATAGTCTTTCTCTTCCTCTCACATGTTCTTAAATGAACACTCCCACTACCTCACTTCTGTATTCACTGGCTTAGAGTTATGGCAGCAATTATTTAACATCCTGCTTGCTATTCATCACCTGTACATTTTCCTGTCCTTCATCCTTGACTGACACAATTGAGCTGAAGATGATGGCAATGATTTTTCATGATAATGAAACTCTTCAAAGGGAGGCAGGAAGAATGCTTATACTGAAATATTTATGTTAAGCATTCAATCCCATAAATGAATAAGCTGAATATGACAAAAAAAAAGCAGCTTTGTTCATTAAAATTAACGTAACAGAGGAGAAGGGACTCCAGAACATAAAAGACACACACAAATACACATCGGAGAGGATGGCTGGTGGAGAGGGAGGAGGGTGGAGACAAGTACCATCAACCTGAGAAAGGGCTGGATTTTCAGATGTTGAGATGCACCTTGTGTTAATTCTTACTAATAGTTGTGTTCTCTGGTAGACAGTTATCAATGCACATACCAGGAACGTATTTTTCTAGTAGGCAAACATGTACTTCAGTCTCACCCAACTGGGAAGAATGGGGCTCTGCCTTGTGATACCTCTCCCGACATTTGGTAGTGGAGAACTACCATTATCGCCTTCTCTAGGTGTAAAAACCCTCTGCTCCTCAGCCACTCCCAAGCAATGTGCCACGTACCCCAGCCACCTATGACAATTCTTGATTCCTACCCCTCTTCGATTTCAACCAAATCTGAGGAACAGGCCTCTCAAAACAGTAAATTCCTACAGATTTAGTGACAGTATGCAACCTGACTCCTTTTCTTTAACCCCCCGATAAACAGGTTGCAGATGGGCTATTACATACCAAAAAGACCAAACAAGGAAAAGGCTGTATCAATATACTAGCAATGAGAAAGGCTTAACAAAAATTCTGTAATAACTACAAAACCTCAACAAAATCCATCTATAAGACTGCTTAATTCGTATGTGTAGTAGGGTAGGTAAATGTTACAAGTTCATACTGAAGCACTCTAAGACCACACAGGTCTCTTACTATGGACACTTTATTATAGCTGGACAGGACACGAAAATTCAGTTCAGGTCAACCGCACTTGGAATGAAGAAACGTTAACAGGCTGGGCAGGAAGAGCCCCTAGGCAGCCTTTTCAATCTAAAATGCCTTAATAAAACTACACTTCTTCAACTTACACCAAAGCAACAAAACGCAAGCATCAGGCTAATGGCCCAGCAGTAATTCACAGCTCTCGGGGTGCCCGGGCTCCCCAGGCCACGGCAAGGCGAGCCCCGCAGGCCGCCCGCACGACCAGCGCTGCTGCCGGCAGCACAGCCCGGCGGCCACGCCGCTGCCCGCACGCACCGCTGCGCTACCGCCGTCCGCGTCCCCCTGCGAGGAGGACACTGACACGGCTTCTCCCTCCTTCTCCACAGCCGCCGCCGTCCCTCCCGCCCCTCCGAGCTACTCGCGCTGCCGAGCGGGGCTTCCTGCGAGGGAATGCGGAGAGGGGAGCCGAGCCCAGCCAGCCCCGCGTGTCTCCGCTGCCGCTCCCCCGCCTTCTTCCCGCCCGCCTGCGCCGGGCATGGCGCCCCTCACCCTGGAGCTCCCGCTTCTCCTTGCGCTGCCGCTTCACCAGCTGCTGCAGCGGCCCCTCGGGCCCCGGCTCCTCGTCCCCCGAGCCCTCCATGGGCGCCCGGAGCCGGCGGGCACGGCTGACCCCCGACCCCGGCGGGAGGCGGGAGCTCGCCGCGCTTCCGCCAGCGCCGCCCGGCGCGGTGCCGCCCCAGCCGCGGCGGGAGGGGCCCGGGCGGGCCGGCCTGCGCGCCCGGCCCCGGGCTGGGCTCGGGGCGGAAAGGCAGCGCTTGGCTTGTTCAGGGGCTGTGAGCGGTTCTGTCCGCGCCGCCCTGCGCGCCCGGCCCCGGGCTGGGCTCGGGGCGGAAAGGCAGCGCTTGGCTTGTTCAGGGGCTGTGAGCGGTTCTGTCCGCGCCGCCCTGCGCGCCCGGCCCCGGGCTGGGCTCGGGGCGGAAAGGCAGCGCTTGGCTTGTTCAGGGGCTGTGAGCGGTTCTGTCCGCGCCGCCCTGCGCGCCCGGCCCCGGGCTGGGCTCGGGGCGGAAAGGCAGCGCTTGGCTTGTTCAGGGGCTGTGAGCGGTTCTGTCCGCTGATCCCTGCGGGGTACTCGCTCCCGCCGTAATGTCCCGGTAAAGGGCAGCCGTGGACGAGTATGCACTAGGAAAAAACCGTACGTTTAGTTCAACTACATCCTATTAAACAGGTGAGAAGGGAATCCGTTAGGGCAATTTATCGCATTAAGGAAAAAAAAAGCATTATTTAACCTGTTAATTTCTCTGCAAAATACACAGTATGCTGCGTTTTTCTCACAAATCTCAAAAACACTAGGAAGGCTCACGACTTTCTAAGTTGCAGTGCTTGAGTCTCCTCACCATTGTGAAATTACTCCTCAGAAAGTGGAACGTGTTTGTTACAGTAAAAAGCCACACTTCGTGTTTGGGGTCGAATCAGCACCTCGAAGTGAGAATATGAATTGTTGCGTAGTGAGATGCTTTTCTGTTCAGTGCAGGGACCAACACTCTGGAACATTCAGTTGATATGGACAAAATACAGCCTATAAAAATTAATATTTTAATGGTGCTTAAAATAACTCAAACTGAGCAAAAACTGGTAATGGAACTGTGTTTGTCCTTAACTCTTAAGGCCATTGCTGTTACTCATTTTACATTTTTATGAACAAAATATCTACAAGAATACCTCCTGGAGATATTTTAAAAACTGGAAATATGTTCCTTAGATGTATGATTTGGTAATGGACTTGGCAGTGCTGGGTTAACAGTTGGACATCATACACATCTCTCCCAACCTAGACAATTCTGAGATTCTATGAAGTACAGTGTCAAGTGTCAAGAAAGGACACAGGTCTGAATCCTAACATATCAAACTCTCCTGCTGCATAGAATTGACTTATTTTTTTAGATCTCCTTTAGAAATATGTTAAAATCTAAATGATTTTCAGATTCATATACCAATACCTGAAAATATATTTTTTCTTTACCTCCACTTGCTATTTCCATCCTGTTAGAATAAAAGAGATCACACATGAGCTAAGAAAAGGGGGACAATTGCCTTTCAGCTAGGAAAAAGTTTGCCTTTCAGCTAGTACCAAAAGTACTAGGGTGGCCTTGCAAATACTCTGGTAATCCAGAGTAGGGAGATGTGCATGTTGGATTTGGTTTGACTAACATATATGTGCTCTGTCTATGGCATATATTTGTCCACACATGTATCTATATATGAATACATTTAGTACATTTGTACATAAATTTAGTACATTTTCTTGAATATACTGTATATTTAAAAATAGAATACCTGTTTATACTGTTTGAAAAATACCCCTTGCAGTATCGGTCTCGGTGTGACCTGGCTGGGAAAGTGGCTGGGAACCCAGGCAACGAGCTGTGAATGGGCAAGAGCCCTTTGGGAACCGGCAACACCAGCCAGGGTTGGCCGGTCACCGCAAGGCTCTGCGGGACCTGAGGAACAGCGAGGAGACCCCAGAGCAGAACTCGCCCCTGGACCAAGAGCTGCACACAGACCGCGAGGGAATAAAATCCAATGATCTTTTTTTGGGAGGGTCCTTCCCCAGAGGCACCTGGCTGCCCCACGATTAAGTCACTTAAAGGTTACCAGCGTGTCTGGGACTCCGCTGTTGTTCGAAGATCAGGCAGTAGCATTGTGCCAGGAGCAGTGGCCGGCTGTAACCTGTAGTGGTAGCTCGGCAGAACAATGGCCATCACAAGGTACTTTTTGATCTACACAAATTAACTTTCCTGCGGCAATGTCTGGAAAATGGATTCCCAGATCACATGGATTGTCGTTATGTTTGGAACAGCTATGCACGGATGAGAAGTCAGCAGAGGGAAGCCGAACCGACGGTGACACTGGCGGTGGCCCAGGCTTGGCCGCACAGCAGGAACCCTGGCGTTGTGCCTGCAGCGGCACCGCCCTGCCGCATGGCGGGGATTAATCTCCACAGCAGGAATCCCGGCGTTCTTTCTGTCCCGGTACCACCCTGTCCTTTAAATACTCCTTCAACACCGTCTAACTTTCCTCCTGTGGGGCTGCTCCAAGTGTGGGGCTGCTCCTAGTGTTTTCCTAAAGCCCGTGAAGTCCGAGCGATTTGGCATTACAGGGAACTGAGATGCCGAGGCTGAGGGAAGATAAGAAATGTGCTCAGCTGTAATATATGTACTGGACATGACCCAAGCTGGGGGCACATGCAGGTGCTTTTGAAAGAACTGTTCTGGCCAGGTGAACAGGAAAAAATAGTTAATAGCAAAGCAGAACTGGCACAGTAAGCAGAAGGAAACAGGAATCCCTGGCCAGTGAATGACCCGAATTGGAATGATAATACCATGGAGGACAAGCCTGCATGTCAGACAAGAGTTGTTCAAAACCTGGTTGAAGCAATATTATCATAGGGAATGAAAGATTAACCGAACTAAAATAATGGAATGTAGACAGAGAATGGACAACAATCCTAGAGATTTTTGGGGCTGCCATCAACAGGTTTTGCTGGAATATGGAGGAATGGCTTCACAAAACTTGAATGATACACTTGCAACTAGTGTCTTTTTAGGTCGGGCAGCACGAGACAGCCAGAAGTATTTTAAGGAGCATATGCCAGGGTGGCAGGGAGTAAAACTACAGAAAAGTCAAGTGTTGCAGTATTCGTGTGTGATGGGCGAAAGAAAACAGGGCAGAGCAAGTAGGGGACAAAAGGGAAATTGGAGAATGTGGAAAATCTGATGGCTGTTGTCTTGACAGGAAATCTCCAGGGGAGAAAATGAAAGAGAGGAAGACCAAATACAATTAGTGGACTTAAACCAGAAAGCAGAAAGAGACAGAGAAGGAATGTGGAAATGGAGTGTTACTGTTGTGGAAATTTAGGACATAAGCAAAGAGAATGGCCTTTTCAACCAAGTGGAGGAGTAATTGTGCAAGGATAGACTGTCACAAACACTGGAGGCCAGCAATTCTACTGACTTTGAGGGAGCCATACAATTAGAAATATACAATTTGTGGAGAACACCTAGATCAACAGGGACATATATTATGTGGGGAGGGGGTGTCATTGTTGAATTTCTGAATTTCATAATTTCACATTATCCTTCTTAAACTTTGCCCCAGGAGGGTCAATAACCGACAAAGTGTATTCACACATGGAGCCATTGGGCAGGGAAAAAATTAAGTAAACCTGTATTAGCTATGATAGGATATAAGAGTGTGTAGGGAAGATTTATATTAGTAGAAGATTCCTCAGTGTGCTTGTTAGGGAGAGACCTTCTACAGGCCTGAGGTGCAGAATTGCATGTGTCACCAGAAGGAATGGATTTAATAATGCCACTGAGTGTGATTATTTAGAGCTTCAAAAATGAACAGAAGATACTGGAAATTTTGAAAGCTGCATTATCAGAGTTCTGGTGTAAGACCACTACAGGTGGGTAACTGTTGGCTTCAGCACAGCCCATGTGCATTAAAACCAAACCAGACATACCACCTCTATGAAACAGTATCCTATTCCTCTGAAAGCTGGGAAAAGTATCCAAAACAAGATAGACCAATACTTAGACAAAGGAATTTTAAAGTATGTGTATCTGCATATATAACATTCCTATATTGCCTGTAAATCAGAATAGGTTAGATGAAGACCCTGAGTACTTGTGCAGGATTTGTGGGTGATTAACCAACATAAAGTGACCCCTCACCCAGTGCTGCCAGGCCCCTTGACTATACTTTTGCAAATACCACTTAAAGATGGCTATTTTATTATAAATAATTTAACAGCTGGCTTTTTCAGCATCCCAATAGATGAAATCAACCTGCATTTGCCTTCAAACTATACTGTTGACACAGTATATTTTGTAGATGCAAAAAGAGCATGTAAGAGGAGAGAAGAGTATGCTCAATGGTATCAGCACATGCCATCTGAAATATGGGTATCTCCTGCCTGGAGATGAAGTTTTAATTAAGGTATTCTCTAGAAAATTCAAGTTAGCACCAAAATGAGAAGGCCACATACTTTCCTCCTACATCCTTACTTTGCTGTTTCAAGTTTTGCTGTTTAAGTTTTAGGTAAGGAAAACTGGATACACTATTCTCACATCAAATGAAGAGTGGACAATTGTCGCTGTGGGCAATGAGCAGACGACATGAGACCTCGTTATAAAAACTGCATCTGACTCCCCTTTATTCAAAGACTGACCCCCTTTATATAGCTTCTAGAGCAGGCCATCTCATTGGTCAGAAGAGTGCCAGAACTCTTCATCCCTTTGGCCCAAAACTGAAAGACAGAGAGAAGTCCATCCCACAGAGAGGAATCCAAAACATCACTCTTGTTACAATAACACTTGTGATGTTTATGCCAAGCCTGTGAGAACACAAGGTCTTCCTGAACCAAAACACCACGAAGAAACTGAGTTCAGAAACTCAGAAACTTCAGGCCCAGGAGCCTCAGACTACAGACAATCAATCAGTTGATAAGTAAAAGACTTCTGAGAATCCTTGGTGATTTTGTATTTGTAATCATTTGAGTATTTGCGCACAGGAAATTTATGAATTTGTATTCTGCACTATGGTAATCTTGGTAGCCTTAGTTTTTTTATGTTTGTTACTTGTAATAATGCTGTATGTAAAGGCAGTGGTTAAATGCCTCGAAAGATTTTTCTTTTTCCTTTCAGCATATTAGCAGGAGGACTGTTGAGCAGTACACCCAGTTCAGACTGCTTGGAGTGTGACGTGCTCACTGTGCCCTGGATGGCTGGAATCACAAGCAAGGAGCCATGAAGGAGCACTGACCTTTTTGCACAAGGGGCATGTGGACCTGCAGCACCAGCCAGGCAGGGATGGTCAGTCACCCAGAGACTCTGCAGGACCCAGTGAACAATGAGAAGACCCCAGACCAAAACCCACCACTGGATCAAGAGGTGCTTGAAGCATGGGTGCACAGACTGTGAGGGTATAAAACCTCAGCGATCTTTTCTTTGGGGTTGCTTCCCCAGAGGCACCCAGCTCTGTGAGTTGCTGCACCACAATTAAATTACTTAAAATGAGCAGGACATGTGGGGCTCTGCTATGGGAAACCTGGGGTCAAGCTGATGAGGGGAACTTAAGTCTGAGTGTGGGGTATGCAGGGAGTCAAACCAATTAGGTCACTGGATCTACTTGCTGCAAAGGGGCTTCTGTCCCAGGAGTGGTGTAAGTGGGACTTCCAGATTGCCATCAGAATGGTCAGATGGGAAGGTTTCCGTAGCATATAACCTTTTACATTTCTGGAGTTTTCCCAGAATATTAGAAATCACAGCAAAGTAAAAAACTTCCCCTTTGTATCATACAATACACTATAACTAGATGTTCAGACATATGACACGCCCTGTCTTTCAAGCAGGCTGGGCTCTCCTGTGTTTTAGGAGACTACAGCCTTAAATCGTGCAGAAAAAAAAGGTAGCTGAGGTTCCTTCCTTCCAACAAAACTATCCCCAGTCAAAGGGTAGTCTATACAGTGATCCAGTCAAGTCTCTGCAGTGACCACTGTTTTAATCCAGGCTTCTGCCATATCTTTAGGAATAACCCAAAGGAATATAGAATAAATACCAAAAACCAAATAAATACCTCAAGTCACCAAATGGACAGTGCTGAGTTGTTTAAAGCTATCCTTACTTGAACAACACTTAACATAATTGAACTCAAATTTGCACGGGAGTAGAGATTTTAGTGCACACTAAGTATGAGGGAGTACATGTTTGAGATAATAAATGACCTGCCCACAATAAATGCTGGGCAGGTCATGCTGCACAGCCAGCTAACGATGAGTTTCCTCTGCTGCTGGGAAACCTGGAATAAATGAAAGCTATTAAGAAGAGCGTTTCCATCGTTAGCAGCAGGCCACAGGCTCAATGCCCCAGTTCTGGCCTGCAGCACTTGTTATCAGCCTGTGGTGAAAGCCTGTCCTGGGAACTGGAGTGTTGTGCCAAGACGGCTGTTATGAACTGGAGTTTAATGTGGAATAACAGCAAAGGCCTTGAAAACACTGAAAACAGAGGACTCAGCATTATAAACTAACTGATATCAAATTACTGCTTGAAAAAAAAACACATCACAAGCTATGGAGACTGCTTTGAGCCTATCAAAGGGACGCAGCAGCTGAGCTAGAGAGGATCAGCCAAACAGCGGGAGGAGGCATTTGCTGAGACCTGAGACAATGACACTCTCCGGTATCGTCAAGGGTGAGTATGGCCTAGGGGGTGGAGACCAAAGGCTGGTGCTGATCAGAAATCCTTTTATAAAAGGAAAAAAAAATCTGAATTTGGGGAGACTGCCATCATAGGGACCTGCAGTCAAGACATCTCTGTGGAACTGCCAGGGCAGCAAGTGTGCCGCCTTCTCTCCCTGCCTGTGCCTGCCCCTGCTCCAGGGGCTCTCCCTGTTCCTGCCTGCTTGCACCAGGATCCCTGGTTCCTCAGAGATCTCTTGATCTGCCAGCTCATCAGCTCATCAGTATTTTCCCCTCTACAAATTCTGGTTTTCCTCTCTGACAGTCTTACAGCACCTAGCTTGAGCCTTCCTGCATGTATGCTCAGCTTATCTAGTTCCTGGGTAGAAAGGGTGGTTTAACAGATAAGGTTATAATGAAACATAATTGTTAGAAGTTGAAAGGGAAAAAAAACCCCAAAAACTGAGGTAATCAACTGTGAAACACTTTTTCTAGGATCTGATAGGTTTGCTGTCACACGGGTCTTTAAATTGAGACTGAAATACTTCCTATGGATATGTGTTCGCTCAGATCTAAGTTACAGAATTCATGCAAGCAGCATTTAGGAACTTCATCTGTTCTGTAGGAACTTGAGCCTCCCATTGAAATCAATGATAGCTGTAAGATGCTCTGCACTAAGCGCAGTCTGGCTTACACTCTGAGAAAATGGAACCTTTAAGAACTAAGGTGTACTTTTGCAATGTAACTGAGTATTGTCATATTAGTCACTGAAGTCAATAACTTCATACATGGGACATCAGCTGTCTTGGACAGAGAATTAACCAGCTGCTGTGTCCACTTTTTTTTATACTTTTCTGGGGAGGAAAGCATGTATGGCTATTTAAAGTACTGCACTTTGACATCCTTTCTGGTATCATTCTCCCAGCGGTGTCACAGTATTTAGTAACATATTAACATCAGGAAAGTTGTTTGTTCATTCATAAGTAAGCTGGGGTGGGACCCCTGCTTCTTCTGTTACTCTCCAAAAATCTTGATTTTTTTTCTTCTATTGCAAAGCAAATAAGGTGTTTGACAGACAGTTTTCATGACAGCAGTAAAGACTACTGAATTATATAAACATTGGTCAAGCAAAGAAGTTATCTTACTGCTTTTACATCAGTGTGTCTCATTCCCCTCTATTATCTACAAGATATTTCTTGCAAAGCATTAAACTGAATTATAGGCTGGTTACAACTATACGTGAAACTGTTGAAATGGCTCTGTTGTTTTGCTAAGGTTTTGTTGAGAGTTTTCTGATGTACATGCTATATAATCAGTGAATCTGGATCACCTGAGCTCAGATACTGAAGCAAAAGTAGTTAAAATCTCATTTCCTTTATGCCTTAAAATCGGCTGGCAATAAGGTTTGCAGTTAATCTGCATGAATGGAGTATACATGACTTTGCAATGAAGCCTCCACAGAACATAATGCTCAATATGGCAAGTGCTGTTAGGATCCCAAAATCTCCCAGCATGGTATATGTACTGCAGACTTTCTGAAAGTTCACTTGTATCAGTAAAGGAACTAGCTGAGATTTTCCTGTTGTTTGTTTATGTTTGCTGGAAATGGTGCTATCAGATTTTTGCAGCAAGATATCTACAGCTGAGATTCCTCATCTGTGAAACTTTTCTAGTAATTTTTCAACACAAATCTGACAAGAGTCAGGACCTAATGTTTTAATGTATAAAACCACTTAAAAAAATCTGTAATGAGTCATTTCTCAGTTAAACAAAATAGTGGGGCTTATTTCTGAATTTGATATTTTTGAGCTTACCAAGACCAATGTATTTTATATTTCTATTTGTAAAATCAGAAGTTGTGAAAAAATCTTAGGTTTCTGTTAATGCAAATAGATTCAGGGTCACTCATTCGCAGTTGTCTTACTAATGCTGGGATACAGAGAAACTGTGGCTCTTACCTGGAGAGGTCCTTGGTTTCTGTGAAGATTGCTTTTGAGAAAGGTGTCTGTTAGTGCTAGCACCTTTTCATCAACCTCAGCAGATGTATAGTGAGCTTTGCAGTGTTTTGCTTTCTTAAATTTTAGCAAGCTATAATGGTAAGATTTCATAAAACCCATGAATCTGGATTTTTAAGCAGATCTCTTGACTGTGTGACTTGACAAGAGATGACTTGAACGCATTCTAGATGCTCAGAAACAATAAGCAAAAAAAAAAAAAGAAGCCAAACTGCTGCTCTTCACACTGCTTTTCAGGAGGAAAAAATATTTTAAATTGGACAATTGGGATTTCCAGTATGTAAGTACAGTTCCTTAATGCATTCAGCAAACACTGTAAATCAGGTTTCGTAGGATGAGCACTGGATTTCATCACATTTTGCTGGTGTAGTCCTGGAAAGAATCTTGGCCAATAATCCAGGCTCTGCTAAACCCCTTAAAGCTGTTGTCATTTTCACTATGCTCTTTTATTTTCACCATGCTTTTTATTTACTTTCTACACTGTGGAGTTGCCGACATTTTATTTTTTTTTGCCAGGTAATCTTCCTATATCTCATGATAATGAAAGAAAAGACAAGAGTAACCCAAGATACTCCTTAAAGTGCTAAAATGAGACAGTTACTGCAATCTCTGAGACTCTCAAAGTAGCATTCACTAGTAAGCATTCCAGCTAAAATGGCATTTTACTTGTAGATAGACTTCAAGATAAATATATGACTAAGTATTAGCACTGTGATTTGTCCACTATAAATTCTTATATCAATAAAATACAGTTATACCTTTGCATAATTTTTCACCATACAGAAGTCTCTCTGTCATTTCTAGCAAACATAATCACTGTCACAGCTCAACCAAAAATATTTGTTTATGTCAGACAACCTGCTGGCCAGGGATGAAATACCAATCTAGAGCTATCCTCTAATCCCAACCCAGGACTGCCAGTACTGTCCATAGGGCTGGGTACTGGAGCCTGCCTCTAGTGCTCTGTACCCTGCAGGGGGAAGAAAGAAATCTTCCTGAGTGCCCAAAGGACAAGGAAAAGACAAGCAGAAGATTCAGAAAAGGAATCTGGTTACCTGACACAGGGAATGGAATGGAAGGGAAAGGGAAAGGGAAAGGGAAAGGGAAAGGGAAAGCTGTTGCCACCCTTTCATTCCATGCTGAGAGGCACACAATAAGACTCCATATCTGTAAAACTAAATTATCTCTTTATGAAAAGCATCCATTGAAGAGATTCTGCAGGTACAGCCAATATTTAGATGCAAACATGCAAACAATTTAATTTATAGGTATCTAGAATAAACTTATTCTGCCTCAAACTCTTTTCTTTCCCATCTGGTTTTGTGTTTTTCTAAGTTATTTGACTTTTCTAAGTCACAGAAGCCTACAGAACCCCAAACCATAGTGGAGATGAGCTCAAGGCACCTAACACTCTTTAAGAATTTCATTCAGACTTCTGACATCTGGACATTCTTTCTGCAGCAACACCTTTCTTGGCAGCTCCTAGTAGAAAAGCTTACCTTGGAGACAGGCCATCACCAGGATTTTCACTTATCTGGTCTGATCTCAAATTACCAGCACTACTTCCAAAGTGCTGGTAATCCAAAGATCATCAGTTCAGTATGGCCGTTCTTGATCCCATTTAATAAAATCATAGAATCACAGAATATGCTGAGTTAGAAGAGACCTACAAGAATCATTGAAGTCCAGCTCCTGGACCTGCACAGGTCAGCACCAAGAGTCACACTGTGTGCCTGAGAGTGTCGTCCAAATGCTCCTTGAACTCCAACAGGCTTGGTGCTATGACCACATCCATGGGGAGCCTGTTCCAGTGATCAACCACCCTCTGGCTGAAGAACTTTTTCCTAGTATATAACCTAAATTTTCCACGACACATGTTGATGCTGTTCCCTTGGGTCCTGTCACTGGTCACCAAAGAGAAGAGATCAGTGTCTGCCCCTGCTCTTCCCCCTCAAGAGGATGTTGCAAACTGCAATGAGGTCACCCCTGAGTCTCCTCCAGGCTGAACAGACCAAGGGACCTCAGCTGCTCCTCATTCAGCTTCCCCTCTTGGCCCCTCACCATCTTTGTGTCCCTCCTCCAAACACTCTATGATAAACTATGTTAATGAATGCAGCTATGTTTAAAAAGGAGCACTGTGCCACTTCAACCCACACCATCCACATCTGTGTGGAATGGTTTTTGCAGTACCATTTACAGTATTGTCATGAATCTACTAAGCATTATCATCAAGGATGCTCCTTATCTGAAATAGAGATTGGTGCTCACATAAAATAACTAGAGCGATGGGCCTTGTTACTCTTTCTATTGTCCTAGAAAAATCATGAACTGTATGTTTATCACTTCATCCATTCCTGAAATGGAGCTACACTCTAATGAACATGTTGCATGAAATAGGTTGCAGTTGAAATTGAAGAAGGCTGCTCATTGAGACTGAAATGGCAAAGGGAATTCAAGTCAGATGCTTAATTATCCAAACTGGAGTTTGACCAAGATACTGCTATTCTTGTGATATGTATCATGGGATAGCTCGTGATGAAAAGCTGCTTGAATGTGGAACTTTCTTCTTTATACTCAGTGTCCACCAGGTGCCAGGAGGGTACAGCAGCTCTGTTCTTCCTCAAAGCAAAAGGTGCTGTCTAGTGAAGCACTACAAATTACTTCAGATCTTTACCTGCTTTTCATTAAGGTATGGACTGAGCCTGATATTGCTTGGGTTTGTGACCAAAGACTCAGAGGTGTTTCTGGCTAAAAAGTAACTCCACTGGAAACTGAAAAAAAAAAAAAAAAAAAAAAAAAAAAAAAAAAAAAAAAAAAAAAAAAACCCTCAAATAAAAGTATAGGACAATATTTTCCTCATTTCCCTCAAACTGCCTCTCAGAATTAAAAATCAGAGATCAAATTAAAATTGTATATGATGCCAACATTTAGAATTGTCTAACAAATTTAAAACTACCTAATTATGTCTGTAATATTAATCTGTTCAATAATAGAAAATAAAGTAAAAAAAAAGGAATTAAAAGTTTATTTAAATACCATTTGGCTGACATTAGTAAACAAATGGAATGATTTTACAGAAGAAAGGGATCTACATATTTAGATATGATATAGATATTTAATAATAATATAATATTTATTGGGTAGCAACCTCTGACAAATAACAAAGGCAAGAACCTTCAGTATATGTAATGTGATTAAGAAGAGATTAATATATTAAATAAAGATTTTTGAAAGCAGCTGGTGTCTTCAAGATGACCAAGAAAGTATTTAATGCTTATGGTAACACATAGAGCTGGAATGTAAAGAAATTTAAAACCCATAAACAATTTTCCTGCCAATAAGGTTTATATTTTCCAGTATGAACTGCTTTCTTAATTAAGACTGAAAAATTCTTCCATTATTCTGAAAATAAGGTTAACTGGAAATAGCACCAATACTGTAAAAGAAATTACAGATGTGCAATCAGGAAAAGATGATAACATGGATAAGCTTTAAAAGAACTGCAATTCCAGTTAAAATAGCAGAAGACGCCTCCCTTTGTGTATATGAAGACTTCTTTACCATTATAATTTGTCTGTCATAATCTACTGTAGTAAAATTAATGTAGTCCAGGAAATTGCAGCTTTGTAACAGCAGCAGCCCTACATACATTTGCATGAGTACTCTGTAGTGACAGGAATAGAATATATGGCATAAAAAACTTACTTAAAATAGACTTGTCTAGTCACTGGCCAAATGCTACCCGTTGCTTTTGGGAACAGAGGGTGTCGACAGGAGAGGCTGTCAGTGCAGTGAGCATGACCCTTCCTGCAGCTCTGGTGTGCCGTTCTCCTGCCTCCATTTCCCTGCAGGTGGGAAGGAGTGGGTTGCAGGAACAGCCACTTTCTGCAACATTAGGTGCTGTCAGCCTCCTAAGTCATGACTGAATAACATAATGTTCCTTGTCTGTGTTTTGCCAGTGGGAGGGTGACTTAGAACACAACTGTAATGGGATGAGCAGTGTTGATGGGAGGGACTAAAGGTAAAAATCCTCTGCAGATAAGAGGTTCATATTTAATTCCTGGGCTCTGTAGATCCACTGTCTGTAGATCTAATTTCTGCAGAGGAAAAAAGCCCTTTCCCAAGTAAAAATATATACAGAATTGTATGATGTTCCCATTTTCATGGTGCTTGTATACTTTTGCATGTGAATAAATTACAGACACATACATTAAAAGAAAAAAAAGAAAGTTAAACATTTCAGCATAATAACTGTTCCAGAGATTATCACATGGTTGTGCATAGCAATGCCAAGTCCCAATCCTATCTGGAGCTGGAAGCCTGTGCTAGGTTGTGGCATGGTACGAAGGACAGAACTGAGAAGTATTTTCAAAAGCCTTGCCTATCTTTCAAAATATGCTCTGAAATACTATTCTGGATGCCATATATCAGTTATTATATTAGTTTACGTTGCATTGACTTACCTGAAACCACATATTCAAATCTATAGTTACTTATTTTTATAACTGGTACAGGATTATTGTATTCTGCACCTCATGCTATACGCAGTAATGTAATTACATTTCTCATACTATCCATAGTATGAAATTTTATCTTGTCATAGACTTGATCTTGCAGTACAGGATAGCTTTGCAAATGAAAATCTTGAAAGAGTTTTGTGTGCATTGTATATGCTGCTCCTCTGCATCTCTCTGTATTCTAGTTTTAAAAAATAAGTCAGGTCTTGTGTTAGCTTACTGTGCCTCTCCCAATGTAGTGCATCTGGGAAAATGTAATAAGAAGCTCTTTTCCTGCTATTTTTATTTTCGTCATGAGGAAGAATCTTGTTTTAGCAAACAGTCCCTTGACCAATTCTTACGCTGTGAACGAGAAGTTATGGGAATTTGCATAACCCATATTATGTCTGAATTTTTATTTTTATCTTTTTTGTCTTTTAAGCAATCAGTGTATTTCTCTGTGTCTTTGAACAGCTCCTATCACAGTGTGTTTAGGCTTGCAGACTCTATGCATTATTAAGAAACTAAAAATAACAGACAGATAAAAAATTATTATTGAAGGTTATTTGTTCTTAAATGTAACACAGAAAATTACAATGGTACCTAAAAAAGTCTGCCCAATTTAAACAGTCTCCCTGAGATGTTTATTTTTACACTTACTACTTATTAAAGAGGCAATATTAACAAAGAGTTGTAGTTGTTTATAATAAAGACACACATATTTTTGCATTTGACAATGAGCTTCAACATTTTCACTGATTGGTCTCATGAAAAAGTTAAGATTCTTTTATCTAGGGAAAATAAATTAAAAAAAATCAATGAGAATTATAATTTTAGAATGAAGAAAAATAAAACTTGAGCATTACCAAGCTTCTCAAAAGGTCTCTCTAAGCATATAAAAGAAGAAAATATATTGTACTCTGTCCATTTTATCTCTCTGTTAAATGTAAGCCGTGTCAGTAACCAACGTGCTGCCTTGCTCAGCCCTCATTTATTTGGTACAGAAGTTTATATGAAACAACAGGTCTGGGGCAGCGCAGAGAGGTACATGTGTGATTCCATTCTGTGACACAGGTGAAAACACCTTGAGAAACCTTCTGTATGGCTGTTCTCAGAGGTATGGTTGGTTCGTTAGCCTGTGTCATTTTCAAAGCCTCATGGTAGTGTGTTTTCAGTAGGAGGCATTTCCCATGGAGGCACGTGCTTGGATTCGTAGTCTGTGTCATTCAGCCTTCAGTGCTGGGAACCCACGAGATGCCTTGGCAGCACAACCGAGTACCACAGCAAAGGCTGAGGCATGTGCAGGGTGTGCTGCGGCTCGCCAGTCAAAGGAGCTCACGGACAACTAGTGCACAAAAGCACCATTGCTTGTGCTGCGACACTGAACTCAAGTCATGATGTGTCTTCTGAGCATGAGCTATGGCTCATGCACAAGCAGAGCTGCTTAGAGCACAGCGTCCCACCCACCAGAGAAGGCAGGATTTTCATGGAAGAAAAACTGCACAGCAGTTTAATTAAGCATGTATCATAAGGTGGTTGTGTCCCGAGGAAGAGTAGCAGGAAGAAAGCAGCAAGTTCTCACTGCCTAAGCTGTCTGCAGCCTGGAATTATCTGATGCTTGATTTTTTCCTTTAGAGCCTGAGTAGTATCCAAGGAAGGCTTGTTACCAGCCAAGTCCAGCCCCTAGTTTCCTGGTACACACATTTAGGTACCACCTAGCTTCCCATGGATACAGCAGACACTGCTAGCAGATCTACACATCAGGCTGCAGTGTTTGGGTTGGAAAGTCCTGTAGATCTTTGACTACCTTTCAACACATGGACATAAGATACTGAACAGCAGAGACAGATGACTGAACTATTACCTAATTTCTGCTATTAAGACTATAGCAGCTCACTCTGAAAAGTCAAGTCAAGGAGTTAGAGCAATGCTTATTTTTTTTTCATCCCAAATGGATTCTTATTTAGATGACAGTCATATTTTTAAGAATAAGACAGCACACTGGGATGCTTGTTAACAATAATTCTGAGTTGTATGTGCAAGCTTGAGCAGTTGGACTGCATTGTGACATAGCTTTCCCTACAGGTCCCTGGGAGGGAATGTGAGGTTTACAAGTAAGAAGAGCAGTTTAGAGGAGAAGGAGGTCCAACACAGACAATTTGCTGTAACTGCTGCAGGATGGACCAGGTATTGGTGGAACTCAGTGCAGCCTAATTGGTAGCTTTAACAGTGTATGAAATCTTTTCTTTTCATACAAGAAAAATAGTAATCTGGTTGCAAATTCCAGTTCCTGCAATAGGACTCCAAAAGAAAGCCTACAGCTTTGTTCTTGTTGAAAACTGGACATGCAATAGCAAAATCATGTGCTAAAGATACAACCTTACTAGTAGTATTTATTACCTACATTTGACCTGCCAAGGTTGGCCTCATGGGACCTTATCAAGAAGGAGTTTGGGGCACAAAACACCTCGAGCTTTAGAAATCCTCACGAAAATAAAAAGCTATCAAGTATTGATTTGAGCTTGAGAGTTATTTTGAAGTTGACTGACCATCAAAAGCTCAATATCATTTATACTAATAAGGCATCTTTCAGGTTAGTTACCACATTTTCTGATAAAAAAGCAGTTTGCCACAGCATTACTGCATTTCATGCTTGACAAAGATGGCTGGCATAACACAACCAGCTGCCTTGTAGAATGTTATCCCTTATATCAGAGCTCACTCATATTCAAAGTTTATTTCTACAGGATAATAATTTGCAAAAATATAATTTTGCACCAAATGAGTAGTTAATACCATAACACAGTAATTAAAGTAATAATCATTGAAATCCACAAAAAATAAACCACATCAGCCCTCATTTAATGTTTTGATTATTTTTCATAGACTCTCAAATACATTAATCTGTTTATGTAGAACAGCTTGATTTTCTAGATTAGAATATGAAAAAAAGCTCCCGCAGAAAATTTTCTACACGATACAAGAAATCCTGCTTTATTTTATAAACTGTATTATTAGAGAAGGAATATGACCACCTTATGAACTCTCAGGCCATGATCTCACCTTTATCCAGCTCTTACAAATACACCTGCCTTCCATGCAGTTATTTCAGGGAGTGGCTTGGTTCTGGTTCACCGCATCGCATGGGTGCCGGTGCCGCCCGGCAGCCGCGTCCACGCTTGGATGAAGCGCTTATCTTCTACTATTATTGCAGCCTAGCAGTCCGACCGACGGACAGCAGGACACGACACACGGCGGACAAACATCAGCTTTATCTCAGTATGATCTGAAAAATTAATCAGGGAAGGCTATTTTCCCTCTTTACCAGAGACTTCCAGATGGTGCCCGAGAGGCAGAAGGAAATTTAGTCCTTCCGTCCTGAGAGCTCAGTGGCACCAAGGGACAGACTTCCCGCTGAGCAGCAGATTTGATAACACATAGATTTATCTCCTCACGTTTAGAGTGCCCTTGGAGGTTCCCACCGCTATTACACCTCGGAGAGCGCCGCCTCAGTCCGTCTGCATCCCCAGAGTCCTGGAAGAGGCGACCGGTTCCAGCTAAATCGACTATGGCACTTCCCTGGTACTGATGTCAGTATCCAAACACAGAGCTTAAAAAAATCATTGCAAAACAAACAAACAAACCAGAGAAAACCCACACAACTCAACAAATGCGCTCTTTTTAGGGAAAATTTTATTTACAACAGAAGGTTGTTACATTTCCCTTCCAGACACCGCCCCCGGCCTGCCCCGCTTATTACCCCGTGCCGGGGGGCCGGCCTGCCCAGCGCCCGCCCGCCGTCCCTCCTCCCCGCCCCGCTCTCATTCATTCCCAGCCCCTTCCTCTGCGCTCCTTCCCCTTCCCCGGCGCTGCCGGCCCGGCCGCCTCCCCGCCCCGCGCCCGGCAGCGGGCAGGGCCCTCCGCGCCGCAGCCATGGCCGCCAAGGGGGTGGACGAGCGCTCCCCGCTGCTCTCCGCGCCCGGCTCCGGCAATGTCACCCCGACCGCGCCACCCTATCTGCCGGACAGCAGTCCCCGAGGTAAGGCGGCTGCCGGCGCCCCGGCGCTGTGCAGGGCAGAGGGGCGGCGGGCGGGCGCTGGCGCTGTGGCCGTGGCCGCGCCTGGCGGGGGACGCGGCGGCTCCGCGCGGGTGCGGCGGTGCGGGGCTCCCGCCGCCCTGGCCGGGGGCGGTGGGGCCGGGCCGGGGACGCCGGCGGGGGAGCCCCCGCCCCGGCTCCGGTGGGAACAACAGGTAACGCCGCTCCGTGCCCGGCACAGGCCGTGCTCCCCACCGCGCTCCGGCCTGAGCGGCTCAGGAGGGAAAAGAGAAGAAATTAAAATAATTGTTTGCAGGGGCAGAACAAGCCCTAACCGGTCTGCTTATTATAACTCGCTCGCATGCCGCAGCTTGCGTGGTAATTGTTGGACTCGGGTTTCCCCATTAATTAGGAGCAGGATTAAGTGGAAGATCCGGGGCTGGGCAGAGCTCAGCGGGGCGCAGGCGGCTGCGGGAGGGGCGCGGGGCGCCGCAGCGCTCAGGGGCCGGCGGCCGCCTTGGAACGCCGAGGGGACTCGGTGCAGTGATGGTAGCTGAAGTCCAAAACCACCGGGATGTCCTTGCAAACACGTTTCAAGGCCATAGCTGGTTTTGGCTTTATTTTTAAAGCAAGTCCGATACTGCGGTTGCAAATCTGTAGTCGTGGCATAATTATATGGTATTATCTTTCTCGCACACAATTAGATAAAATCATCTTGTTGAGCAATACTGACTGTTTAATTAGTAGGTGGAAAAAATTGCTTAGAAAATATAAATAAGGATTTTATCAAAGTACATTAGTAGTGGTTTTTTGGGGGGTTTCAGTTAAATATTTTAGAGGAGAAATTGAGATGTGGAGAAAGCTGAAAGAATGAAGACTAAATAAGATTAGAGTAGCTTTGCTAGCAGTACCCTTTAAAATGTATGATTACAATTCTTATCTCAGTAGGTCCACTGTGTTGGCCCTTTCTTAAACATTTCTATTAACCGTATAGATTCATCACATGCATGTAACTAGAATGAGTGAGCATGTGTCTCTTTTGAATGATATTTAAACTTGGGGAAAGCTAGTCCTCTTGTCTTGATGTGAAAATGTATTTCTGTTAGGGCTGTAGCTGGTGTTGATTGTTTACTTTGTTTTGAACTGCACAAGGAATATTAGCATAAAAACCAGCAGAGGTTGGGTGCTTTGGGTTTTTATTTGGGGTTTATATGCCATTAATTTTTAGTATTGGCATTATCCTCTAAGTAAAAAGAAAATTATATATATATATATATACACGTTAGCTTACATTCTGTTGTTCCATGTATTCTTAGTGATCCTTATCCTGTAACCATTACTTTTGCATACATTTCAATCTGTTCGTTTGTTTGTTTGGGGTTTTTTTTAAAGTCTTTATAAATTTAAAGAGTAATGAGAATTCATTAGATTAGTGACTCTAGCTTGACCCCAGCGTAAAACTCATAACCTGGAAATGAGCTGGATCCTAAATGCTCATTTCTTCTGGTAGCCACGTCCTCCTGTGCCTTCAGTGGGTATTTGTTGCTTGAGATGACTGGTTGGCACCTGCGGTGGGATGTGGTGCTTGAGATAAGTGGTTTCTCCCCAAACATGAGCTGGAACCAACACCGAGCTTTCTCGAATGTTGAATATGTCTTGTTTGATCAGTCCATAAGCAAACATACTAGATAGCACTTTGGAACTGCTCTGGAAAACTCTCAGAAGATAGCTATGGAACAGAATTTTGCAGAGCTATGACATAGGCCCAGTAGCTCTACTTCCCTTACCCTGTTGGTTTTCCTTAGTGAAAGGATCTATGCAAGCTAAACTGCCTTTCTAGCTGAAAGTCTTTATCTCTCTCCATAGCACTCGGAGGCTAGAAACATTCCTGTGGAAAAATTTGGTTTGCTTCCAAAGCAAACTCCTTCTGCAGAGCTTTCTTGATTAACATCACCTGAATAGTGTGGAGTGGCAGAGGAATGAGGAAGAAGCCCTTTGTGTCAAAACTACCACCTTATATTAATATGTTACATTAATATGTTTATCCCTGTACTTATCTACTGTGCCCAGAATATTGTCCTGAACTTTAAACTAGAGAGACCATGATTTGAAGGTAGTCGTCTCTTCTTGCTGAGTTGCAGCTGAGACCCAGCTGACCGTGCCCTGTGTAAACTGGAGGATAATTGAATCCTGGTAATGGCTCAATGTTTGTTCTTAGTGATGGAAGCAAGCAAGAAAAAATCTTTTTGGTGTGGATGAAGGCCACAGTATTTAAGAAACTTTTCACAATATTGACAAAGTGTGAAGCTATCAGTTCTGTTCCCTGTAGTAGGGTGGTTAGTCAGTCCTTTTTTGTTTGTTTCGTTTAGTTTTGTTTATTTTTTTTAATTTTTCCAGGCTTTCTTACTTCTTAACAACCTATCTTTGACATCAGTCACTTAACTTTTTCCCTTACCCACCCCCTCCCAGGTCGTGATAAATTAGATACCATTTAGATAATGATAAAGAGTGGGGTTTTTTTGCTCAAATAAAACTCATTTCTTTTTGGCCCAGGTAGGCTGCTAGTGGTTCTCTGTGTTTCCACCCTTCAACTACCAAGGGAGGAAAGTGCATAAGCACCACAAGGAATTTTGCAGATTGCAAATGGGATATCTTCCATTGCATGGCTCTTATATAGGGGTGAAGAGGAAGTCAGCTGTAGTGGTAGGGCATTTGCTCATCTTGCTAAACTAATTACTGTTTTGTTTTGGGATTTTTTTGGGGGGAAGGGGTTTTGGGTTGTCTTTTTTTTTTTTTTTTTTTTTTTTTTTTTTTTTTTTGAGGTTTTTTTGGATTTGTTTGTTTTGTTTTGTTTTAAAGAAAAATCGATAATATAGCCATAAACTATGTCAGCAGCAGGGAATTCAGTATCTCATTAAATGACTCCTAGTGCATATGTGAAGTTTCCCACCACCCAGTCACGTCCAGCATGACAGACCTTTATGAGCTGGTTCTAGATATTGTAGTTAGCCTGAAATTCAAGCTGGGGAAAAAAAAAAAAAAAAAAAAAAAAAGCCATGCCCAAAGTATGGTAATGTGCTTGGAAACCTTTTTATTAAGGGGTAATGAGCAGCTAACTCTGAGACAATGTCTTTATTTTCCTTTTCACCATCCCCCACCCCCTTACCCTCCCCCAATATACTTTTCTTTACATTTAATTTTGGTGGCTTCGGCTGGGTTTTTTTTTTTGGAGCTCTTCAAAATGCATATTTTCTTTGAGCATGAAGGTTGCAGTGCCAGGATACCTCATGCTTTCTGCTCCATAGCAAATGTTATTTGCTGCAGCACGGCTCTGAAAAGCAGCCATTATTCGCTTGCTATCTGATATTTGCTGAGCCAGCAGGACAGGAACAGCGAGGCTGCTTACCTGGAAGCCAAGCAGCTCCAGTTTGAGGCTGAAGAAGTGGCTGGCCCTGTGTGCAGGGGCTCACACACCTTGGTTAACCAGCTTTCAAACTCATTAGAGTTATCACGTGGAAAAGGGAGTATACAAAGTTATGAATGTCTAGAAGGTATGGTTGTCAAGTTTTAAAGTATTGCATGATCATGGAAAGCTGAAATGTTGGTGGCTGTGTGTCTCTTCACTTTCTGGTCCCCTTAAAGGTATTGCTTGCCTTAGTACAGTCACCCTATTCCCAGCTCACAGAATTGAGCTGTCACACTTTAAATGGAGGGGACAAAGTCAAGAACTTTTGTAAACAATTGTTGCTTTTCAGAAAAGCAACCTTAAAGCTGGGAGTGAACAGTAGAGGTGTCTTGACAAAGAGTTTGGTATTTAGTCTTTGGAACATGCCTTTTGTTCTCTGGCTGCCTGTTCCTCTAGCCAGAAAGTGTCAGCTGCTCACTGCAGGAGCAGTTAAACAGCCTGCTGACTGCCAAAACCCCCTTGCAGCAGCCTTGACTTTGCCATGGTGGTTAAGACACTGATGTCCCCATCATCTAAATCTCTAACCTGATTTCTGGAGTGCTCTGGTAGGCTTGAGCTTGTTTCTGCTTGCCAAAATGTGTGGGTTGGGGTTTTGTTTCGTGTGTGTTTGTTTTTTAACGTCTTGTAATGTCTCATGTCCTGCATGTGGCAGCCTTACTTAAAATAATGTATCACAGTACTGCAAAATACTGATATTTAATATTGTTTTTTTTTTCTGGATGCTGCATTTTTTTCAGAATGTATTTTGTCAGAAATAGAAGAAATAACAGTACTGTTACCTGGTATTTCTTAAGAATGTTGTTTTCTGTAACCGGTGTATCAAACCTGAAGTGACGTTCTCTTCCTCAAGAAATAGAGCATCAGTTAGTGTCATGAATTCAGAATTGTATTGCTGCATATAAGTTAATTTTGTTTCTCATCTTGGATAATTCAGGTATATTGGATGTGACTCTCAAGGTATCCATCTTTTTCCTGCTGCCTCTGTGAGTTAAAATCAAGCATAGGTCTGGGTCATATATAGACCAAGTAGCAAAGAGAGAGAGAGAGAGAGCAGCATGGCTGTTCAGCATGCACTTCAAAGGTGTGTGTTGGCTTTTGGATCTGAAGGGCAGACAGGGTTTCTTATATCCCTCCAGCTTATGACATTCACTTCAAGACAGAGTGAAGGAGTGGTGAGTGCTTTCTTACAGGCTTAAATTTAATACTCAGGCTTGTCAGCTTTGATAGCAGCCTGTGATTTCCCTCACCACCCTCCAGCAGATACTGCTCTGTTCAATGCTGTCGGTAAATGGGAAGTAGGCCGATCTCTCATTGCTTCTCTGAAGCTTTGTTAGCTGCTTGGATGTAATTTTTGAAAAACCTATTGAAGGCTGCAGAGCATTTCAAACTACTACTAGTTAAAAAAGCTAAATATAAACTACTGAATATACTGTTCTGTGTTTGCTTACCTGAAAAGCCCTGAACTTCTTGATGAAATAAAAGTCAGTACTGTTACATGCCAAAGAATTGTGATGATTACCTTGTGAGAGATTGCTGTGTTGAGTTCTTTTCATTCCATGGATTCTTAAGCCTCAGAGGCTCTTCAGTGTTTCTTCCCTGTTTTGTTGTGGACTCAAGACTGACAAAGCTGGACTCTGAAGTCTGCCCTTCCCTGGAGGCCTGAGGTCATTAAAGCCTTCCTTGTGTTAGCCTCTCCAAAGTGACTGAAGACCTTCTTGTGCATTGGTACTTTGGCTTCTGGACAAGAAAAATATCTGGAACCCTTAAAAGCAGAAACTCTGAGACTTCAGGGTTTTTTCTTCAAGACAGCATAAATTTGCTGTTGTACTCGAAAAAGAAGCCTTTCATTCCACTTTCTGTCCTAAGACCTGTTTTCTTAACAGTACTTTTTTGTGTTTTTACCTGTAGTATCTTTTAGTATATGATAAACAGTTGTCTGTATTTCAGTCTTTTTAGATATTTGTGAATGCTGTTTATGACTCTTCCTCCCTATGTCTTGTTTTATTTTCTGGGGTCCTTTTCTTCAAATGCCAGTCTGCTAATCTGTAGTAGGTTTGAGGTTTTTTGGTGGTTTTTTCTCCATGCATTTTCTAAGAACTACAAAAAGCTGGTTTGAAATAAAGTTATATAGATGAGTTTTGTTGGATCCAGATTTCTGGGGTGATGTACTGTGTGTTTGTGTTGCTGATTTGCTTTACCTACCTTTAGGGTGTTGGTGTACACAAAAGTTGTGGAGAAGGGAAAAGCAAAATTAGTTTTGTTCTATGTTTATACCAAACACTGACTTTGAGGTTTGGGTTTTTTTATTTTTCTTTTTTGAGCCTGTGACAGCTAGAAGCTATACTTGCTGGAAGCGTTTTAGGATCCTCTGGTTTTTCAGCTGAGATTCCCTTGTCTCTTGCAGCAGAGCTTCCCCCTCCATACACTGCCATTGCAAGTCCAGATGCCAGCAGTGTTCCTGTGATAAACTGCCGTGTGTGCCAGTCACTAATCAATTTGGATGGCAAGCTACACCAACATGTGGTTAAATGCACAGTCTGCAATGAAGCTACGGTAAAATGGAGTTTTAGCATTTTTCTTTTCACTGGGGGGTAGAACTCATGTCCTCACTTGGACAGGGTGGGTCCCTTCCTGCCACCCCTAAGGAAAAGGACGAGCCGGCCCAGCTGACTGTCAGTGTGGCTGGCGTGCAAGCTCCAGGCATGCTGGCATGAGGATCATCATAAGCAGTTAGAATAAATCTTCATGTAGTCGAGATGGCTGTACAGGATGTCTCCTTCTGAGGAGGACAAAAAGTAGAGATGTCATTTAAGTAATTACTCTTCTGTAAAGAAGGATAAAATAGGTTTTGATGGGATGAAGAACAGTGTAGGATTGAGTTATTCTAAGAGTGGAAGAAACAAAGTAATGAACCCACACCTCTCCCTGGGTGAATGCCTTTCTCCTGAAATGCTATTCAGTCACACAGTTAGCTTGTAACAAAATACAATAAAACAACTTTGAAATGTTTAAATCCTAGGTTGTTTTTCAGTAATCACAGACCTATTTGTTTCTTCTCGTCTTAATTCACATCTTCACTATTTGGCCTCCTGCTTTTATTTTTTTCCTCATGCCAGTTGTAGTTTTGGGATGTGATACTGTAGTACTCCACAGCTACTGCAAGCATTTGTATGAAAAACATTTTCATTATATGAAAAGAACTTTAAATTATGTCCTAAAAATAGGAAGCCTTAAAACCGCAGGATATTTTTTTCCACTTCAAAGAGAGAGTAGAGAACCTGCCACTGATAGTCACTTTCCTGTCCAATGTATAATGTTGCAAGCCAAAGAAAGTATTATGCACCTTTTGATTTACTGCATGAAAGGGACATTGAAACTTGACTCCCAGGTTGGAGAAAGATAATTTCAGTACAGTTTAAAATAAGATTACAGTTCAGTGATGCCTTCATATTCTCTTAGTGACCAAGAAACAGTTCACTGTCATCCTTTCACTGTTGAATAAAGCTATTGTACCAGGCAGGAAGGGTTGTTTGATGTTTTGACTGGTTTTGGATGGTTCTTTTTTGTCATTTTTTTTTTTTTTTTATAATAGATCACTACTTAAGCTCATCTTTTAAAAAAACAACTGAACTGAAGCATTGAATTCTATTGCTAAAGTATGAAAAATTTTTCCATGAGTTTGCCGAATTTGTTTGTTCTAATAAGGAAGTTTTCACTTCTTAAGAAAGAAAAAAATTCTAATTTTGTGTTGACTCTGAAGTTTCCTCTCTAAGAGGAAGTGGATTTCTTTATTAGCAGGAACTTTCCATTGAAATTGTTCTGCTTTTTTTGTCCCGTTAGGTGGAAAAAAGTGAATTGCTACGACTTCTAATGTGTGTTCTCTGGCGGTTGTGGTTCTTTTTTTGTTTGTTTGTTTAGCCAATCAAAAACCCTCCTTCAGGGAAGAAGTATGTTAGATGTCAATGTAACTGTCTCCTTATCTGTAAGGATACGTCTCGGAAAATAGGCTGTCCAAGACCAAACTGGTAAGAATAAAATACTCTTAGTGCCTTGAGATTCTTTTCTTTGAAGCAACTGTTGTCTTTGTGTTGACTGTTTAAAACTAAAAGAGGTTCTGGCCTCAGTCTCTTTACATGGACGCTTACAGAGCATTACTGAATTGCTGCAGACACAGGTAGTGCTAGTGTCCATTTTGAATATTTTTTTAAGATTAAAGAGGAAAAAAAGTTTCTTCTTTTTCTTTTAGTCTTAGATGTGTGTGTCCCATTATATAGCTACTTTATAAGTAAAAAATAATGTAAAGAACAGTAGAAGAAAATCCACTTCTCATTTCTGGGACTTAACAGTCATAATTTCTTGGAGAGACTGTTATTGTAACCACACAGAATGCTCACTTTGCTAAGTTCACAGTAGGGATTTGGAGTGAAATGGGAGATGGAATAATAGCGTGGCTTCAGTCTCCTTCATAGTTAGCTGAGTTTTCATTCTCCTCTCAGCTCTCAACTTTACACACTTGTTATACAAGAAGCAATTGTGATTGTTATAGTGATTGTTCTTACATTGGGCTTAAGGTGTTAAAGATTCTGCTGAGGTAGGAGGAGTTTGACTTGTAAGTGGTGCAGCTCTAACAGATATGTGAAGGGGAGTTCTACTCCACCAAGTGCCCTAGTCACCAGCCTACTGGCTGTTCTGGTTTTGAAACATAGTTTGAGACTTGTGGGAATGACACTTTTTTTACTAATGCTTTGTTGGGTAGGACTTCAAAACATTGCAAACATTTTCTCAGAATGTAAAAGTGTTCATGGGATAGTTCAGTTATAATATGTCACACGGTTGGTAACTAAACTAAATCAGAAGTTCCTTAATTTTATTGAAATAATCTCAAAAGCGTACATCTAAGCAGATGTATCCTTTCCAAGGATGGTCTATATATTTGCTAGAAGCAGCAAAATTGGTGTAGTGTACTTTGAAAGAGAGAGTTGGGAGTATGCCCTAAATGGAAGACTCCATATTAAAGGAAAGCCATTCAGAATACAATTTTGGTTGCAGATGGAAGAGATGCACTGCAAATTGAATATTGCTTTAATTTTGCTCTTCGCTTTTCTCATTCCAAGAAGTCTCATCCTCATTCTGTGTTGGTTAATTTGGGTACTGTCATTTTGGACTGACAAATTGTGTAATTAAACTGAAAACACATTGAGCGTAAAACCAAATACTTACTTTAAAGTAAATTGGTTTAATTTAGTCAACCTAGGGTGGTTTTCCTTTTAGTTAACTCATTTTGAATGGAATTTTTATTGTGGAAGTATGCATATGCTTCTAATATTGACATGGTTGTTAGTAGTGTGGGAAGGAGAACTAGGTTATAGAAGATCCTTTCTCTTTCTTCATGTTTCACAGGGTATGTACATTTCAATTCTCAGGCTTGTTCAGCCTGGGTATTAAGTTTTAGTTTTTCTGAGGAGCATGTCTATCATATGCTTGCAAGTCTTTGATCCCTAGAGGGTTTAGGCTTGTATGGCTGATCTTATAGGGAAAGAGAATATTTTTAAAACTGAAAACACTTTGGAGAGCAACCAAAACTGGGTGCATCAGCTATTTTACCTGTAGATTATAGTTTAAAAGTGTAAAAATATTTGTTAGTGACTGAGCTAATTACGTGAACGCATCGTCCTTCTCTTTTGCTAGCTTAATTACATGTGTGTCTAATGTTCTTAACACAGTAGACGCATCATTACTCTTGGTCCAGTAATGCTGATTCCAGAAGAGCAGCCAGCTCAACCTGCCTTGCCAGTTCAACCAGATGGAACTAGAGTGGTGTGTGGGCACTGTGGAAATACATTCCTTGTAAGTAAAGCATTAGATTCTCCTTCTTGCCTCACCATGCTATCCCTCAAGCTGTTTGTTGTAAGCTGTTTTAAGAGTGTATTGCCTCACTCTTTGGCATCGAGGAACTAAAACTTCTTTTGTGCTCATTATTATGGATGTATGGTCTGTATTTGGTTATCTTTATACGTATTTCAATAAAACTTTTAAGAGAGTTTCTGTATGTGGATAGATAAAGCCCAAAGTCTGTCTTATTGTTTCATGATGCGAGAGTGGACACTGCTGGGATAAGAAGTTGGTTTTCCAGGTTCTGTTTAGGCTCACAGTGGTGGCTGTGTTCTGCAGTGTCCAAGAGAGCAGTTCTGTTATTGCTGTATGAGCCCTGGAAAGCTGTTGGTTATGGCACTTGCTATTGGCTTATCTGTAGGTTGTTGGAGAACTGGAGGTTTTGGTTTATATGTGAGAGTGACAGTTGATCCCATTTTTGAAGTGGAACTATGCACAAATGCTCTTCTGCTGTTGGACTCTCCATAGCCTTCTAAATGGACAAGGTGCTGCCACACTTGAATTTTGATTGCAGTACACAAGTAAGCTAGCTTTGGCTTCATCATCCAGTAGTGACTGAATCTCTTTCAGGTTTCTGAGTGTAAGAAATGACTACATAAGGGATACAGTTAAAGAAAACAGTCTCAAGAGAGGTGGCATATTCCTGAAATAAAGGATTAAAAGATACATAAAGATCAGAGAATATTCAAGTGAATGTTGTGCAAAGAAAAAGGAAGCTTAGGGGATGCCACTCCATGTTGGCTTGTACCAGCAGAGAGAGAAGGGTTGGCTTGTGATAGTCTGTATAATGGAATAGGCTTGTGCCTTCAAGTCTTCAGCTTTATGGATCAGTGAGGTGCTTTCATGGTTTAACCCCAGCCAGCAACTGAAGTACCACATAGCTGCTTGCTCACTGCCAATACCACCCAGCCCCCTCTGCCCTGGTGGTGAGGAGAACTGGGAAAAAGGTAAAACTTGTGGGTTGAGATAAAAACAATTTATTGATTGAAACAGGAAAAAAATACTTCTCATGATGATAATAACAATAATAGTGAAAAGAGAGAGAGGAATAAAACCCAGGAGAAATAAGTGGTGCTCAATACAGCTGCTCACCACCTGCTGCCCCAGCCTGTGATCAGCATCTCCCAGCCAACTCCCCCCAGTTTGTGTACCAAGCATGATGTTCTGTGGTATGGAATATCCCTTTGGCCAGTTGTCTTGGCAGTGCTCTCTCTCAGCTTCTTGTGCATGTCTTTGCTGGCAGAGCATGGGAAACTGAAAAGTCCTTGACTTTGGGTAAACACTGCTTAGCAACAACTAAATCCTTAGCTTGTTACCACCGTTGTTACTAAATCCAAAAGAGAGTGCTGTACCAGCTATTAAGAAGAAAATTAATACTCCCAGCTGCATCCAGGACAGGTGTGCTCTAATGTCTTAGCAGTTATAGTAGGCACTGAGTGCAGGGAGCAGGAGATGGCTCTAATGCTTTTTTTTTTTTTTTTTTCCTGAAGAGAAGCAGGAATATGTTGAGGAATTTACAAGTAGTGTGCTAACTGGAAAGCCATTAGAGAGATGCTCGAGAAATATTCTGTCAACTAATTC
This sequence comes from Sitta carolinensis, assembly GCA_032173965.1. Classification (NCBI taxonomy): domain Eukaryota; kingdom Metazoa; phylum Chordata; class Aves; order Passeriformes; family Sittidae; genus Sitta; species Sitta carolinensis. The sequence goes on along the minus strand of CM063284.1, from coordinate 128,452,827 downwards.
TGCCTATATATTAAAAATTACATAATTTCTTATATCCCTTGCTGAAAACAGTAGTCTGAAACTGAAGATAGCTGAAGTGGGTTTTCTGTTTGCCTTTTTGGCCTATCTTTCACAGGCATGAGAGTTTTACTTGTCTTGATCCCCTCTTTTCTTTATATAAGTACAGTCCAGATTAACTTTGTAGTTTACACTATGAAGTACTTCAGGTGAACATAAGGGAAAAACCCCCAAAAAAGTCTGGTTTTGCTCATAACTTTTAGATTATGCCTTAAAAGGCTAAGTTTTCTAGTTTGGTATTTGTACATGTGACTTCATATCTTCTGGTTGCTTTAGGGAACTGCAAGATTTTGAACTTTGTAGTCCCGTCTGCCAGGATAAGACCAATTTGTCAATTCATGATATGTTGAAAAGAAACTCTCTGAACCATTAGAAACTGGAAGCTTGCTATTTTTTTATGCTGAGTTATCAAGAATCAAACCTTTGTTTTGTCATGTTACACAGCTTTCCCACCAGTCTTTTGCTTCTACTTTTTTTCTGTAATTAAGTCTGAGATTCTGAAAATAAAATTTTTAGTTAAGAAAAATCAGGAAATTACTTGGATTTGAGAATGAGCAGAGAAGCAACAAAAAAGTGTTTTAGCCAGCCTGGAAGCTCAGTTTCTGAGTTAGGATTTCTTCCTTTTGATATCTCCATGTTGTGAAGAAAATACGTAGTGCTAGATGCATCGCTCTGCAACTCAGTAGGCTATCCCTTTTACTTTACTTGGCAGTTAAAAAAATAAATAAAATAGACAAACAAAGCTAGAATCCCTGGGATGGAAAAGTCAAATTGTCATGTTCTGTGTTCTTTTAAGAGTATCAGCTTGTTCATCACCTTTCTAAGATTTTTTTTTTTTCCATTTGAAAACCTGACTATGGGGCCTGTGTTTTGCTTGCCTCTGCAAATAGTGGGGGTGTTTTTCACAAATTATGAAAAGCATGCTCCTTGTTATTGAGTACCTTAAAGTTTCTCTGTCTTAGCTGCAAGAATGGCTTAGTACTGAAGTAAATTGTAGTCAAACTATCAATACTTCACATCTTGTTAATCAGATTTTTTCCCTTGGTAACCTGATAGAAGTTCTTTCTGTGTTAAGGTTTCTACTGTTTTTGTCAGGTTTGGACTTGACAAGTGGAAAAAAGGATAGAATAGAAGAGGAGGCCAGGACGAGGGTTTAACTGTGTTGCTAAATATCAGTTTGATCTGGTTTGGGCTGTTCTGAGAGCTTTTGGACTTGGGCTGTGAAGTTACTGTTTCTGCCAACAGTAAGTCATTCTCTGCTACTCCTCTCTGAGGGACCTCTGCCTACAATGGTCGATGGCTGTCAGAGGCTGAGTTGCCTTTGGAAATGGAGGTCAAGGGGAGACTGTCCCTGTGTCCTCCCCCTCTCTGCCATCTTCCTGCTCTGTCCTGTTTCCAGAGGGACCTCAGGGACAAGAAGCCAGGAGCAAGCTATGGAAGCCACAGGCTGTAGGCTAAGCACTGTGCTTTGTCAGCTGTGCTTTGTCAATTTTTTTTTTTTTTTTAACTAATCAAAGATGAAAATTGCTTCTGAAATAATTTAATAGAAAACCCATTAAGCTTTTCAGAAAACTTAGATATGTTTTAGTTTGTGAAAGTATTTTGCTTTCCCAAAGGACTAAAGGGGAATGGAGGGGAAACTTTTGCAGAAGCAGCTGTATGTAGGACTGTGTATGTATTTATGTACATATGTCTTTTTTTGTTTTGGGCTTTTTTTTTTTTCACTGTCTTGTGTTGAATGCACTGAGAAGTAATTTAGGCTTAGAAGGAAAATGTTTGACTATTCTAGCAATTCGTTCCATGGATGTTTGGTTTTGTCCACAATTGAAATATTGATGAGCTCTGGATTCCTCATCTCTTCATCTGTGTTTCAGTACATCTAACCAGGGATTTGGGCTGTATATTGCATTACTCCAATTAAAAAAATCATTGTATTCTCAGCAGAGAGCTAAATTTCATGTAACTGTAACTTCTTAACAACATGAATCAATATTAGGTACTTTAAAGCATTCTGGAGTACAGGTAAAAAATGCCAGCTTAAGCATGATTTAGAATGTACACAAACATAACCTTTCTTCACTGTGGAAATATGATTTGAGTTCTTCTACTTTTAAATTTTTGTCACAATTTTGCTCTTTTTCTACAAATATTTCTGGTCCGTGTAAAAGGCATCATAATGGCTACTGCTTCTGTTATTTCAATGGAAACAGATTATTGCTGACTTCTCTTTCCCTCAGTATTTGCAGCCCAAGTGCATTTGAGTCTGTAGCCATTAATAATTTGGGCTAATAATTAGAAATCTTAAAAACCCTGGAAAGACTATTAATGAGTAACTAAGGGAATGGAGTTGCCTACACTCTGATTTAGAATTAAAACTGGTGTATGGAAGTGAAGTTGGATTACAGTTAAGTAAAATATAGACCCTGGAATTATTCTTCCTTTTATTTCTGGAATTGCAGTTTAAAAAGCTGAAATAACTGCTCTGGGCAGGCCACTCTCCATCCCCAATGCTGACAATTGCATGTTATCCTACTTTCACTTTGTAGAATTGAGGGAAATTGAGTTGGTTTTTGAAAGGGAAGCAGAAAAATACTTAACTTGCTCCTCTGCCAGGAATGTGGAAGTAGAATTAATGTGCTTAAAAAGCTTTGCTTGGGTAGGGAGTATTACAGAAGTTTTATTAAGGAATAAAATATAACTCTGCTAATAGAACTCTACTCAAGTTTTGTAAACAAATACCAGTTACATAGTTGTTCTGTAAATGTGTAAATGGCTACTTCAGAACAAGAAAATAAAAGATGAATTTCTTTTTAGTGGAGATTTTTTTCCCAAGTAAATAAAACTGAGGGAGATGTTCAAGAGGTAGGAAAATACTCAATAAATACCACAGTTTGAAACTTTGCTCGCAGCAAAATTTATTCACACTGACAAGGCGTGAGAAGACACATCTTTCTTTGCTCATAAACCCATAAATTTCTTCCCAGCACTTAAATGGTGCTTGCTGTAGGTTGGTGTTGTTTTCCATAGGAGGATAGGCTCCAATTTTGGTTCCTGGCTGTAGGAGTTATAACATTGTTCATTTCAGTAGGACAGCTTCAGATTTCTCAGGGAGATAAGGCAGGAGGCCCTGGGGAGCTGCACTGTGGCTTCCTCCTCTACTTTTAACCTGCACTGTGACTTTGCATCATCAAGAAAACTTCCAACTAACCTCCACTTGAGAAAGGCAACAGGAGAGAGCTGCAGTTACAAAATAACTGCTTACAGGGAGAAATAAAATAGCCTTATTCCCTTGATCAAGACAAACATGTTTAAAATGCTAGTTTAGCATGTTATCACAGAATGAAATTTAACAGAACCTGCTGGTTTTTAGTGAGTATATCACTGTGTATCCCCTGGTTAAGTTAGTTCTAGGCATTGGTTTCGTTAAGGCTGTTTCCCACATACGTTTTAGTCTGAGACTGGAAGGTGGTGATGCTACCATGTACAATTTTACATACCATGTACTTAACAGTTGTGTAAAGTAGCCATAGTGTTCTCCATTTCATTGATGTAAAATCTGATATCTACTTTCTAAAATATTCTTTACACATTTTTCTGTGTATCCACAACATAGTTTTCATAAACGGTGCAAGGGTTGGGAAAAGATTGAAAAATACTTCTGTCTGTAATTGAACATACCCTGGATCAAATTAAGTGTGTTTTGTTTGGCACATAGTCTTTAAGTAAGAGAAGAAAACCTATTAATATTATAATGTTGCCTATACTATGCCTGTGGATGCAACCACATTACGTCAAGCAAATTTTGTAATACTGAGGCAAGTCATGGGAAATGTTCACATGGAAATCCCAATCTGATGTTGCCACTGACAAAAGGGCATCCCATTTATAGAAGAAAACAAGAAAAAAGTCAAAGAAAGTCTGAGAAGCAAAATGTTTTCATAGTGACATTTACCATTAAGTGCAACAACCATTTTATCAGGTCTGGTTTTCAATCTATTCCCTTTTTTTCTTTTTACAGTGGATGGAACTGAGGTTTAACACACTAGCAAAATGCCCACACTGCAAAAAAATGTAAGTTCTCTGAAAGCAAGGTTACGTAAATTACTGTGAAGTAGCCAGTGTTTCTTGTGTAAGTATTTGGAGTAAAATATGTCGGCTGTGCTGATTATTTTGCTCTGCTCATCTGAACTTCAAGGCTAAAGCAGATATTGTATGCACGTGAATTCTCTGTTTATGCAAAAATCAGTAGCTTTGACAAATCCACCTGCATTTATGAAAATGCTCTGATTGAACTGATAGAAGCAAAAATAAGCTGCTAACAATAGATAGGAATGGGTTGCCGAAATTAACCTTTTATGTCCTTGAAATTTTACCTCTTCATACAGTAGTGATCAGATGTCCTCTTTGAAGGTAGAGCTTGAATTGCTTTATTGTAAAGGGACGAAAGGAAATAAACTTAATTGGAACGAGGGTTTACTGACACTATAAACTCAACAACTAACTTGTGTTAACCATCTTAATGCATTAGCTTGTTTAATGTTTATGAATTACTGTGGAATAACTTGTCTATTCATTTGTTAGTGCTTCAAGTAGAACAAGAAAAAATAGAATACAAGTGCTGTAAGCATTTTTGGTTTGGGTTGGGGTTTTTTGGGCCTTTCTTTTTGAGTATTTGTTTGGCCTTTCTTATCTGAGCTCAAATTCTTAATTTGAATTGTTGCACTAGTAACATACTTAAATTTGTATAGGATCTCAGCCACCGGATGTGAAATAAGACATAAATATTACTTCAGAGACCTTTGTGTCCTGCTGATTTATTTAAATATTTTTCTTCCTTTGACAGGCAGGTGTGACTTCCAGTTAAAGGAATAAATGTATTTTCCGTTGGGAATGGAGAACCTCAGCTGTGTTGCATGTTGTAGGAAAACTAGCAGATCCCTTAGGAAGAAGGAGAATGCTTAGGGTAAATGTATTGTAGGTGTGGGCATAGCCTGGCCTTCAACACTGATTGAAGGTTTTTTATCGGACTATTTGATAGAGAAGTCAGTCTAGTGCTATGTTTAACCTCAGGGGTATAACCAGCCTGGTGTGGAGTTGTGGATATGTTTTAATTTGCTTAGGTTAAATAAAGTCAGTCTTGATGAGATGCTGCTTTGCAGGGATGTTTGTACTGACACATTAAGTCTGTTCAGTCCTTGAGGAGGGGTTGGAGTTTTGCTGTTTGGTTTGTTTAAAAACTAATTGCAATTATGATTTATGTCACCCTTGTTTGCTGACCTTGGCTTTTCTCTTGACTCTCCTTAGGTCAGCATTATTTGTTGTTTAACCTTAAAGACCGAAACAAACAGTAAAAACCAACCAAACAAAAAACCCAACCCTAACAATAACAGCAGCAAAATAAACCACGCTCCAAGCAACAGTCAAAAGTCACAGCATGTGATCTTTTGGTCTGTCTTCTGTTGATTAATGTTGCTTTTGTTTTAAATTCCAGCCAAACCCAAAGGTTTTCATAGCATTTTCCTCCATAGAGTGCAAGGCATGGTGTCTGTATGTAGGAAAGCGGGAGCCTCTCTGCAGTGCAATTTGTGTTAATTACAGCTTGCATGGCAATTGTATTGCAGAATGCAAAACAAATTTTAACAAGTGGGCACGTCTTCGGGCTGAGGATGCAAAGTGTGGAATATTGTAATTTAGCTTTGAATATTTTGTTTGGTGCTTTCCTGCATTTGTGATGTGATGGTTGGGAGTTCTGCACTTCCAGCAGCATGAATATTTCTGATACATGGATTTAGGGCACAGCATAGGTGAGACAGAGCTTGAGTCATGATGATAGAATAAATAACTGTGGTGACCTGCTTTCTATCAGGTCTTTGTCAGAGGTCATCATAGCCAAATAGTTAGAAGGGAATGTAGGGTTTCATCTTATTAATGCAAAACTTTTTTCATTAGTAGCCGAGTAGGAAAATGTGGAATTGTTCATTCCTTCTGTTGATTAAGTTGATGATCGTCACTGAAAAAAGGATAGTGTAGACTAAGCAAAAGGCACCTTGAATCACTGCAGGAGTAAGGTTTTCAAGGAGACATTGGCTCACACTTTTAGATTCATAATTTTGTTTCAAATGCTTTTGAAAGTGCAGTGAATCTTTGCAAATTGGTTGTGAACCTTTATTTGGTTGATGGATACTAGATCTTTATATTAAGAATGTCTTCTAAAACTTCAGGGGAGATCAGATGTTATTACAAAAAAGTTTATAATGAAACAGTGTTCAGGAAGAAACATCATGCTTCATGGTACCTAAACAAAGGAACCTCTCATATCTGAATGTAGAGGGAAATAGCATCTTCTTGTATGTTTTTAATCCCATCTATGTGCTACATTGTGATACAACTATTTTGTGACACACTTGTTTTGTCTTGCAAAATAACTTGAGAAATGTAAACAAATTAATTGTGCTGTAGAGAATAAAATCTAATTTGATAAATGACCCAATCTCTTTGGAAGTGGACTATAAACCTGTCATGTCGGTATAGGTAAGGTGTTTGCTGAGGCCGTACTCTGATGTGTAGTGGCTGTGCCTGACACAGAGCCTTACTTGCACTGGGAAAATAAATGTAGCTAGTGAGGAAATTGTCATGATGCAGTTTTATTTTATAGTGACACCTGGGAAGGGGGGGGAAACTGTTTCTTTTTGCTGATTTAGTGTTCTTCTGTATTTTTAAATACCAGATGTTTATCAGCTTGTTTTCTAAGAGCAAGAGATTCAGGGAAGGCTTCCGGTATTTTACTCATCTAATGATGAAGAAGCAGGAACTGGGTTTTTTGTTTGCTGTTTTCTTTCTCAAGATGTATATTAAATCATCTGAAAAATTCAGTTCATTAATTCAGTTACTAGAAAGAGAATTGAATGGTACTGGTTATTATTTCAGAATATCAAATCTGTTTTTTTTTGTAGAACCAATCTCTTTTGCTTTTTAAGGTCTGCCAAAACTATGAACCCTAATGAATTTACAACACCTTTGCCCCATAAAGGACTTTTAAGAAAGAGAGATGTTGGAACCCCATCACTACTGTGGAGGCTAATTTCAGCAGTGCTATTCACCTTTGAAATACTGGCATTTTAATTTTCCTCTTAAAAGTATGTTTGAAATCCTGGTCATAATTCCTATTATTTGGAGCACAAGAGACCCAGCATTCCTTCCTGTGATACTTCTTTTATAACCTTTGTTCCATGTGGCAGTTTGCCCCTCTTCTAATTACTCCCTGATGCAATACTGGATCTGACATCTCTTATATCTGCTGCTGTTGCCCAGAGTTCTGGCAGGTGCCTTTGCTTCCTCAGCAGCGGCTCAGAAAGAAGGAACTGCTTCTTTCTGGATAGTTCTCTGGAGAGTTCCCTCATATTCCCACAATGGAACTAACTGGTTGCTTCTGTGATATGAAAAAGTTCTTTTGATCCTATTTTTAATATTGCCAGATGTGCTTATCAAAGTTGCCATAGTTGGTAGGGTTTTGGGATAGAGTTTCAACTTTATTTCTTCTAAGTTAGTTTGGGGGCTTTATGTGTAATTTGGGATGGGTGGAGAAAGCCTCATTATCTAGAGGGGGCCAGTGGCCAACATCGTTGGGAGGTAAAAAATGAATAATGATTTATTTGGATTTGATTTATTTGATTTATTATTTATTTAATGATTTATCCTGTTATGTAGCTGTATAAACTTTGGTATCTTTATTTAATCATTGCTTTCTGTGGAAAGAGAAAAGCGGCTAAATTGAGACATTTTTTACATTTTCATTTTGTGGTATTTGAGTTGGTTTCTCTCCCAGCCTTTTTTACTGGATAGGAGGAGACACATGAGAAGTACGGAAGGAAAATACACACAGCACATGCAATATTATGATTACAAAAACAAGACTGTAAGTCAGCTCCAAAAGTCTGTTTCCCAGAATGAACTTTCTCCGCGTGCTATACAACAGCACAGTAAATATCATGTATATTTTAGGTGTATTGGACATGACATTTTTACCAGCTTATCTTATGGTATCCAGCTCTGTAATAGAATTAACTTTGAGTACATAGCTACCTAATTCTGCAAAGGAGGGAACCTAAGGTCAGTTTGGCAAACTCAGTCTCTTCCCTTTTCCTCTCTTATAAAACTGTTTGGTTTTATTTTTTTTAACTCATGTAACTTGGAATTGAACAACATATCCCTTTTCTAGAATGCCTGTAGAGTGGCTTTTGAGGAAGTGAGTGGAGGTGTGTGAGAGAGGGTAAAATACCATTATTTGCCCAACTGGGACTTCTCTTACCCTAATCCTACCCCAGGCACCCTCCCATTTCACTATGTATTGTGAGGTTTTGCTAAGGAAGTCATTTCCCTATGGAAGCTAATGAGCAGTACTCTTTGGGGACTTTTCCAGCTCCTCTGAAAATGGCTCGTCAGTAGCCACTTCATTCAATTCTTGCCTTGAAGGATGGAGCTCAGTGTGTTAGCCTGAGGACTGTGGTGGTGTTTGTTGTTTTTTTTTTTCTCTTGGAGCATTTCAGAAATTCCTTATAAAGAAGTAACATTGAAGTAAAGCTGCTTAAAGCAATCTATTTGAAGGCTTTCTAAGACAAATGCTTAAAAAATTTTAGTCACATGCTAAGCATATGAGGCCTTGCTATGTGGTTAATTAACTGGAGCCAGAAATTTGGTCAGTCATATGACACATGTACTACTTCAATTGTTTAGCAGTGCTTTTTTCTATTACACAAATTTTCTTGAATAAGTTGAACTATCATGAGATGAGTAAAAGGCTTACACTGTTTCCAAAGGTAGATCATCCAGAATGGGATGAAGTACTTAACTAATGATAACGTGCTTCAGGATGCTTCAAAACACCTCTTAAGATAGATAATACATGTTTTATAAAAGCACTTCTGCCTCTTGTCCTTTTAACTGTGTTTCAGTGGACTCAAATCATGTTCCTATTTCTCTCGTTAGTAAGCTATATGTGATTGCAAATGTGTGATTCAAGATGTATTTGCTAAACAATGCTGAACTTCTTGAATAATTTTTCTAACCTGTAATAAATAATGTAATGTTTTATTTGCATTTTATATTCTGTTTGAGTGAGGCACTGTAATAGTTTGATGCAGCAGGTAGAGAGACAGAGCTGTCTGTCCTGGAGTTCATACTCTGGATTATGAGTGACAGAACTTCCAAGGGACTTATTTGCCTTGGTTGGCAGAAGTGATTTGTGCAGCTCATATAAATTGTGGTAGAACTCTTAAAGAAATTGCAAAGTAAGAAGAACTTGTCATGTTCTTCAAGTTGACCTAATGGCCTAAAGAATTTCAGTATTTGGAGATGTTGAACATGGAAAAAAACATAGGAAAAATTTACATGTCTGTGACTAAAATGATTTGTATTTATCTTCAGAGCAGTTTAGTCACAGAGCAGTACTGAGTATCCAAGAAATGGATAGTGAAGGTTGTTATTAATGACATGTAGGGATGGTAGAAGTTATTTTCAGTTACTTAGATGCAGTGAAGTATTGAACCCATATGCTGATGTACTACAAGTCTTGAAGGGTGTCTCGCACCCAACATGAAAGCTGAAAAGCAAACTTGAGTTTTGCCATCCAAAGGCTATCCAAGACAGATACTGGGGTGCACTGTGGGTACGGAAGGTAGACATACTCAAACTGGGGGTGTGGAACCATTCCCTTTCTTGTAAGCACCTAGATTTTTAGATACTAGATAATCAACAATAGTTCTCAGTTAAAATAAAAATGAGGACTCTGTCCTGTACTTTCTAGTATAACTGTAGACTTTGCTTACAACTCTGTAAACTTAAGATGATGGATTGCTATTCTCTTTGCATCCCCCCATTGAGACTGTTCAGTCTCAATGTCTACTGTTGATGTGGTAGGAGTGTTTTTTGTGGTGGTTGTTATTTGTTTGGTTGGGTTTGGGATTTTTTGTTTGCTTTTAATTTACAATACCATTTATTTTCTAACAGTTCTTCTGTTGGGAGTGCATTGCCACGGAGGCGCTGCTGTGCATATATCACAATTGGAATGATATGCATCTTCATTGGTGTTGGATTAACTGTGAGTGATGTCCCACAATAAATTTGCAACTATGTGCAGGGATATGTGTGTTCAAAGGAGTTCTCTTAGTTGATCACCTCTTCTTTTCCCAGCATTTCAGTAAAACTTCCTAAATTGGTGTGGTTTTTGTCATCTTATTAAAACCATGGACTTAGATATCTGAGTAAGCCAGAACTTTTTTTTTTTCTTAAATTTATTCTGGTGCTTTGAGAGTCTTTTTTTCTGATGTTAAATTTGACTCTTCATCTCTAAAAACTCCAGTTTTATGAATAACGGTTCACTTCACTGTAGAAATACTGGAACATCTTGCTCTTGCTAGAGCTCTCGAAACTTCCAGGTTTCCAGAAATACATGTTCTGTATAGCCAGAAATATAAGTTCCACTGTAATAGAGGTGAATGGGATTCCAAGCACTAGAAATAGGTGTATGTCTTTCTAATTTGTACAAGCTGTAAAGTGTAAAACCAGTTGATAAGCTATTTACAAATGCAAAGGCTCACTCTGTTGTTAACTCTTGGAAAGTAACGGATGTTACTTGGAAAGCTATCTAGCTTACCAGTATCTCATATTGGTTACTAGAGCCAACTTTCTACCTGGGAATCCCAGAAAAGTTCATGTGAGGAAATACCTCCAGTGAACTCATATGTGTAATTCTTATTATGCCTCTAACTTGCATTTTAACTTGAATTATGTGTGATCTTAAATGACTTACGAAGGATTTTCCAGGTTCCCTAACAGAAACAAAGCCAGAAATAAAAACAGTGAGAGACAAATTTCTTTTCCTTTTTATGACCTTACTGAATTGGAAAATTATGTGAAATATTTTTCCATGAGGTTTTTCCAGAGGCTTGTGTAGCCTCCATCCTTGGAATTATTTTGAACCTAGCTGGGTTAAAACCATGAAAACCTTGGTCTTATCTTGGGGTTGACCCTACTTTGAGTAGGTACTAGAGGTCTCCTGTTCTCCCTTTCAAGCTCAATTATCCTATGGTTATGTAAAATTAAGCTAATAAAACACCAAATTTACCCTTACCAGAGTTGAAAAGGTGCTGAAATGTTTCTCCTTAATATAACTTGCTCTTCCCTGAAGAACACATAGTGCTGTATGTTTGACACTACTGTTTTCTCTTTTTAGGTTGGTACACAAGATTTTGCCAGGCGATTTCACGCAACATATGTTTCTTGGGCTGTTGCTTATCTCTTAGGTTTTATCTGCCTCATTCGAGCCTGCTACTGGGGAGCCATTAAAGTCAGCTATCCAGAGCACAGTTTTGCATAGAAAAATTGTTAGGTTATAGATGAACAACTATAGTAGTTCTGGATATTATATCTTGGACACTTTTAAAACCTTTCCTGTAAGGATTCCATTCTGTTCAAAGTAGTTTAAAGACTGGGGGTCTCTAAGAACAAATGTTCATTGCACTACATAATATGCAAATAGTTTGTTTTGCTGCTGGATTCCCTAGCTCTGAATACTAAAGCTGTGTTTACATGTTCATAACTCTGTCTTTATAGGCGTTGAATTTTATTTCAACAGACAGTATTAAGTTTTACATTTCCTTTGTTATGTTAAAATCCGTCTGCCATTTTTCTAGATGATCGGTAAGAATTCAAAAGCAAGAGTGTTTATAAGTGTTTCTACAGTAGCTTCACATTTGTACTTAACATTTTAACTAAAATTATACTCAAGTGGCTTGCTTTAAAACTTAAGCAATAAGCATTTTGCTTGAACTGCTTTACTGCATCTTTTGCCTAAGATCATAGTGACCTTATTCAGGAAATGAAAGTTGTGAGTGTTTAAAAGACTGACACTGTTGCTAGAGAGACATTTGTAAACACTGTATGCTTGGAGATTTTTCAGGTAGAGAGATGCTGTTTTGGTAGTCCAATTAAATTTCCATTTATCCAGGACTGGATTTCAATTAGAATAAATGCTTTTTCCTCAAGGATCCTGGGACCGAAGTTTTGGTTTGTTTTGGTTATGTATTTTTGTTTGTTTGGGAGTTCGTTTTGTTTTGGTTTTTTAACTGGCAAGTCCTAAAAGCCATGCTCGGATTATGGAACTTAACTCTGGTTATTTGTACAAGTTCCTGTACAGGGTCTAAGGGAAGCATTTCATATGACTTGGTTTGTCATCCTTCAGTGTCATGTAGATGACAATAAGATGGTGGTGGGTTGCCTCTTACTTTCCTCTGATCACATCAGATTTTTCCTGGTTGGGAGAGTTATGACACTGGTCACTGCAAAGGGAGACACTGTAAATTCTCATTAACTGCTGTAATAAGGAAATGAGTAAACTATTACTTGGACCATTCCATCGAAGTACATCTAGTCAATTTAGCACTGACTTGCCAAGAGAATACGGAAACAGAAAGTTTTTTCTAATGATGTATTCACAAAGGATTGAGGGACCAGTTCTTGCACTGCCCATCTTCATAATTTTAAACAAGTTTTTGCTAAATTCAGAAGGAATGTCCTGAGTGATTTAGATGACTGTAGTAATTTAGATAATGGGGTCAGATGGGTAAATTAATATGGATGTTTCAGGGATACATGTAATTTAAATTATCTATGTTCTTGCTAAGTCAAAATGATATTCGGATAAGGATTTTGGAGCACAATAAATGTAAATGATCAAACTGTAAATGATCTGTCTTTGTATGACGCTAAATGTATAAAAGCAGTAGCTCAGGATTACAATGTACCTTTTACAAATAAACTAATAAAGAAATAAAGATTATTATTCAAACTTAAATGCATATTGTTATTTATAAGTATATAAAAATGCGTAAGTGAATGAACTTGATAATATGATACAGGAACCACAGAGGTATTGCACACCAAAGGTGAGCTCTGTGTTTTTGCCAAATGGCAGCCTCAGGAATATAAGCAAGTAGTAATAAATTGCAATTATCTTGATGTTTTAGGAAGAATGAGGATGTAAATAAGGCATGAAACCACCGTTGGGGTTCTATTTTCCTGGGTCAATGGCTTATTGATGGACTAATATACTCCCTTCTTTTCCTAGGGCTTTTTACATCCCTTCACTGTTGAGATTTGCTGTACTCGCATTTGAACCTATGAATACTCTTTCCTGGTACTTTGTTTTTCAAAATACTGTCTGCACTCCACATTGTGAAGCTAGGCTGTACAGAAAATCATCCACTGCTTTTGTAACTTCAGTGAGGGTGGCAGTGGGAGGGGGCTGGGTATAATGTTATTTTAATGAATCAAAGGAATTTGTACTTTTCTCCCCTCTGTTAAGCTGCCTGTTTCCTGTCTTGTGTTTCTTCTTTTTCTTTGTCAACCTTTTTCAGCAGAAGGGATGATACATGGACAAAGTAACTTACTTTTGTCTGGATCAGGATACTAGCACAATGTTTGCCACTATTTCCTTTTGCAAAGTAAAACACAGTCGTTATCTCTCTAAAATGTCATTACATTTCAACCACTGCTGGATACGTTAGAATTGTGATATTTTCACCAGCTAAGGAATTTAATGGTAGAAGCTGATGGGACTTTGAGGAACTCAAATGGATGGTGCCATTTGTGAGGCAGAGTAGTTTGTAGACAATCGTGATGTTCTGTGCTGAACTACCTATCAATCCAATACACTTCTCTGAACTTAAAAAAAAAAAAAAAAAAATCCTGTCCTGTGCATACAGATCACTAGAACAACTTCCATGTTTTATAATCACTTATTGGTTTTGTTTGTTTTCAATAGTCTTTTCCTCAAGGTATTATTTCTGTGTTTGGTTTGGGAAGGACTTACTCAAATTCACAATGAAGGACTTCTGCACTTTGAGGTATCAGTTCCCTCTTCCCTGCCATCCTTCCACTCCTTTCCACCAGAGCTTTTAAACAAACTGTGTGTCCTTGACGAGGAAACAATTCAGATCTAAACTGTGGCGGTTTTTTAATTATAAGCCTACTGATGAATAAATCTTTCACTGATTTTATTTATACCCACCATACATGTTAATACATTGTCTTATGAGGCCAAGAGGTTAGTGTTTCTGAAAACTAGGTTATCAGGGGACCTTTGTCACAAGTAGCATGTTGAAAGAAGCTAAATCTTTCAAATCAGCCTGATAAGAAATTCAGCATGAAGTGCTTGGAGGAGATGCCTGGAGCAGCTGTGGAGCTGAGAAATGGATGTTGTCTGTCAGTCTATGCCTTTATAAACAGAGGGAATGCCAGGGCAGCAGCTTCATATGAAGTGCTAGAAAAATCTTTGTAACTGACTTTAAGGGCCTGAATAATAAAGAGGTGAGTAGCAGCAAGATGATTTGTCATGTTAGATCTATCTCACTGCCTTTTCCAACAGCAAAAATTCCACACTGAATTAAGTATGCACTCTAAAAATATCATGGAAATGTTCTAAGCAAGCTTGAAAAACACGTCAGTAAAATTATTCAAATATTGTGATTATCAATCTGGGAAGATGTGGCAAGCCATGCATATGAGCTTTTTGGAAATAGTTAATACTTTTGTCAAGTTTGTATGCTGTTTATCTATTATAATTCCAGCTGTTAGAAACTGAGAGCATGTTGAGTGGCTGCATTACATTAATTCATCCTGTTTTCCTACCTAATTTCCTGTGTGATTTGGATTAACAGTGCCAGGGACTGAACTTTCTTTTTCAAAAAATCTGTTGTGGATAAACAGATCAGTGTTCGAGAAATTAATATCACTAAATTACTTGAAATAGAAAATTATAGCCATTTGTATAATGTGTAGTATTTGAAAGGTGGATTCTTGTATTAAATCCTCCTTCATATGAAAAATTAGTCTCTTCACAGGGGAGTTGCAAACAATGTTTGTCTTAGTAGCCAGATGAAATTGTCCCCATTCCTCAGCCTTTCAGCTGTCCCTATCCCAGCACTCAGCAGCAGAGTTGTACTGGAGGAGTATGAGCAACTGCGCTGTACACACATTGCTGCAGGGCAGTACCCTCCTTGAAAAAATCTTTGCAAGTACCTCCTTAATTCAGATTTATTTCTGTGGTTTTATTGGTACTGTCAACCTGTAGCAGATTGCATGAAGGTGAAGGAGCCAAAGGCTGGGTGGAGGTCATGAAGGAAAGGGGAAGAGAGGGCCTTAATCCGATTTAAGTTATTGGCAAGATTTTTGTTATGGATATTTGAGCCAACAAGAAAAGAATATCTGGGCTCAGTTTCCTACAGCTTTAAGCACAAAAGGGTTTTTATTTTAGAACAATAAAGCTGCTTGTTAGCTTGATTAGCTAGCAACTTGTCAAGTTACACTTCAGTGGAATCTGGGGGAGTCTACCAGGGAGGTATCCCTCTATCACCTCCTCTGCTTTAATATTCATTTGTAGGCATTCATGTTGGCTGGTTTTGGGGAAAGAAAAGGGACATAAGTGTAACAGACTTTGGATCTGGACCTGTATAGTGGAATTCATGGTTCTTTTTAACAGTTCATTTGAAAGAAGTGGGTTCAGCTAAGTCTTGTGAATAAAAGTAATAGATATGACTATGGAGTGGAGATTAATCCAGATGACAAGCCGTATGTCATTGCAATGCCTTAGTAAAATGATTATCAAGTGAGTCAGGGAACACTTATAAGCAGTGGCTAAACCATAAAGCTGGATGAGATGCATAGGTTCATAAAGACAGTTGCATATTAGCATTTTGTCCAATAACAGCATATCATGTAACAGTAACAACCATTTATTTCAAAAAAGTAAAAGTAAATTTAATAGCAGGTCTTTTGCATGAATTGATATAAATTTGTAACAACATGGTTGTAGCTTACTTAGATTTATGTGCATTGCTTAATGTCTAAAATCACCCCAAACAATTGTGGAAGGGAATAAGAGACTGAGGTTAGAAAACATCTCTGAGGGCAGGCTGCTTATTTTCTTTTGTGATATTTCCTAGGAAAAATGATTTGGCTGATGGAATTTCAGGACTGATTTAAATTCTGTGAGAAAGAATTTGCTGACTGGCTGAACGGCATACAGCATATTACTGTCACAGAAGGATCAGAGTCAATTTCTAGTATTTCCAAAGCAATCTTGAAATTTTCAATGTCCATTAATGAAGTCTCTTACCCCTGTATAATATCTTGTCATGCTTTTAATTTGTTAAAAAAAAAATTAGTAAAGTTGCCTAGATAGGAAATAGGTAGAAAATCTTATTTTTATATTATTTGTCTGTGTAGTGTTATTGGAGGAGATTGGCTCTTCTCTAATTTTGTAGATGTGATTATGATATTTTTCTTCACATATTTTTAAGTTTTATATCTAACTGATACCATTGTGTGTTGTATCTGCCAGTCTCTCAAGTTAAACTTATGAAGTATACCAAACTCTTGCCTATTTAAGGAATGCTTTTGCAAGACACGGAACATCATTTCTAACTATATCAGAGAGATAAAACATAAAAGTACCTTGAAGACATGAATATTAAATACAGAATTTCTGTTCAACAGTAATTTGAAAGGTATAACAAATCTCCCAAGAACCTCTACAAGCTTGGAGCCCTATGCCCTGAGCAGGCTGTATGGCAAGCAACCCCAAACAGCCATCAGATGAACCAGCAGACAGTATGCAGGTTTTCACAAGAGTATTCAGGCTGTATTTCATTGAAAATGCATTCACACAAAAAGTTTCCCTTGAGAAATCTGAGCCTGACAAACTGGCATTCTCTGTTTTTTGGATTTTTTCCCTCTATCGAAAATTACTCAGCTCACTCTAATCAATGTGGAAGAGGGGTAATAAAGTCTATAGTGCTATTGATAGTTTGTGTCCCTTTCTTATTTAGGAGTAAGAAAACAATACTTTGCATTTCTTTTAGTATAAATGCACACTTGTTATTTTGATGGATAGGTCAATCAATGGACTAGAAAGTGTGCTTTAAAAAAGTATTTAACTTGCCTAATGTTTCCATTCTCTGAGCTTTAATTGTCTCTTATTTTGCTTTGATGTTTATAATGTCAAATATTTGTATTTTAGATCAAAATTTTCCATCCCAAAAGTCATGCATATATTTTCTGTGCAGTTTCAGTTCAAATAGTACTGTTTTGTCAGAAATGGAAAAGGGGACTGTTTATGCTTAAATAAAACTACATAGCTCTATACAATTCCAGCTACCCCTGCACCCTTCTTTGGAGCAGTTTGGTAGGATCAGTTGGTGTTTTCAGCTCTCCTTCAAAGTGATCTGAAATATGGCTGAGTTACAAGACTCAGGAGAAAATTCACCTGTGTGCTCTCAGTAGACATTTGCTAGAGCTAGTCAGCTGAAAACTTCAGAGTATCTGTTTTGTACTGGGTATCTGTTTCCTCTGAAGTGGTTAAGCTGATGCTTTCATTCTGGAGGTACAGGAAATAGACATGGCTTTCCTGTAATCCCCCTATCTATCATATCTGAAAGAAGGACCATCTCCCCCAGTACTGCAGGCTGTTCTGTTAGCAATTGGGCAACATGTGGAAGGAAAATAAAGTAACAGGGAGCATCAGAATGAAGAAGGAGCATAGAGGGGAATACTGAAGCAGGAAACACAGGCCATGAGAATCAAACCAAGGAATTGAAACAGAGGAAATCACACTAGAAAAATGAGGAAGAAACATGTAATCATTTATCAATGACACTAAATTCTGCTTAACCCAACCTTTATGCAGTCTGTTACATTTGTTTGTGTGTATGTGGTATGGTATGTCTTTTGGCATAGTAACTAATTCAGGAAGGATTGTGGCATTCTTGAGAAGATGCTTTTAGTACGCCATTGTCCATGGATCATTATCCACCTGACTTCGCAGCAATAGGATGAGGATGGAGAGAACCTGGGATATGAGCTGGTCTTCTGGGCTTCCTCTTTGACACTGATGCTGTCTGCTTCAGTCTACCTTGTATCAAGTCATGGAAGCTGGAAGACCTGTAACAGCAAAACTTTCCTCTTTGTGATTAAGATGTGATTCCTCTTTATGATTAAGAGTACACTTCCCCACAAGTTCCCTCCATCAGCACTGTCCTGTGTGAGGGACCCTGGCAGAAATGTCCTGAGCCTGACAGCACCCAGGGGCAGTGTCTGCGTTCCAGGAAAAAAGGGAACTCATAGAAACTGTAGAGTTAAATTACCCTATGAGGGCTGAAACAAGAACTACAAGGGCAATCATAGTTTTTGTAGGTTTCTAAATGATAAATGAGTAAATGTCACTTACAAAGCTGCTGTATTTAATGCTATATTTAGATTGTCTAAACTGGACACTAGGGAGCTAATGGAGGTAAGATGAAAGGTTAAAAATTCATACACAGTATAAAAAAAACCAAGTCCAAAATCCAAATCAGAGCCTGCTATGAAGTGGCTTTGATTTTACTCCAAGATCTGGCTCTCATAAAGGTGCACACACGCACTAAGGTTTCTCATAATTGTTATGCATTAATCTCTTACTAAGCTGGTTTGCAGTCAGCTCTCTTTACGATCCCCAAAAAGGCTGATGGGACACTCGTCATTGTAAGCTACTGTCCTATACAGTGGTAACAGGACAACCAAATTGACCCCAAATTCACAAATTTTATTCTGATTGGAAAAAATACTAAAGTAGTTTCATTTGCATATTGCTGAACAGGACAGAGGTTGTAGGTTTCCTGAAAAATTATTCAAATATGTATTTCTAGTCTACATCCATTTTTTTTTTTTTAAATGTCCTGTCAGCAGTGTCAGAGGGAATGGACTCCATGAACTTGCAGCAAATAACACATTTTTTGTCTGTTAACAGAAAAAAGAAGACACAACCTGAAAAATGTGCTTTTCCTTCCAAATTTGGAAAAGATAGTGTAGTGGCATTATTGATAATAAGACCCGTGATGTACAAACATACAATAATTTATTTTACAAAGGCAAAAATGGCATAAGATACTCTATAGATCTGGTATTAAATCTGTAGCAGAAAGCTTAACAAGAATGTTTTTTTTTCCATTTTAACAGTTATAATTAGTGAGAATAAACCTTTTTTTCTTCATCTTTTTTTTAAAGTAGAAAGCAGAAAAAAAAATCTGTTAAATATAGTGATTTTAAACTCATTCATACAAAACCAAACCACTCTGCAGCCCTTCTGTTTCAATTTAGTTAAAAAAATTAGTGCAATGGGATTGAAAAAAAAATCTGTTTGTTTGGTTTTAGAAATTCAAAGTGAAAGCTTGAAAACTATTGACTTTTCCCATGCTTTTGCATTAAAAATACAGAGCAGGTCAGGAGTGTGGAGAGCTCACTGATGCATGGCTGCATATGGGGACAGCAGTTTTTGTCACACAGAGGCAGTGAGGCATTGCTGGGGTAGGATCCTGCCCTTCCCTACTGCAGAGAAGCAGCCTGACTCTCACAGCACCCAGACCTTGCTACAGTGACAGGAGCAGGACAGTATTACCATCACACAATGCAGAATCTTCGTCTGCCCACAGCACACATGCAGCTCGTGTTTCAGTACAGCATTAAGTGTTGCTAATACTGATTTGATTTCTGAGAGTAGGCAGAGATAGATGACAATGATAAATTTTACAATTCTTGTGTTTGTGTTTGTGAAATTTAATTTACTTCCCTACTAGGATTAACTGCTTTTGGTCTCACACTTGTAAGCACACAGGCTGGCTGAGCTGGGAAACTTGAATGGAATTTTCAAGTAACAGCAGATCCTAACCTTGGCTTGAAGGAAAGTCTTGGCGTGAGTTGATTTAATGAGCTATTTATGTGAGCTGACTGAACCCTAAGTTTCATATTCCATTATTATTTATGGACTCTTTGTCATTCTGTAAGTCTACAATATTTTCTAAATTGATGAGGAATATATGCTTCACTGACTATAACCATTTCTTTTTTTCCAACACTGACTAGAGTGATAGAACATTTTTTGTTTATTACAACTGTATAATGTAGTTTGAACAACACTAACTGCTTGGAGTCAGGACATCAAGTTCAGATTAATTCTCCTGAAAAAATGGTATTGCTGATAGAGAGACTGATAGCACTGTGGAGTCCCTGACATCACTTTTCAGAGGTGAGGTAAGACTGAACAAATTCCTGACCCAGGGCAGCACATGCCTAACGTTCAGTGGGATACTGACAGCCCTGTTTAACTTTCCTGGGTGGAGAAGGTGGGACAGGTGGAGAGGGTCACAGCAGCTCACGTGATGATTCCTCATTGATATCTTAGTGATAGACTTCTCTGAAAAATGGCTGAGAAGCCTCCCTCAAAATCTCAGCTTCCTAAATGCTCTTGTGCTAAATTAAAACCTTTGGATTCAAAACTAAATAAATCTCAAAGTGGGTTAAATTTGTTGATTAAACTGCAATTAAAAATGTTATTAAAAAGATTACTCCAGAAAAGTACATTTTTTTCATAAATGCTGGGTTTGATTGTCAGTGGCAGTTGAAAGCATTAAAAATGAAATACTTGTTTAAAAATAGTTTTTTATATTTACCAACTTGGAAAATGTCTTTTTATTCACATAGCTTATATTAACAGACAATTTTTTTGCACATTTCTTTCACTCCACTCATATGATAAACACTAAATCCGCATTAAAGCGCCATAAAATATATTTTTAAAAAACTTCTAGTATAAGCTGTGGTAAAATAATAAAAAATAGATAGATATGATGTACTGATATAAATTTGTTCCAGACCAAGACATATTATCAAAGTAATACTTCTAAAGCCTGGAAAGTAAGACTTATTAATTAAAACAAAGGAACACCTGTAACTGCATTATGGGGTCAAATGTCTCTGCAAGCTTATGCTCACAGACTAATCAACAGATAGTATTTCCTATACAGAAATGAGAATTTGATCTATTTTTTGACGTTTCTTTTTAATTTTTAATAAGATGAAGTTAAAATCCTTTAGTTTTTGCCAGTTAGGGGGCCATGATGTGTGCTTATTCTCACAAACATCAAAGACTTCAACTGTTCATTTTACAAGTACTAAATTACTTTTTTTTTTTCAGTTCCTATGCAGAAAAAGAATCTTTTGCATATTCAGAAAATCAAATTCATTTTTATTCCTGGGGTATTTATAAAGCCTCAGTTCCAAAATAGAATTTTTAGGTACTAGTTTTGCTTTTTTTGTGTGTGTTTTTGTTTGTGTGCTTGGGTTTTTCTAATTATTTCTATGTTTAGTTAATGACAGCAACAATTCTTTTGTTTCTGACTTGATGCTGTTTCTTCTTCTCATTTGCTTTTTAGTGACCTTTGCTTTTTTTCCCCTGCCTTTATCTTTAAGAGACACATAGTAAATGAGCAGGAGCATTTGGGCGAGTTAAAAAGCACGTTCTTGGCCAGAACAACCTGCTGTCCTGAGATACCAAACCGCCAAAATTTGATGGGTCCACTGCCATGGCAAAGTGGCAAGCTTAGATAGCTGAGAGTAAGTAAACGATGGGTGCACTGGAGCATAAACTGTGCAGTTTCTGGCTTCTTTTCACAGGATGATCTGCAGTAGGCAATGCCAAGCCAAGGCACTTAATGCACTCGTTTTCCCTTAGTGCACCCCAGTGCAAGTGTTCTCTTGCTAGAGCTCTCCTGCTTCTGGCAATTAGTTTCTATCACAAGGAGTCCCTGCACAGGCAGGAGTTACTTGCCCGAGTCTATGAAACTGCTATTTCTGGCAGAGAAAAAGCAGCTGCTAAGCAGACAGACAAAACTTGCTGGACTTTGATCTGCACTCCTCTGAACTGCTATTTCTCAGATTGCTTCTATGCACTACCTTGGTTCTCTCAAACAGGTTCACATGGCAGGTGATCACAGTTCCACACAGGGAAGTGAAGCACAAAATTTTATTCTTACATTTTCACTATCTTTGACAGCACACATAGCAGCCAGATTATCTCTGTGTAGGGGGTAGGTGTACGCTCCAAATTCTGTTTTAGGACAAGACTAAGGCTTTTCCCCTGCCTCTTCTGAAATGGACACAATGTATTTTATAAGGGAGAAAGATAAATACCACTGAAGTTACACTGGCAGCTGTCTTACTGGTTCATCTTTTCAGGCTACTAGATATTCACTGCATAGAAGAACAGTGAACAGATGTAAGACAAGTATTAACTTAAAAGTTATAGAAATACTAATCTTATGTAAATAAATAATTTAAACAGCAATATAAGTAAGGAACTTTATTCTGATTCCTTGTAAATCAGCCATACCTTGCAAAAGCTAAATGAGGTCATAATTATTCCATTCCAATATTTAGCAATATGTATTTAGTAATTTTACACTATATTTCAAGGTGAAAAAGCAGATCTTATTTCCCAGGGTGCATAAAAACAGATTAATTTATGAAGGATTGATTTTCAATTAGGTCATTCTTAATCTCATGCATATACATACATCTGAACCCACATCAGTTGTATTAACTTGAAATTATATTTCCTATTTAGTATGTAAAGTAAAATTGTCAACAATTTTGATGACCGTCACAACTGTGACACAAACAATTATCTCAATCCAAAGAAGCACGAATGCATGCATGGTTTTAATGTATTTTTTATAATCACTACACTTTTGTACAGTTAATACATATTTCCTTATGTCACATTCCAAAGTTTGATTTTTTTTTTCCTGTTATGCTCTTGGTCCTGACTGTTCTGTCCACATTCTACTGCATCTTCATTTATCAGTACAGGTTTTGGTGCCATTTGCTGAACCATGCTGATTGAGTCTGAATCTAAAGGTTGTGATGTCTTATAAGGTAATAACACTCTATATACTCATGGTAGTAAAAGCTACAACAATCTCAATCAGCCTAAAAACTAAACCCAACTCCCATGACTGAAATACTGGAAAGCAGAATTCTTCATTGCACTGAAGAAGGATTTGATTTCTCTTGATTTTTTTTTTCAGAGCATATAAAAGCTCTTGTTACTCAGCTATGATAGATGCATCAGGTGTAAGAATTCAGAATAAAGGAATCTGTGCCAATAAAAGGTGAAATTCTGGCCCAGGAAAAAAGTGCAAAACTTTCACTAAATTTATTAAGTTGTGATTATTTCAGAATTTCAGTTCTCCCGAAGTAAAATGAACTCTTCTAGGAATATTATTATTCATTAACTATGTGAGTCTCTTTCCCTGTGAATATCTAAAACTACACAAAAGAACTGTACATGTGGGATGTTTTATGTCTTTTATTTCTTTCGTCTATCTACTACTAAGCATATGTAGTAGATTGTAGACTTATTGACATAGATGATAAGATTTTGTCATGAATAATGATAGATGAATTTTTATTGATTGATTCTAAGCAGAACCACAAATCTTTCCTAACTTCTTTACCTTATTATTTTGTTAAAACAAAAAAACCCCCAAAAAAACCCAAAAAAGGCAAATAGCAGATACCTTGATACTTTCTAATACCCTCCTTTATATACAAAGGAAGTTCACCAAGCTATTAGTGGCATGCAGTCTATCATTTTCCTTCTCTAGGCATCAGCTGTCCCATGGCATCTTTTTCCACTAGCCAATGTAATCACATAGCAAAGTCAAGCTCTGCATCTGAGCTGTGCTCTCCTCAGCGATAGAGATGAACAAGGCAGACCTCCCCCAAAATAATGGATGTTTAGTTTTGATACATATTTTATTTATAAAATAATTTTATCTGTCATTTAGGGATTCTTTTGTACTTACACAGTGCTTTTCACCCACGTTGTTGAGATTTTTTCTCCACATTTAAAGGAAACAGAAATTTAAAAAAAAATATTGAGAATCTGTTACCAAATTAATGTTACCAGAAAATTAATTTTAAAGGAAAATACAAAATCCTACTTCGAGAAGTGTGACAGTTGGCAGACTTGAGAGAATTTTTGTACGTGAAGAAAATATATTTGATATTTTATATAGTACTATATGCTGATCATAAACATTCCTCTAATTACACATAGTAAGCACTAATACAGCAATAGCTTCCCACTTTTAATTCAACAGTTTCTGTAGTCAAAAATAACAAGATTAATACTCGTGATTAACATTCTGAATTCTCAACTTTTGAAAGATGAACCTCAATATATTAAGTAGCTCAATTTCAGGAACAGTCGGGGTAAAAGAGTTTTTGTGTTCTTTTCCTGGGCTGCCCCCACAGGGCAAGTCACTGGTTTAGCTGAAAGCAGCCACTTCACAAAAGTACAACCATAATATTCTCTGTGTGCATATAAATACGTGCACGTTCTTTTCTCTTGGTGTTTGTTCTGTTTGCGTGG
Source organism: Sitta carolinensis (assembly GCA_032173965.1). Lineage (NCBI taxonomy): Eukaryota > Metazoa > Chordata > Aves > Passeriformes > Sittidae > Sitta > Sitta carolinensis. The sequence continues at coordinate 128,428,469 of CM063284.1, read as the reverse complement.
ACACTGACTTAAAGCATACAGCATTGGAAATAATAATTTGGGGGGGGGTGTTGTTGGGTTTTTTTGCTTTGTGATGAAATTCTTTTGAAAGTGGCTTTAAGAAAAAAATCTCCCAAAAAGTACTGCGAAATAAATCACAATTACATATGCAAATTTACTGATTCCATTTGGCTGCACAACTGAGTATCAAATTATACTGAAAATGGCTTTTTAAACTTGCAACTACAAGTCTGCCCTCAGGCTGACCCAAGAGTCTTTTCATTTCAGCACAAAGCCATTACTTTGCTGTTAAGTGCCATCCGTTACAAACCTAAAATCACATGCAATTAAAATTACACGCTCATTTAGATGTGCAATTGCTCATTTTTACATGTGCAGTATTGATACTGTCTTTAATAAATATTTTCTGCTCTCCTGAACCATATCTAGTACAGGGAGCAAGAGTGACTGTGTCCCTTTCTGCAGTCTGCAGCCTTTAGGAGCACAATCAGTATGTTAAAAAGAAATAATTTCCCTGATTAGTTTACCAAATAGAAAAAACAGTTGGTTTTGGAATTTTTTTCCCCTACATATAAGCATTTGTTTACACAGCTACAAACCCCTTTAATATTTGTATTTTGCAACATACAGCAAATCTCTCTTGACTAGACCTGTCATTGGCCCTTCAAATTAATTATTGTGTATATCAGGTATTTGAGAGAACACTACATTATCATCATTTAATGTAAGAACAAAACACCAACCAAATAGAAATTTCCAGTAGTGTAATTGCCAGCACCAGACAAACTGGGAGACAACTGATAAGCTGATGTTTTTCCCACTTTATGTTTTCATTTCCCACATCCAGAACACGATTCTCTCTGGGTGCAGGTGGAGGTGCTTAGGAGAGCAGGTTGCTGGGCTCTGTGCAATGGCTGCAGGCCAGCAGTGGCCTCGCTGCAATGCTGGCATTGCCAGCTCATGGGGGCAGCCTGTGAGGTGATAACTATCCCTGCTGGGATGGGCAGTGCCCTGCAAAGCAGCCATTACCAGCCCTAATATTCCCATCTTCCCTGGCACACTCTTTTTTTTTCTCCATATTTTTGTTCCTGCCCCTTCTCTTTGCCTTACAAACCAGAAGCAACCCAATTTACAGCCCCTATGAAAAACATGTGAGGTTTTTTCTCTGTTTAGTTCATCCTTACCATATTTAAATATGCAAAAATACTGGAAAAAAAAATACTGGAAGAAAAAGTACTTCTACATCTGTGCATGATACCATTTCAGTATGTCAAGAAGGGTAGTGTTGATCTTGTGTGAATCTGGTTTGCAGCACCTGACACTCTTCTTTGCAAAAGCACGAGAGCCCCATGAAAAAGCATACCTTTATTTTAGTTGCCCCATTGACTTTCCCATCAGTAACAGTTCGGAAGTAGCAGCCAGAGACATTTAATATTTATGGGCACTTATGTATTAATAATTTATAATTAGTTCTTATGTAGCTAAGGGAATGGTCAATAAGAATAGGAGAGCAACTGTTTTACATGACAATCTTGTGAGAATGGATGGTGGCTGGGAAGAAACAGGACATGTCTTAGTATAAACTAATTCACTTGGGAGAAATTACTTTAAATCAGACCTTAAACAGCAGCAAATGGGTTAGTGAGTACGCAGATGTGCTTCATCAGTGTCTGTGAAGAGAAGACTGATAGCACATCATTCGTGAACAGTTCAGGAAATCAACTGGAAGATGATGTGTTAGGAGAGAAGACTGTAGGAGCATGACATATATATATATGTGTGTGTGTGTGTGTGTGTGTATATATATGTCATGCTCCTACATATATATATATGTATATATGTATATATATGTCTGTATATAATAGCTGCCATTTCAGGGACAGTATTCATCTCTGAATACGTAAGTTAATAAAATTCAGAGACTGCAGCAAAGCAGAGCCAAAGTAGGCTTGATGGAAACAATAAAACAGTAAAACAATCTTTATAAACTAGCCAGGACTATAAATCTTAATATTGGATATTAATAATTAATTACTTATTATTTATGTGATTATGTACTTGGTGTTACACTTCCTATTCTGAACTTCTGGAGTTCTTAGTAGGTGATATGAAATATATATGTTAAAAAAAGTCAGCAAAAGCTTAAGGACTTTTAATTAATATTGTATACTTAAGTAAAGTGAAATCCAGCAAACTAACATCAGGGAACTTCAGTGTGCTCCTCAGGGTGCGTCCATTGTTACTGTCGATAACATGTTGTGAGCAAAAAATGAGAAAAAAAATCTGAATTTCCAAACCATGCAGGATGCCATCGCCTCTGTAACTGAGAAGCCAGAGGCCGTTCTCTCCCCCTCCTGCCCGGTACCATGGGGCAGATTGGTAAGGACAGTTTTGCAATTCACTGACAGCTTTCCAAGGCCTGCGAATTGCCCTTTTCTTTCTCCATGAGGTTAGCTGTAGAGGCCTCACAGTTTTGTTCAAAAGTCACTTATTCCTCCCAATTTCCCCTGTGAGGCCCTAAGGAACTTGGCTCCCTTTGTGGGACAGAGGGGGACACCGCTTTTATCTGTTTCCAGTCCCTCTCAGGTCGAACCCCAGAGGCAGCTGGGCAGAAGCACACCGCCTCTGGCCTCCCCTACTCCTTGGCAGGGCCTCGTGGGGCAGCTCTCGGGCGTGCCCCGCTCCCCTGGATGCGCAGGGGCGGCGGCGGGCGGCGGCGGGCGGCGGCGGGCAGCAGCGGCGGCGCGGCCCGCGGAGCCCCGGCCGTGCCCGGCCCGCGGAGCCCCGGCCGTGCCCGGCCCGCGGAGCCCCGGCCGTGCCCGGCCCGCGGAGCCCCGGCCGTGCCCGGCCCGCGGAGCCCCGGCCGTGCCCGGCCCGCGGAGCCCCGGCCGTGCCCGGCCCGCGGAGCCCCGGCCGTGCCCGGCCCGCGGAGCCCCGGCCGTGCCCGGCCCGCGGAGCCCCGGCCGTGCCCGGCCCGCGGCGCGACGTTGAACGGCGGCGCGCGGCACGCGGCCGAGCCCCGCGCGAAGGCCGCCCCGCCCGGGCGCGCTGAGGGACGGAGCGGGCGCAGCGGGAGCCGCGGGCAGCGGCATCGCGGGGCAGGGGCGCTGCCGGCGGCTGGAGGGGGGCTGGGCACCCCGGCCCGAAGGTGGGCACGGGGGCTGCGCGGGGGGCCGAGCGGCCGTTTTGTTTCTTGCGGGCTGTGGGGTTGCCAGTGCGGTGCCATTTCGGGCGACGGAGGACGGTCAGTTTCTGGTTACTTGTGGGGATTTTTAACAAAAATAGCGTCAAATCCCCTTCACGCATTTAGGAAACAGCCTTCCGAACACTTGAGGTGGGCTCTTGGAAGATGGCTGCTGTCAATGTCCAACTTGTTAAGATATTTAAAAAAAAATCCTGGGTTCTGCAGAGCTGTTTGCTGGTGCCAGAAGCTTCCCTTCTGCTGGACAGGTCTCCCATGGGGATGACCCCAGAGAAGCAGTGTGGCCTTGGAAGGGGCTGTTCTTGAGATGCTGCTCCTTCTGCTTCTCTCACGGAAGCAGTTTATTTCTCAGCTATTAAAACGAGTCTGTCTCCACTTTCCTTGATACTGGTCAGAAAGAACACTGTATTAACTGAGGAGGTTGGGCTAGGTAACTTGCTGAGATCTTTTCCAGAGTCTTCCTGGGGGAGGGTGAGGGAGGAGCGGCAAAATGAGTTGTTTGCTGTCACCACACGAATTGGTTTTATTATCAGAAAACTACAAAAAAATTAAGTGTGCTGCATTCTAGAAGCTAGCCAGCCTCTTGAACAGGTTTTCCTGTTTTTAAAAAGCATGCATATCATTTGTCAACAGGGCAGGAAAGAAAACTTGCCTGTTTGTTGGGGTTTTTGTCTTCTAATGCAAATGTGTATTATTACTGCATTGCTTTCTGTGGAAATTCACTATCTAGGATAAATAGGATTTGTACAGGCATTCCTAATCCGGGTAAAATGAAGTACGTCGTCCGTATCTGTAGTCTTAGTTAATTCAGCTGCAGGAATTTTTATTGCTGCTTTTGACTACAGCTTTGAAGTCTTCCTTTTTTAAGATGAGTGGGTAGGAAAATCAGAGAATCAAACCAGAATTTTTATTCCTAACTTTAGTTAAGTTTTTCTTATTCAGACAGTAACCATCAAACAGTTGGTTTCTAGACCTGGGTAGGTTCAAACTTCATATGTTGGAAAATTGTTATTTGACTATGTTAGAAGTGTTCAAAAAATTATAACGTAGTAAATTCTCAGATGATTTTTAGTTTTCTTGCTATAACACAAAGACCAGCTAAAGTTGGCTATTTTACTATAGTTAGCTTCTCTTTTCCTGTTTCATACTGAGAATGGATAATATTGTTGTAACTCTTGCAGTCGTGATTATTTCTTGAATTTTTTGCTAAAACAATTATTCCCTTGTCTTGTAAACTTCTTAGAGAAAAACAAAATCAGCATCATTTTTATTGTGGTAGTTGTTTTTTTCTGGTAATCTTTTTCTCTAAAAATGGCGAAATTCCTTCAAATCATAAAATCTCCCAGTTGACAAAAGAGATGGGAATGAGAAGGAGATACATTAAGATACAAATACTACAAATGAACATTTTCCCACTGATTGCTTACTTAAAGTATGAGATTTTTCAGCCCAGCACCACCTTAGCTGTTTTTGATGCTTCTAGAGTAGCTGAACTGAGTGGGAAGTTACAAAATTCTATTAATTTAACTAAAGTAGCTATTAAAAAACAGTGCTGTAAGTTTTTATAGAGGTATATAAGGCAGTCCTGTGCAGACAGCAGATTGATAAGGGACATGCTGATGCAATTAATTAAAAACCCATTGGACTAAAATGTTAGAAACCCGTTATTTCCATCATGTCCCCATCTCCTTTCTCCAAACATATACATGGACATACAGGGAAAGAATCTTCTTGAGAAGAAGCTAGGATAGCTCAATTGGAAGGAAAAATGAGAGAAGTGTCTGATTCTGTCTTCGTGCAAATTTTACCCAGCATATTAAATTATTTAAAACAATTTATGCATCAGACCTTTCTGCTTTTTCCTGCCCAGATATAATATTGTCTTGTCAAATGCAACTAACAAGGAGTAGGTAGACTGCCCTTCTTGCTTAACATCCATATGTGAAACTGAATGCTAATGATTTCAGCTGCTTTTTTGAGGTGCGATGTTTCAAAATGTCACAGAAGCAAAAAAGTTTATTGGTAAATCCCTTCAGCCAGCACAACCTGTGCATCAACTGTCTTCTAAACGAGGTGAGTAGCATGGCTGAGGTGCAGTTCACTGTACCAAAGTTTGGGTTATGTTTCAGGAAGTAACAAGGATGTGTGAGGTGTCCTGTATTGTTTTGTTTTTTAAATTACTTTGTTAAACTACAGGGAATAAATACCTTGCTGTGTGGTGATCTTAGTACATCATCTCTGTGATAAAATCTGAATTTAAATTATATTAGGTTTATGCAGAGCTCTTTGGTACTGCTCTTCTAGCTTGACATCTGAAATGTAGTTTCTGAAAGCTGGATCAGGCTTCTCTGTTAAATTTGGATTTCTTGGGGTAGCTGACTCCTACTATTGAAAACATATAATAAACATAATTTAAAAGATTGTTTAGGTTTTATTGCAAGTAAAGTACACTATACAGCATTGTTCTCATACAGCTTTCACACAAATTCAAAAGAAAAATCCCCAAAAACTTTTAAGAAAAAAATCATGCAGTATTTATGTCAGGTGTGAATATTTTGGTTTAAATTTTAAACTTCTATAGATTAAAGCCTAGATCTTGCAATATTACAGTTGCTATTATTGTAAAGTTAGAAATTTTTGGTGGCCAGAAAATCATGAGCTGTGCTGATGTGGACTGAAGCAAAGTGCCATCATAAATTTTTACTTTGTATAAAATTTATGGAAGAAATGGAAAAGTTTTGTAGAACTTCTAAGTTGTAAATAAATGCCTGTATAATCTCTGTGCAGCAAGGAATGTTCTTGGGGCAAGTATCACAAAATAATATTGTGGAGTCTATTGAAATTATTATTTCTTAATGTTTTATACTCACCAGCACCACCCATTGCATTAAACATTCGGACTGAATTACCCAGCAGCACTGAAGTATGTTTGCAGAGTAAGGTTAACTGGGTGAGTACTGAGGAAATATATAATTATTTATTAACGAGGTCAGCTGATCTGTTATGTAACCAAATGAAGACTATTTCCACTTAGGAGTGTCCTTGATTCTGAATGTTTTAAACCAGCAGTGTCAGAAGTGTTGAAAATAATTGTCAGGAACACCTTTCCCTGGTATTTGCATGCACTAATAGCTGAAAAATGCAGCTTAGGAATTTAAGATTCTTAGGAAAGCCTGTGTGGCATTTCTTTAGTCTTCACTGAATTTATGTCAGCTCTTTAAAACTTAGAGTGCATGTATCCAGTTTTCACTTTTTATGTGTAAATAATAAAGTCAAACTTTTTTCTTGTTAGCACATGCACAAATTCATTTGAGACAGCAATCATAAAACTTTATGCTTTATTGCTAGAAATGCTTGGCTTTGGACATGGTACGGATATGTTTTTCAGGCTTGAAATTGGTTGTAGCTGTTTGCTGGAAAATGAAGTTTGAAGTCTTCCAACTGGAATGCTTCGTGTTTCATAGCCTGAATTTGACTTTCTGTTGATTCTGGTTTAAATGTTTTTTCAGAGCATTGATTGATGGGGGGTTTTGTTGGAAGAAATGTCTGTTCCTTAATTTTTACTTTATTTTTTTTATCATTTTAGAAAAGTTTAATCATCCTTTTTTATTGTATTAAGCTTCTGCAAGTTGCCTTTGACTTTAAAAAAAATTAAAAAGAAAAAAAATACAAGGTCTTGTGAGCCTATCTTTGATCTGACATAGAGCAATTAACACAGTTGTCTCTTGAGCAGTAATTATTAAGGAGAACAAACTGCTCCCTTTTAAATAAGCTGGTCATCCGTGTTGTAATATTGAGTTTCATAGTATTTAGCTACATGTAGCTGCATATTGCATTTGTTTGATACAGGTATAGATGTATTTTTTATATTTTTTTAACTTCTTTAATGTAGTATATGGAGAAGAATTTTTAATAATACTTTTGACCATGTACTGTTTCATAGGTACCCCAAATACCATCTGAATAGTGCCCTGTCAAACCCTGCTTGATGAGCAGTTTTCAGTTCTTGCCCACTTCCCATCTGACTCAGAGTGATGTTAAGATTTCTCACACCTGCAGAGTCTTTTCAGAGCTAAGACAAGCTCTTGAGGATAAACTGCTTTCCAACTTGCCAAAACACATTCTTCACGGTTTTGGCAGCTGGAAAGAGCTTGGAATTATACTGTGGATATTGGGTCTTGGTGCTTATGAAGCAAACCTTTTTGCTAAGTGAGAGAATCCAAGTCCATCCTTTGGTCTTAAGGAAAGTCCTTCCTGCTTTTATTATTCCTGGGTGTTGTGGCTTGTGGCTGCATTCTAGGTGGGATAATAGAAAAGGAGGGGTAAATGTGTTCTTTTTAAACACTAGCAATAGCACTGCAAAATTCTGTTTAAAAAATGTCTCCCCATTATGTTCATCTGTACTGTTTTATTGAAGTATTTCCTTATTGTATGTAATCAAGAGTAACATTCTACAGTTCAACTTAAACTATGCTACAGCTGTTACTTTTAAGTAGGAAACATGTATCTTTGTTTTAATGTACTTAAAGGAAAAAAGCTTCATAACTTTCCTTCCTATTTTAGTCATCTGAAATGGCTGACGTGAATATCTTAACTCAAACTGTGATGCTCTGTCAACCAAAACAACATGAATCAGGAGCGAAAAAAGGTAAAATACTGCATGGAGAGCTGTGTCAGGACTGTATTTTCTGGTTGGAGGACAACTGAACTTTGAAGTGATGTGGACTGCGCTCTGTTTTTTCTGATCAGCTAGTGCATTGATAGTTTGGAAAGCAATATTAAACTTTTTTGCTTTTCACAGAACACTCTAGAGAAGGTGTAAAAGTTGACCGTAACTGAGGGGGAAAACTTCCACTGGTAGAGTTGCTTGCATATGGAGATATAACTGTCTTAAAAAACCCAAACAAACCCAGCAAAGCAAACAAACAAAAAACTGAAACCAAACCCCTGAAACAGAGCCCAAACATTAAAAAAATTCTTCACACAAAATCCTGGGTTTGTATAGATGGCTTGTGTGTGTAAAAGTACAGATTTAAGTTGCAGCCTGTAACCTGTTGCAAGACTCAGTTGTGGCATACAGACTATTGAATGTAATCAAGTTAAGAACTCAGCATTTTGGCTTCCTTGTCCTGCTCTTATTATAGTGGTTCTGAAATAATAGTATTTATTATTAAATAATAATGAATTATTTTTATTAAATAATTATTAAATAATTAATAATTTAAGTGGGTGGTTAGATATAAATTAATTTTTTAATGGTTAATCCTGGGTGATTTGTTTTTGTGTCAGTATTGTCCTTAAGGTTTGCTCCTTATGCTTTTCTCTCTGTTGCCTGCCACTGTACTCAGAGAATTGGTAGTTTAATCAAGTCAAAATTTTACTCCCTTTTTTTTTTAAATTAAGGGATAATCTCAAATTTCTAATGCATTCTCACAGTACTTCTCTGCCTTGCTTCCTACCTAATTCTTCATTCTTAAACATGTCACAGAAGCTGCATCAGTGACCCATGTTGGGTCACCAGTTTATTGAGACAATTTCCTTTGTCTGTGTCTGGCTGTAATCAGGCATCCATCTGTAATCTCCAATCCTTAAGTAATCTCTGAAGATGTGGTTTGTTCTTTTGCTCTTAATACTCAAAATTTGAAGGAATTCTAATAAGTTTTAGTGAGACTTTCGTGTTTTTGTCAGTCTGAGGTTACCATGTGAGCATTGGTTCTGTTCTGTGGTGTTACTGACTTGAAAATATGTCTTCCTTGTATCTTCTTTCAAGCTCAGGTTAATTTCTTCTATTTTTGATCTTGATAAATAGAAGAGAGTTCTGTTTTTTTGGATCTAGTTAGATAACAGACTTGTCAAGTTCTATCTGTTTGGTGGTGTCTTTCTGATCCTTTCTTAAAGATTCTCTTGGCGGTGGCTAGAGACTTTGTTCTCTAAGATCTCAAACAGCTTCTCATCAAATCCTGGTCTCTTGCATAAAACCTCACTTTGGATCATTTTCAGTAGTTAATTGCTCTGTGATACCTCTCTGAGACTACTCCACAGTTCCCCACACTGTCAAACTTTTTCTCACGCTTGTTTTCAAAGGGCTTTTGTCTGTTTGCTCATTGTTGTAATCTTTTCCTTCAGAGTTACACAGCTTTAAAGGTCCTACTATTCAGCTACTGCTTATAAGTCTTTTGTTTTATTCTTTTTTTTTCCTTGCACAGTAAAATTTCTTGTAGAACTCTGTTTTTGTTCTTTAAGCTGTACTTTAAGTTCCAGATAATAATTTCCATTTGATATCTCTTCAGCGATATGCCTTCAATTATCCGTCTTAGCAGTTTTTAAGTGCAGCATGGGGTTCCCATGGGCCCACTTGAGCTTTTCCAGGTCTGTCTGGGTGGTATCCTATCTTTCAGGTGTGTCAACCGCACCACACAGCTTGGTGTTACCTGCAAATTTGCTGAGGGTGCAGTTGATCCCACTGTGTGTCATTGATGAAGATACTCAACATTGACAGTTGGACAATACTGGTCCAAATGTGAAACCCTGAGGGATACCACTCGTCACTGATCTACATCCAGACATGACCACTACTCTTTGGATCATAGGATGGTTTGGGTTGTAGGGGACTAAAAGATCATCAAGATCTAACCCCTTGCTATGGGCAGGGACACCTGCCACTAGACCATGTTAATCAAAGCACCAGCCAGCATGATGTTGCTGGCTTCCAGGGATGGGGTGTCCATAAACTTTCTGTGCAGCCTTTTCCAGTGCCTCACCATCCTCAAGTAAAGAATTTTGTTCTCCTATCTAACCTAAACCTACTGTCCCTCATTCTCCCTTTTCCTATCACTACATGTTTCTGAAATGTCCCTCTCTATCCTTCTTGTAGAGCCTTCATTAGGTACTGAAAAGCTGCCCCAAAGTCTCCCAAGATCCTTCTCTTCTCCAGGCTGAACATCTCCAACTATCTAAGCCTGTCTTCATAGGAGAGGTGTTCCAACCCTGTGATCAACTTAGGGACTCTCCTCTGAACTTTTTCCATCATGAGATCTGAGGCAACTGTCCAACCAGTTCCTCATCCAGTGAACAGTCCCTTGATCTAATTTACATCTCTCCAATTTAGAGAGAATGATGTTGTGGGAGATTGTGTTAAAGGCCTTACCAAAGTTATCACCTTCACAGGTTTTTAATCAAGGGTGGGGTAAAAACAAGAAGTAAATTTTCAAGTATGCTTGTATTCTTTAAACTGTTTTTTGAAAAGTTACCCACATGCCCTCCCTTTGGTTCACCAGTTACTGCATCATTTGTGTTCAAAGGCAGGAAAAAATTCATGTCATAGTTGATATCAGCTTCTCTCTTTTCAACATCCTATAGACTGAGAAACAAAGATTGTTGTCCATCAGGTGGCAGTGTAACAATCTTGCAGGAAGCCTATCATTCCTAAAGGAATAACTTTTTTTCTCATCAAGGACAGAGATAAAGCTTGTTCCTTCTTTGCCTAATTCCTTTCCTCTTGTTTCTGCTCTTGTTTGAGAATATCAGCTTAAATACAGACATTGCTAGACATACTGTATCCAAAGCTGTGCCATAGTAGAGATAGTGCTATAAACTCAAACGAGAAACCTACATGTTCTGAGGAAAGGCTCTGACTCTTGTTGATTCAGCAGAACCCCTCAAAAGCATTTCACTTCTATTAGTCTTTTTGCCATTTTACGTGCAGCAGATCTCATCATGACTTTTAGGTGTTGAAAGACATTTAACTTACTAGCTCCAGGAAAAAAGCCACCCCATTTTTGTTATCTGTCCCTTAGAAATAGGTGCCACTCTGGAGTGAGTTATAAACAGATTTTCTTGTGGGTTTCAAGACCAGTTTGTGGTGTTTCTGCTAATTAGAACAAGATACAGGGAGTCTGTCTGGTATAAGGTTGGATTCACCTTTTTTCTTCTTTTGTGTTGATTTAATGTGTCAGTTTTATACAGTTTAAGTGAAACGCTCTGTAATTTACTTCAGATTTTCCTGATGCAAGACCTAAATTGCTTCTGGTTTTAAAACTGATTTTTATATTCCACATGTAGCTTTTCTACCATTCTATAAGTAACCCAAATAATTTTTCTGAATTCCCCATCTTAATCCCTTAAACAAGAATGTTGAACTTAGTGGTTTTGTATATTCACAGAAAGGATCCAATACAGCAGAGATTTCCTTCTGAAGCTTTCAAATGTTTCTCTCTCTCAGAAGAAACCAGAGTTTCTTCCTGATCATCCAATTGTACTTGAAAAGCCAGTAAGTCCATTTTTTTGTAGTAAGTGAAGGTTCAAAATTATCCATGGAGGTTTTGATAAGCCATTTGACAGGAAACATTTTCCTTTAAACTGTCCTGCCAAATTGGTAAAGTCTTCAAAGGACAGATTGTGCAGTTCAGCACAACTTTTGTATGTAACTTCTCCATTTGGTATTTGACATCCTGCCCTGGGTAGTACCATATAAAGGGAAAGGGGTTTTAATTTGTTTTCAGGATAAAGATCAGATATGTTTCTACATTTTCAAAATGAAAGATAACAATCGTGATAAACTTCCAGCTTGGTTAAAGTCTCAATCCAGTGTTTGAGTTGTTCATGCATCAGTGTCCACTACAAAACCATCAGTGAGCTCAGTGTAGTTTGTATCATCATTATTTTTGGTCTTCGGTTTTGGGGAGTAATAAATAGAAATGAATGATGAATGTGGAGGATATCCATGTATGCTACCTTAATGTTTGTGATGAAATAATCCTCAAATACTTCATATGCTAGGAGAAAACATCTACTGGATCACATTCCAGACCCCAAGTGTGGGAAAATCTTCTGTGTAAACATCATATCAAATTAGGCTACATATTAGGTTGCTTTTGAAACTATTGGGATGTAGTTTTGCTAGAAATAGGATTCCTAATATGGAAAAGTATGTCCATGTGATTACTGTGTTGGCCACATTTGGAGGCATTTTAAAAACTTCTGTCCTTTGAAAAAGCAAAAATTTACTAGTACGACCATAACAAGCTTTCCCTTATTTTATTTTTTATGTCTGTCTGTTTAACCTCAAGATGAAAGCTTTATTTGTTTGAAAACCTGTTTTCAGATTTGGAAGTCTCAGCTCTTTAATTTCCTAACTTTCTCCCATTTCCCACCACCTGTGGGTGGGAAACCCAAGAGTGGCAAATTTTGTTAATCTGTATGCTTTCAGGCGTTTACATTCCTAGGAAAAAAGAGGGTCCCTACAGAAATCAGAGATCACCTAGTTCAGCCAAAATTCCAGCCTGTTGACTGATCATGTCGTCTGTTTTTCTGCACAGAAACCAGAGGGATTAACGAGATGCATGTGTAAATTAAATGAATTATGCTTAAAAGTGGCAGAAGATGGCCTGCAAATAAATTTCTAATGACAAGCAGGCAATCCTGCAGTGTCAGAGAGCTTGTATTTTGGAGCAGGTGGTTTTTGACAGTCTTCTGCTGGACTGAGTATTCAGATAGTCCATGCCTTAAGACTCCATCTTAAGACTTTCCTAGTTCTGAATTGTTGAAGCCACTGCTGAAGTATGTGCCCATTTATGAGTAAAAGTTGTATTTTCAGATGAAGGAAACTTCCTAGAATGACTTTTACAAGGGAGATGCAGTTGTTACTGTTGGTGGACTGTGGACGGAATTTGTCCTGAAGGACACTGGGGTTTTTTTGTGCTGTGGGGATCAGGGCAACCAATACATAGCTCAGCATTTGAACAGGTGTTACTGTGTTGACACACAATAGGAAAACTTTAGATGAAGTGTCTATGATTAATGAAAATAGAACTGTTTGCCATAATTAAAAAAAAATCCAACTTGTGAAATGTACATGGAGTAGAAAAGAGTTACAAGCAGACTGAAATGAAAACTTGAAGTGATCTGTTATAACTGAAGTAATTTGAGGGTTGGTTTGTCTTACAGGTAAAGAACAAACCTTTCATTGATATATGCAAGAAATGACATGTTGTTTGGAAGATCCAAAGTCTGTTAATGAAGGAGCTACATTTGATGTAGGTCTTCAAGATTTTTAAAGGTATTTGGGTGCCTGCAGATGGAAGTACAACCCCGTGAAACGTGTGAAAATGCCTGTTTCTTCCTGTAATTGCCTGAAAGCTTTAAGACACAAACCTTTAATTTGTCATGCCTGAAATGGAATATGATTAAAGTGAAAATAAATAATTTTACATATTGATGTGGCAGAATTTGTCATTTAATTGTTTGTGTTATTTTGCCATATATTTTGCCTGACCATAAATTTTAAATAAATACTTGATTGGGACTTTTTGCTTGCTCCCAACACCCTTCATCAGAAGTAAAGATGGAACAACAAATACTGGCTGTGTAAAATCTCAGATGTCTTAGGGTATCTCTTCCTCTAGTTTTTGGGGGTTTTTTGACAAAATTTGACTTGCTTCTTCTTTATTTGAAATCTTCATCTTGACACGAGATACTCCTTAATATTTTGTGGATACACATAGCTTCTTTCAAGGTATGAAGTCTCTAGTTTCACTAACAAGAGAAATTTTCTCTCATGCTGGATCAGAACAGGAGACCTGCCTTTGCATTGCATTCCTTAAAGTCCTTTGTAAATAATTGTCCGGTATTCTTGACTTTGAAAAGTGAAAGTAATGGGAAAAACTGAGGAACAAGATAGATTTTAATCCTATGTCTTACATGGGTAAATGGGTGTACCAATGCAGAGTTAATTCTCTTTTCCCTTAAATGAGTATGGTTTCCAATACTGAAGTGGAGAGCAGTAGTTCAGTTACTTCTTGAAAGCATCCATCAGATGACAGGCATCAATAATACATATTTTTTATGAATATAATTAACTTCTAAATGTGTATTTAGACTTATAATAATATCATTTGGGTATTGCAGGCAATTTTTTACCCTCTGTCACAAATGATAATGAAAGCTAAATGAGGATGTGTTAAATGGCAGTTGCAATAATACAAAAACCTGTCAAGTTGCATTGGATCGGTGCTAGGTTTCCTCTCCTGAATGATGCAAATAAATCTTTTTGTTGATAGGTTTTTCATTCACTGGGAATTTCTTAGAGTGGTTCATATGGATCTATTTTCCCAGTATGTGTCAAAGACAGTTTCTGTGTGTAGCTCTCAAAACTCCTAGGTGAAACTTCTCAATCTTCTTGTGTGTGATTCATCAAAGTGTTTTGTTTACTAGTAAATATACAAAGGTGAATAACTGTTATAAGGATATGACCTGCCACAACTTTTTTCACTCTTCCAGCACCTAATTGACAAGAAGTTCTAAAGCATTATTTTAAGAATTATTTTAATACTTTTTTTTCCAGTAAAAATGAAAAATGTTACAAACCTTAGTGTAGTATGTAATTTTTCACTTAAGAATTTTCCCTGAATCCGTGTCGCATGTAACTGTATTTCCTTTGTTGGTAGGTCAGTAGTGACAAAAATCCCATGCTATATACTAGCCTAACATCTTGGCATAGGAAAAACAGCAGCCAGTTGTTCAGGAGTATGAGTAGATTTACTTTGATTAAGACAAGAAGCTTTTAAACTTAGACCGATGTCATTTGTGAGGGTAATTTCAGTGCCCTTTTAGAAGTGGACAGATTGGTAGCTGGATCATGTCAATACAGGAAAGCCTTGGACTTCAGTGTTAAAAGCATTCACTGAGTTACTATGAGAGACAAAGGAATTTTTCTGTAATATGGGCACATAAATTCAGATATGCATGTATCCCTCTCTGACATCTACATTAGTGTGGAGAGCCAAGACTTTGTGAACTTCACTGGCAAAGGGCTTGATGCAGTTGCTTGGAGGTGAGCATCTGGTGTCATCCGAGACTTACCTGGAATTCCAGTCCACATGCTGCAGGGTCCTGGCATAAATGACAAACCATAGGTGACACATGTCATGCTCAGCTGGGAGGTGGAGACCAGTTGGTGCCCTCTACAGTAGCTCACGTGCACTAGATGCCTTGGGTTAGGCAAATAACTCACCTCAGAACTCTACTGATAAAGTAAGAGCTGAATTGCCTTGGTCACAGGCAGGAACTTAAATGTGATACCTTTCTTGATCTTGAGCTCAGACCGTGTAATGATTTCTGGAATACAGGACCTTACTGCAATGAAGACTGATTGTAGTTGAAATTCCCCCCTTTCAATTACATACGGTATTTTTTTTTTGGTTGAGAAGAAATAAAACTGGACAAGAAGGTATTTTATTGAACATGGCTTGTAAGTTTCTTTTTGGGTACTGTTTGTAACCTTAGACTGCTAAATGAATGGAGAGAGTGGTTATGTAGCATGTACAGCTTGTCAACTTGCTATGGAGATGTGAGGTTACAGTGGTTGCTTGCCCATTCTTGGGCTGGACAACACACCTCAGATGCAGGCAACAACACCATGACTGGTTAAGGAATCAATTATTGCTACTTCCAGGTCTTAGAGAATCACAGAATATCCTCACAGGATCATCGATGTCCAGCTCCTGGCTCTGCATAGGATACCATTAAGACTCATACCATGTGCCTGAGAGCATTGTCCAAATGCTGCTTGAACTCTGTCAGGATTGGTGCTGTGGCCACTGCCCTGTTCCAGTGCCCAAACACCTTCTGGGTAAAGAACCTTTCCTTAATGCCTAACCTCAATCTGCCCTCATACAGCTTGATGCCATTCCCTTGGTTCCTGTCACTGGTGACCAGAGAAAAGAAAGGGATCAGTGCCAGCTTCTCCTCTTCTCCTCATGAGGAAGTTGCAGACTGCAATGAGGTCTCCCCTCAGTCTCCTCCAGGCTGAACCAACCAAGTGACAGCCACTCCTTTTATAACTTACCCCGTAGGTCCTTCGCCATCCTCATGGCCCTCCTTTGGACACTTTTAAATCACACTCTGTGCCCAGCATTCGAGGAGAGGCCACCCCAGAGCAGAGCAGAGCAGGACAGTGCCCTCCCTTGCCCAGCTGGCCATGCTGTGCCTGATGCACCCCAGGACAGGGTTGGCTCTCCTGGCTGCCAGGGCACTGCTGACTCAATCAACCAGGACCCCCAGACTCCTGGATGTGAGGGCAGTCTGGCTGCAACCTCTGTTACCCCACTGATGCCCAGGTGGATGGAGCTGACCCGGTGGGTATCCACTTCCTCCTCAATGCTCCATGTGCATCCCTACCAAAGCTGCACACAGGTTGAAGAGAGTGATCTTCCCCTCAGAGATGGTGCTGTTCATCAGTCAGTGGTATACAGTAGCCCTGCCCTCTGCTGGAACCAACCTCCAAACAAGCTCAAGGTTTATGGCTGTAATTGCAGTTACAGCATAAAGATTTTGCAGTGACCTGCCAGAGATCTAAAGAAAATATTTTCAGAGTGGTCAGGACATAGAGGTTGTACAATGTTCAGTCTGGAGATCTAGTGACAACAGACAGATGTTTCCTCTTGCAAGGGTAAGAGAAGATAGTGCTGCCTTGTCTTACTGTGAGCAGAAAATATCCTGGGGGAAATTCTGTATTAGCACAAGGAGTTGTCCCTATGTTTATTCTTTTCATTAATGACTTACAGCTTCTCTGTAGACATGTATGAAAATCAGTGTTCAGGTTCATAATTTCTTTTATAAAAAGAGACCACAGGAGCACAAACCAATGGTTGTTTATTAATACAGTAATAAAACTTTCCACAAATATTTAGTCATACATTCAAGACATACTTTTCTGTAGGAGTTTGGACTGTCACAGAAATAAATAATTTATCATAGTTGTCTTATTTCAGTTTTTAGAATACATCAATTCACTGAACTAGTCACAAGAAGAAAAGGTAATATATACATAGTTTTCCAGATTTTAGAATAGATAAAGTGGAAAAGCTCCCATCCATAATAACAAACATTATCACATCATAAATTCACCTGTACACTGCAATATGAATGTTTGTGTAATGAAAGAAAATACAACATTAACATTGCTTGGAACCACAGCTTCTAGTTATTATTGAGGACCCACCACGATGCTGAAAGAGAGCAGAGTTTATTTATTTGTTAGCATAAATTGCATTTCTTTTTTGACCTCTGGTAAAAATTCTAAATAAAATACCTACAATGTATATAATGAAACATTTGTTTATATATGCAGCTAATACTGGTGAGGAAAAATACTCAGAATACTCAGAGAGCTGAGTGTAAGCAGTGGGAAGGTGGTTTTATCACAAGAATTATATTTCCTCTTGATAACATCCAAAGAAGCATTAACGTGTCATAGGTGTGGCAGCGTAGAATGAAACGCGCCCAGATCCCCGAGAGCAAACCAAATAAATCCTCAGTCCTGTGCTGCTGTGCGTGTCAGTTTTTAAGCCAAGCACTATGTTCCCTGGGTGATTGTGTTAGCTTTAATGGCTTTTTTGCTTTCCTGGTGACATTATTCAAATCTGATGGGTTTTTTACACAATTCTAGGAATTAAGAGCTTTTTGTTCTCAAAAGTAAGAGAATTGATGGACTTGTAAAATGTTATTCCCATAAAAAGTTCTGTAAACACCAGATTATAGGCATGCTGGGGTGAAACCAATTTGTGGTTCTTCCCCACAATCTCTAGCCTTTGGCCTTTTGAGATGGAACCTTATGCAGAGAGGAACCACGAGACTTATGGAGAGCAATGGGAAGGAAGGAAAGGAATTGTGACTGTATTTGAGATGCCAAGTGCCCTTAGTAGAGGGGTGTTCTAGGCTATGTAGGTTTCACACTACATAAATTCATTAGCAGAACTTATTCTAATGTATGTATCCGTAAACACTTCCATTAATGCTGTTTTAATGAAAATTGTTAATCATGAAGAAAAATGATGAGAAAATACTCTAGTCCTACCTGAATTAAGGCTATGAGCCTAGTAGTCTCTGAAGCATCAGTGGATTAATGCATTTCAGCTCCCAAAAATGCCAATTTAACTATTCATTTCATGGGTTATAGTGTTATTAGTGTTCAATGGTTTCCCCTTAGCTTGTTTTTGTTTTTTTTTTTTTTTTTTTTTGCCCAAAGGTTCTCTAGAGTCCTCAAGTCTAGATCTTGTATAAAAATGAGACATTCACTGAATGAGAACTAAGTGATTAGTGCCACACTGATAGATTAGCCGAAGCAACCGGGTGAGTTAATAGGTGTGTGAGTGGTTATAATAGCTTGTGGTTCCTCTTAACTGATGGTAAATTAATTTTCTTTAGGATAATACTGGATCAAACAGTCTTGAAAACTTGTCTTCCTGGCCACATAAGCGTATCCTTACTAATTTTAGTTATTTGGTAAAGACTTATGGGTTGTAAACTTTGAATTAATCAGATTCAGATTACGATTTGCAATTGATTCAGTTCTTAGCTACCCAGATGTGTAAAAGAAGTTTGGAAGTTTCTCAGCTAGGGTAAATTTGTTTTTGGAATAGAACCTATCTGTGTTCTAACTGCAGACAGGTTTAGGGATTTTTCCTTCTGATTTTACACTGATATCACTTTATGGTGTCTAAAATTCTTTTGTAAAGTGAACTGGTGGTATTGCAGCATCATTTTTTGCTGAAAGACAGTTGTGGGAAGCTCTTTCCATGAAAGAGAATTCAAATTATTGCACAGATTTCTAAATTACAGGTAATGTATAAAATTGAACGAAGAACTGTGAATGCATTAGTTCCCACTGCTCCCTTCCCTAGCCCCAGCAAAGAGTGCACAGTGAGAAATGCTGTTTCTATGGTAACTGTCTGCCAGGACAGAGTGCTGCAGACTGAAATCTTCTTAGCAGGCAGAGTAAATGCTTTAATGAGTACTTGGAATCCAATTTCAGACATTTCCATATTTATGCACTTAAAAATTATGTTTACATTTTATTTTATGTTTATTGTACTTTACCTGTGAGTGAACTACCCTGGAACACTGCTGGATCATGTGCAGTCTCTCGGACACAAAGAATTTTGGGAAAAGGCTCAAAACTTGTTTCCTACAATCAAGTTTGTCTTAAATCCAGCAATAGCCCAGTAAAATACAAGATTTACAGAGATACTTGGTTCACTGACTTCAGTCTCCTGATTCTGCAGGAATCCCTGGTATATAATTTTGTCCACAAAATTAAATTGTCCATGAGCCTGTCCACATCAGGCTCATGACGTCTGAAGATGTCTTGAATGGTTTCTTTTAAGGACAAACTGTGGGTATAGTACTACATTTATTTTTCTCCTAAGTGGGGTTTTACTATTTTAAATTTAGTCTGTACTCAGTCACATAGGAAATTAGGGCTTCATTGTAATAGATTTGTGTTCCTTAAAATAAAAAAAATAAATTACTGTCCTTTCTCTACAAATATGTGACTGATGCTTTCTTTGCTTCATCCTGCACCTTCACTGTGTCTTTTAACTTTTATTTCTAGGAGAAAGATCATACATGCTCACTGGTTAGTGTTGAGAATAATTTGGAATCTTTATAACCTTGCTTTTTTGATAACATAGTAGGAAGTGTGTATAACAAGTTGGTTAGTAAATATAAATTATTAGTAATTGTCTCCCTTCAGTCAATTTAAGTAGGAATAAATTGAGATCTTAATCAGAAAGCATTTTTCCTTGAAAAGCTTAAATGGGATCTATTTTACCATTCACAAATAGTATTGTTTATTCTAGATATCTTCTTAAGTAGTGTATGATAGTGTAACTTCATGCTATGTGAAATAAAGCACTGCAGGTCTTCTTCCTGATGCATTTTAAATTTATGTGGTTAAAATAAAAGCATTTGGAGTCCTCTTCTCCTCTACACTTTACCAAAGAATATCTGAATAAAGGTGGTATTATGCAATGGTCTTGCATATGGAACACACTAATAGAATCTTTCACATGGGACAAAAAAATAATGTGAAAAGTTGATATTTACCAGGGACTAGCATTGTTGTGATGAGCTCTGGAGTTTCCAAGAAATTCACGTTACTTCTTTGGAATGCCTTGCTGTAATTCATTTGAAGGCAGCTAAATAATTGTAAAAAATAAAAATGTAATGGGTTTTTTAAAGGGGCTCAGGTTTTTTAAATTAAGTTTTTTTTAATTACATTTAATTAGATATGTCACAATCGATGCTGTACAGAGATTCTGTGCTTCAAAACTCCCAGTGATAGTGGGAAAGGATATCAGATAAGCTATGAAGTGCCTGCATGTTATATTAAACACAGGTTTTCTTCTGTGCAGCTCGCTGTCAGCCTGATGCTCATCTCTTGGTTGTGACCCAGTACCATGTTGACATGTGTTACCAGTGTTCAGTGAGTCTTTGTGACAGGAAACCCAGTAAAACTGGGGTTTTGTTTGAAGGGAAGGCAGCAAAGCTGCAAGAGACTTCTCCATCTCCCTAAGAACAGGTTCTCTCTACAGATTTAGGATGATAGGGTTGGTTTGTCTGAGTGCTTTAACTAAATGTAGATAAGGACAATCCTTTTGTCTCTACTCAATTCCTTAGTAATCTGCCTGCTGGAGGCTAGAGTTCAGCTGGTAGGATGTTTAATAACTTCTATTTTGGTCCCAAAAGAGACACTATGGGAGCCTGTCAGATGGGTTTCTGTGACGTGGATTGGGAAGTTTTGGGAGAGCTCCCCATAACCACTTATGTGCTGAAGTGTGCTGCAGGCTGGCACATCTGTTTCAAGAACTGTAGTTTTTTGTTTCTTCTCTACCTTGAAACTTGATATTGCTGTCTTTCTGATTTTCTGTCTCTGATGAACTAACATCCACCTAATGCTATATCTTTATGTACTCACTTATAGACTTTTTCTGTTTTGAATAATTTGTCTTTCTGGCATTTTTATTTATGTTTCAGTATATTCAAGTCTAGCAACTTAAGTATTGTTCTGATGTATTAATTGTTATATATTTAGCAAAAGATCAGTTAGAAGTATTTAAAGTAATTTTTACTCAGTCTTTCTACACAATTTCTCACCTTCAAAACTTTGTGTGTTACCAAAGGAAAAAAAAAAAAAAGCCATCAAAGTCCTGACACCTATTCCACGCATTGCTGTTTTCCAAGAACTCATAAACAGTGAGGTGCAAATTGCTTGGAAACTTCTGCATGGAAACACTAAAAATTTCACAATAGAACTAATTTAATGAAAAAAAAAAAAAAAACCAAACCAAATGTATTGGACATATACATTTTATTCCTAACTGTTTATGAGTAGGAACAAATGCAGTGGTATTTGAAAAAAACCCCACAGAACAAAACAAAAAAAACAAACCCAAAACCAACCCAATTAATAAACTTAACAAATGAGTGATCATATACTGCAAATTATCTGAGCTTTTAAAAAGAAAAACCCTTTTATATTTATTTTTATTAATTAATATTTTCAAGGAAACTCATTTTTCATATTGCTCCAGTAGTGTAATTTATCTAAACAAATGCTAAACAGAAAATTAATCAAACAGCTGTTCAGGGAAGATTATCTAATAAGCAGCAGTTATACTTTTGTATGAGAGATAGATGATATCTGCTGCAGATAAGTTACTTGTTCTTAAGTTATTCAAGTAACAGTTTCTCAAGAGTGAAAAATAGCCTCTACACAGAATCATCCTGCTTATTATCCTGAGCATAAAAGCTTTATAGTGTGTAGGGTACTTACTCACTTGGGTATTCAAATTGGTGTTTAGATAAATAGCACAGAAAGTCTGTATAGATTTTTCTGTGTGCCCAAGGGTGACATTGCTGACCTTGCTAATGATGTGCTTAAAAACTGGTCTCAGCTTATGCTTTATAATGTAGTCAGCAATGTTTTGTGATTTATTGGTTTTCTCCTGCTGTATGTGAAAGTGCATGGTAAAATGGCAAAAATATCGAAAGCTGATGGAGAAAACAAGTTACTGTCAATTATAGCTACAGCAAAACCCATCCGTTAGGTGGCATTACAGACTTACCAAATGCCTGTAAACTTGGGAAAGAAAGGAACTTTCTGCCACCATTTGTTCACTTGCATTCTGAAGTCATGTAATCTCTCTTCCCCAACAAGTCTGCAGTCACTACACTAGAGTGTTTTGTTGGATGCTCATTTCTGGGAGCAGCCTGGGAGGACTTCTCATTGGGGTTTTTTCCCACCTCTTGGCCAACAAGAGAATTTTATTTTCCTCATCAGTCTGCCTTTACAAATGAACCACTGCAGAAAGATCACTCTCCTTCCAGCTTAATTTTTCTGGTCTATGTGACCTCTACTGATAAAATCCTAAATGTGATAATCTCACTGCAACAAGACTCATAAATTCAGGATGTGATAGGCAGTATTTGAAGCCCTTGACTATATAGGAAGATTCTGTATTATGTATGCATTACAAAAAAATCTTTTTCATAATGGTCTGTAATATGTATGATAGTAGATCTCTTCATTATGTTAAATTCAGAAATTAAGTACAGTGGTAAGCCACTAAAATTTATTCTTAACCCATCTCTAATGTTTTATTAATTCTAAAAGAAGCAAAGCAGAAATACAACTCAATAGTTTCATTGACAATTTTGCATTTTAATTTTTCCAATTCTTTATTATGAATTAAAATTTTACAATGACAGCCTAAAGGGAAGATTCTGAAAGCTTCCAAGCAGAGAACTGGCAAACAAGTTGATAAGTTGCTCCTTTGCCAGCTGAGCACAAATGAAGGTTGGCAAATGAGTTTTCCAGTAAAGAATGTCAGCCTAGCAGCTTCCAGAAGTCATGAATTGATGACCTGCAGAGCTAACAAGCCTGAAAAGATTGTTTAGCATTATTGGGATGTACTGTCATTTTGTGATAGTACCTAAAATCTACACATTCTGACATCTCTTTCTAGGTCTAGGTGTCTTTGAAAAGCTTTGTCTTACACACACACTTAACCCACCAAGAAAGGGGTCATAGACTCTCTCTTCATAAATAATCTGAGTTATTAAAGAAAAAAGACTATATTTCTTCTTTCAGCCCAAGGACAATAACATTGTACTTACTGCAAGCAGCCACCTTGAGCATAAGCAGATTCCACGTACTGCTTCAGAGCAAGATGGAAGTCCTCCACTTTTTCTTCTATCACAGACATTTGAACAATCATTATGTGCTGATGCAAAACCATTACAGTATTACTGTCACATCTTCCTCTGAATTCCTTGTACTTCAGACTCAGAAAAGTCTATCATGAAACTCTACAAACCACAATCATAAAAGAAAACCCACACAAGTTCCCTCGAAGTTTGCAGTCCTTGTTTTGAGGATCTGGAGAAGTAGAATTGCTCAAGCATGGCTCTCATGTCTAGGCATGAGTGTCCACTTCAGACAGTTGTCCTAACTCTGGAGGAGTATTTTCAGAAGAGGGCAAAGCAAAGGTTGATCTTAGGTATGTTCAATAATATAGTCAGTGTGTTTCCTTGGATGAATCTGTATGCCAGCAGGTGTGAGGTTTGGAATAAGAGCATATCCCCACAATCTGCACCGGATGTGTTGTTGCTTTTGTTAAGGTGCGTTCATAGTTTTTAGCATTTAGAGCCATGACCCTCACCTGAGTGAGATGCCTAAGATAGCCCATATCAAGTGATGAATAGACATAGGGTTTTCCCTCCTGGAAAATGAAGAGTCTTTATAAACAGGACTATGGAAACAGTCAGCAGTGCAGAAGACCTATTTATCCTGAATTAATATAATTATCATTTAGCTCTTTCAAGTAGTTTATTTATTAAGTAATCTATTGAAGCTTGTCAACTTTAGTAATGGAATATTTAAAGAAACACTATGTGCTTCTTAATGAGTAACACTAAATTCCTTGTACAGGTTTTTGACTTGTTTCTCCCTTGATTATGAATACTGTTACATCATGGATTATAAGTAGTCTGTGTAACAATACTGCAAAATCTCATTTTTAAAAAAATTAATAAACTCCTAGGATTAAATAATTTTGTCATGTGCATTTGATTTGCATTTTGTTAGGTTCAAATGAATGTTAGACTCTTGAATTTAGGAATGCTGCTATATCAATCTTGGGACATAAACTTGTTTAACAGTAAGTTTATTTCTGGTCACAATTTTGGTCTTGTAGGTTGTAATGAGTGTGAGATACTCTTCCATTTTTCCTCATAAGATTTCCTACAGCAGTTTTGGGAGAGAGGGAGGCTGTACAACAATGATTAAAGCATGCAATGCAGCATTTGGAGCAGAGAAGCTACCACCCCAAAAACACTGCTGCCAAATTTGACAAATCTTATTAATGACACATTTTTCTCCTTATGCATGTTAAGGTTTTGGCTCACTCTATCCCTAGAAAACAATGCAAAAAATTAATATAAAAGCTTTGCCCAGATATTCTAAGTTTTGTTCTATTGCCTTATGCACAGTGTATTCTGCTAACTAAAATGGATTATTATCACTGGAAAAAGTGAGGATAAATATTTTTTTAAATTATTTTTTAACAAAAGAGACCAGGTGTGGTCTCAATGCCTGGTGTTTAAAATAAAATGTCAAAATCAGCATCTTGAACAGTACTTACAGGTCTTGCATTTTCTTAAGTGGTTCAAGCTTTAGGTCCTTTGAAGCAACTGAAAATAAAACTTCCTCTTCAAGTGGCTCAAGCTTTAAGTCCTTTGAGGCAATTAAAAATAAAATAGAAATTATAAGAAGAGTCAATACTACAGCTGTATTATGCTCTTATATTTTTAACAAACTATTCCAATAACTAGATTCTGTTCAACCTCAAGAAGTTAAATCCCTTCTTTATTAATTCTAAGTCAAACATGAGTGTTTACAAAATCTCAAATGCCTCAGTGGGTAATGCCAGCCCAGACTGTCTTTTAGTTTTATTTACAGTGTTTGGCAGGTGATTTTTCATTTTAAAAAATCTGTTGGTTCCCAAATGTATGTTGCACTTAATTGAGAAAAGACAGATATCCTCTCAAATTGTCATAGGGACTGGGGAGATGAGCAAGAATGGTAATTTGAAATGAACTATCAGCTACTATTGTGTGATCATAAAACTTTACACAGAAGAAACTTCCCTGCAGGGAATTTGTGGTTGCAAGGGGCTGTTTTGTAGCATTGAAAGAAAGGTGCATGATGGTCCAAGTCAGGGTTTTGAACTGCCCTTGCTGTGAGGACAGGCTGGGCAGCAGCAAAGAGATGTGCCTGTGAGTACACCTGGTACACAAACTGGATGTGCACTTTAGGAATCAGTGATTCACACAAGCAACAACCAGTAGCACACACAAAATCATTCTTTACTTGCCAGGCACATGCAGTACCTCCTAACCATTATGATATCCTGAAAAATATTCGTATGCCTGAAGAAAAAAATCCAGATTGATTTGCAATAAGCAGCTGGAGCAAAACACACTCTGTTAGTGGTGCTTCACTTCTCCCTGAACACAATTCTTATGCAACAAAGAGAAAAATTTTCTTCCACTCCCGGCATGGGTGAGGATTGATTAACCTCAGGTAGCAGCTGTTCTGCCAGCACAGATGCTGTACTCGCTGAAAAGGCAATAAGAGATGTGCAGGTAGAATTCAAATGAACAGAGGGCCTCCACCAACAGCAGGTGGCAGAGCAAGGCAGGAGTGAAGTATTCAGAAACTGCTGCGTAGTTAAAGTCATGAAATGTGTTTGTGAAGGGAAAGATAGCCAGCTTTATTGTCAGGGCAGACACTTTGGGAAAAAACAAAAAAACAAAAAAAACCCCCCAAAAAAACCCAAAACAAACAAACAAACAAACAAACAAAAACCACGTAAAAATGCGTATTCCTGAAGTGAAAGTTCACTTTCACTGCCATTTTTTTCAGGAAACATATGGAAAAAGAGAGGAAAGGAATGACTCAAGGAAGTACCGCAAAGTTTCTCTAAATGTAGAAAGAAAATAATTGTTTTCTTTGCAGGTATATGTAAATTTAGAACTCGAATGAAAATAGACAAATTACAGGACTGATTCGTGGTCAAATTCCCCTTTGACAGAACACAGCAGAAGACTTCGACTACTCTAAATCTACCCCTCACCAGGTAGCTCTCCAGTAGGCACACCGACTCATCACTTGCTAGCCCCCTGCAGGAGTTAAAACCAGTCTCTCCAGTAACGCTGTGTGGTCAGGAAGAGCGTGGCTGCACAGCTGGGGCGGCTCTGCAGCCAGCCTGTGACCTGTGAGCGTGCCAGCACTGGCACACGGTGCCCCTCCTGTGGGAAGAGGGCTCCTGCCCGGGGGCTTGGCTCTCGAGCCTCGTGCAAGTAGCCCAGTGCCTCGCAGCCTGGAGGTGAAAATGGATGCAGCTCAGAGCTAGGGCTTTAAAAAGCTTTTGCAGTCCTACCTCACCTCAGCTGAGAAGTGGTGGCTTCTGAAATTGCCTTTTAGCATGATTGTGCAATCTTTTCTAATCTGTTTCAGGGCAAAGTCAAAAAGAGGGGTTTTAGTAGGTGCTGGAAGGCAGCTGGTATTTAATGCCTGTCATGATCAGACACGGCTGTGAGATACAAAGTCAAGCAGAGGCCAAGTTAGCCAAAGGTGGATATAGATAGGTTGTCTACTGGAAAAATTAGACTTATGTAATTGCTATGTTTTATTAATCAAGTTTTATATTGACAGGGAGGTAATTATGGAAGGTCTATGCCCTGCCACTCTTTCCCTTTGGCACCGAGCTCCTTTTCAGACTGATATCCTCTGTCATTTGTCTGTGGGAAATTTGATCATTTTATAACATCCTTGTAAATTTATTTACCACAAAATGTTTGACTGCTTTCTGTAACATTTGCATTGCATTATTGCTGAATGCCAGGTTTATTTCTTTTTTAAGTAACATTCTTTTAAATGTTTTCTTTTGGCGTCAGTCCATGTCAGGTGGTGACTGTGGCAGGGCAGTGAGCTGCTGTTTCCGAAGCAGAGTGGGGGCTAAAGCCAGACTTACCTTACATGGTGGACTTTGACATTTCAAAATCCAATTTATATCAATCCAGAAAAACATCAAGTTGTTACTAAAATGTAATTATATGGCAACTGCTGTGTAATTGCCTTTCCCAAGCAGAAATGGCCTCTGGGAGGAAGCGGTTGGGTTAAGGCTCACAGGTATTCCCTGGCCAGGGCTTACTGGACTGAGCAGAACATGAGGAGCTGAGCATGGCGAGGAGCAGAGTGAGAAGCTGACAGAAGTTATGGACAGTGCCACAAGGAATGGCTGAATTTCACAGCTGGTTAAGGAGAAGTGATGCGAGAGACTGTCAGATTGCAGGGATAACCAAAGGGAATACTGAGCTCCTTTGGGAGCAAGACCAGCAGTGCTGGGGGTGGCCACATGCAGCTAATCAGTCATAAGGCTGAGATAACAGAAATACCAAACTGGGACCAAAGGGGAAAAGTAATTAGGGGCATTTTTTTCATTTGGGAGGGAGGAACAGCAGAGAAAGGTCAGTATGCTTCTTTTGCTGAGCCCTGTGCCAAGTAACCACCATTTATTGTTTGTTTGTTTGTTTTTAAATCCCTTACTTAACTATTTTCTGGGTGTGTAACTTGCTACTGAACTCAAGCTGGACTAGTGGTTGAGTAACAGGAGACATTTTTGTGCCATGACCCAAGTGAGCCAGTGCCTGGGTAATGGCTTTGGGTCCAGCCACAAATACTAGATGGTAATATTCATGGGAGAATATCCAAATCAGCTAGAAAGAAAGAAAAGGATCAGACTGTTTCATGTCCCTGTGAGTGCTGCCTGTGTGTGGGTGCTGGTGAAGAGACCCATGCCAATGTCTTTGTGTCTTTGGAGTACAGGCACAGTGCTGGTGAGCACTGACCCGTGGAGCAACAGCAACAGCATCTTCACTGCACTGGGACTGGAGCTACTCCTGGGTCTGAGAACATGTCAACCCAAAACCTCACCTCTAGTGGACAAGGAGGAAGAAACACCCTGAGTCTCAAAATCCACTGAATTCAGCCACTCCCCTAGTGCCTATCTGAAATTGTCTGTCCTTCAATAGGTAAAATTAGTGCAGAGAACAACGCAGGAATTTATAACCTTACTTTTCCCTCTGCTCTTCTTTCTTCTCAAAAAAAAGAAGAAATCATCACACACAGATTATAAAACAACTTTTGAACACCAGAGTAGCAATCAAGTCTGAATAATAATTAAGAAGAATAGATATTTTCTGTACTGACAGATGTGGGTCAGGATTGTACAAGCACTGGGAAGCCCTGGCATTGTTGGATCAGATGGGTCATTTGTCAAACTCCTGTAGGGCTTTGCTTTGGTGTGGGTACCAGAGGTTTTTCTGGGCTCTGGGGGCTGCTGCAGCCAGCTCCCAAGAAGGATTTGCATCAGATTTTGGTTGAATTGTACTGACAAAGAAGATGGTTTAATCTTTATAATTTGCTGATGGGAAAGAAGGAAACAAAACTTCTGTCAGGCTATCATGGGAAAGCTTGGAGAGGAAAATATCAGATCCTGAAAGGGGAAGGTTGTAGCATATTCCCCCAAACAAGCATACCTAAATACATTAACACCCTCCAGTCATAGAGTAATACAATTTTTCACATCTTTATGAGAAGTTGAATCTGTGGTGATCGGAGGGCCAAAGTGAAGCATGGAAAAACAATGTCATGAATAGGAAAGAGCAAGGTGGAAGAAAAATGTAGGCATTTATTGAGTGTTAGCTCTCTTAGGTAATGTTGCAGCTGGAGCATTGAAAACATTTGTGTTTTAAGGATTGCTTTACTGAAAGGAGAAACAAGTGAAAAAGCCCACACACCTTCTTTTCCAGTCTATCAATTAGCTTCTGGAGTCTGTCTATCTGGATTGCCCATTGGCTGTCTTCCTCAGTCCAACCTTTGGAAAGATAAATGATAAACATTTATAAAATGTTACTAAGTTGCTGGTACGTAGTATATTCCTGTATTTTATATATAAAAAAAAATCCCTGCAGTTTATTTGGCTTCTCAAAGATTGTGCTGCAACTAGTTCAATGTTCAATTTAGGTAAAACTAAAGGAAAGAACGATTTGACTCTATGAATTATTTTCTTTCTGTTTAAGATATAATAGAAATCCTATACAGAATGAAAACTACATTCTAGATGAATGCCAGTGCTTTTGAAATCATGCTGGTAATGGAAGAAAGTTCTCCATCTCTGCTGCAGGTATATTCCTGCCTGTGTAGTGACCTGATCACAGAATCATAGAATGGTTTGTGTTGGAAGGGACTATAAAGATCATCTTATTTCAGCTCCCCTGCCATGGGCAGGGAACCTTACACTAGATCATGTTGTTCAGTGCCCCATGCAACCCAATCTGATGTCATATACCAAGGGTGGAGCTAGACAATACTGTACTAGACAGGCACAAGCATTAGCTCATTCAGTTTGGAGAAGACTGAGGGGACACTTCATTTCAGTTACAACTTCTAGTGAGGAGAAGAGGAGGGACAGGTACCCACCTCTTCTCTCTGATGAGAGTGAGAAGTGACAGGACCCAAGGGAATGGCATCAAGCTGTGTCAGGGGAGGATTAAGTTGGATATCAGGAAAAGGTTCTCCACCCAGAGGGTGGCTGGGCACTGGAACTGGCTCCCCAGGGAAGTGGTCACAGCACCAAGAGTTCAAGAAACATTTGGACAATGCTCTTAGCCACATGGTGTAATTCTTAGGGATGGCACTGTACAGGGCCAGGAGTTGGACTTTGATGATATTTATGAGTCCCTTCCAACTCAGGATATTCTGTGATTCTGTGAGTCCCTCTAAAGTCTCTGGGAAATTTTGCTTTGCTAAAGTCTCATGAAAATTGTCTGCCAAATGAAAAGGACAATACTCAAGGAAACAAATATGTGCATTATTAAAGCAGTTCCTGACATCACCCACCATGTAAATGTATACCTAAGTGATTGCTTTAAGGAGAGAGGAAGGTTATTTATCAGAAATTGAAGATTTTTCAATAAATGCTCTTGTTATGCACATTCATTAACTTTCTTGTTTCCCAGCTGAGAGTTCTTGTGGCACTTGCATATATTTTGACCAAACAAAGAACTCCTAATGCTGAGAACATACCAGAGCTGTGGTGTGTAGAGGAGGCGGGGTGTGGCTTTACATAGGCTGAGGAAAGGCTGGCCTGAGCCTAGAGTGCATATACACACCACAGTGTTACTGTGCACTGGGCAGTAAGCAGGAAGACCAAGTGCCAAGACAAACACAAACCTTGTGAGGGAAAGTTGACAGCTGGCAGCTACTAGTAGAATTGTGGAGGAAAATGCTAGCTCTTTAAGATTGCACCAATACAGTGAGTGGATTTGGTAGAGCTTGCATTTGTTTGGCTTCCTTCTGAATTAGGAGTGCAGCTACAAGGCTCTGTAGCTTTCCTTGTTAGGAACAACATCCACTCACAAGAGACCAAACATCATCCTGCAGCACTGCTTTCAATGAACAGCATCATTTGTGAGTGGCAGGGAGTCAGGAATGTAACAGAAAGGCCCTCAGGAGAGGGTTTAAAGGGAAGAGATCAGCTCGTGGCTGTAAGCAGTGACTGGTCAAGAAGTGAGCTAGACCCATTACATATTTTGTTGTTTCAGTCATCCTCATGCCTTGATTCTGGGACACGCCACATGTCTTCACTGCAGCCTCATGCTTAATGTCATTGCTTCCAAAGAATCCCATTTACCAAAGTGCTCTGTCATTTTCCAAAGCAGAAATGCTGCTGCAGGCTTTTTAAAAAAATTATCTTAAATTAAATATTCTTTTCTTTCAGGTTTCTGTTTTCCCTTTCTGTTTACTATTTATTCCCTTTAGCTGAGATGTGAGTCATGGCAGAGAAATTGGTTGTATATAAATTATAGCCTCCACCTTTTCATTCATATGTGCAGGCAATAAAGATTACCTAAAATATATTGAATCTAAAACACACAGTTTGACCCACAATTAAGTTTTTATCTTGTATAATTTCAGATCTCTGGATATGCATTAATTTTCCTCAATTTCCTCAGTTTTTAGTTAATACCTTCTATATTAAGTTGAAATTTCCTTCTGTCAGTAAAGTAGCTGAGTTAGCTACATGTCTAAATTAAATTTTTGAGAGGAAGACATGTGTGTATTTTTCTGTAATGTGTGTATGCATATGTTTTAAGTACCTTTAAAATGTGAAATATCATACCTGTGCTAGAATAAGGGTTATTTGATGAGAGGCTGTTGTTCCTCTGAAGCCTTTGAGCTAGGCATTTTCCTGGCCTCTGAACTGAGAGCACTTCTGGTTTTGTTGGATCTTTTCTGCACAGAAACACAGGAGACTTCTAAAGGAAAAATATGTGGGAGAGCTCTTCTCTCTCTCAAAAATTGTGCTTCTCTGTTCCCTTTTGAATTAAATAAAAAGAAATACCTATTAAGAGCACTGAATTATTTTCTGGATTTTTCACTATTACTCATTAGTTTTGATTAGGTTATTAAAGAAGTTAAAAGAAGTTAGAAGTGAAAAAAAGAAAGAGGGTTGAGCTGGCATAAACCTAAATCTTTGAGGGAGACAAATCTCAAGGTCAATATCTGTCCACGATGTGGTTCTTCACCTGACCTAAGCAATCAAGTTTCTTCATTCACAGGAGTTTTATAGCATCACTGCAGAGGAACTGGCATGAGTCTGACACAGACTCAGTGCACCCTCAGACTTTCAAAACCTGCTTGATTCCAACAGTCAAGGAGCTGGCGCAGAAGCACAGGGTATTACTCCTGTACTTCAGGGATCTCAAACCCTACAGCAAAACAAACAAGAAAATGACATTTCTAACAGGAAAAGAAAATTATATTTCCAACAGAAAGGTCTTAAGATCTTCTTTGTCCATGAAATACAACAGTTTGTATTTTGCTTTTCCTATTGTCTTTAACAATAGCACACGGAGGAAAAAATCCATATAGACAAGTAACTTTTTAAAAATATTTTGAACCTTGATTCTACAAGTCCTCATCACGGAGATCATTGTACTAGATTCAGCTAATACCCTTGGATAGATAAAGGCTACCCACGTGACTGAAAGTTCATAGAGCTATGTGTTAACCAAGAATATGGCCATATATTCTAGGAAAAAGATGTGACAAGCAAAAGTATGGCTATTTCTTCTTTTAACATGGAAATCATTGTGCATGAAAAAAATCATAAAGCTGGAAAAAACAAACTAAACCGTCAATCATAGTAATTTCAGAGCTCTTTCTATTGCAGTGGTTTGGTTTCTATATTTGATATTAAACTGTCCAGAAATTAAGGAAAAAGTCAGCAGAGCCTGGCATGTACCAAAATGATTGTCCTACAGGCAGCCCACCACAGGATAAGATGCATTTGATTTCAGGAAAAATCCTATTAGTGTCTATAGGGAATAAAAAGTGTATCCTTATTTCTCCTGTTATTCCCTACGTGAGGTTTCTGGGTGAAATCTAAAGCGGTTGTGGAGGTTTGCTGTGGCCTCATTCCTCACCCCTTCCCTGCATCTGAAGAAGGCTTTGCTCACCTCTCCTGCCGGGTCTGCTCCTCCGTGGTTTCCATGGCACACTCCAGGGAGCTCTGGAGGGATTGCAGCTGGTTCAGTGTCTCCTTCAAAAGAAAGCGAGTCACAAACTTCTCCAAATTGGAAGCTTCCTGATAGTCCTAAGGATTACATGAAAAAACCCCAAAAGGTCAGGCTTTGCTTACTAAGTTAGAAATACAGGAGGGAAGGTTCATTCAGAAAGGCAGGAGGTTGGATGTTTCCATGTTTATACATGGAAACCACATGAACAACCTTTGCTGATGGACAAAAAGACATTTGAATTTCCAGGTGTAGACACAAGTCCCACTCAAACCGAGAGGCCCAAGTACACAGTGACAACAGTCAGTTTCTTCTCAAAAAGACCCTTTTCTTTGCATCATTAACTCCAGTTGATGGCAGCACCACATTACTTTGAAGGGTGGAAAAGCCAAAATAAGATTGACAGCTGTGGAACTGAATTTAAAGTTTTAATTCAGATCCACTCTTGTGAAAAGATGTTTCTCAAGCCCACTGGCCTGTCTCAGACATTGATTATGGGAATGGTCTTTGAACAGGGCACAAGCTTAGGATACTCCCCTGAAAAATCCCACTAGGAGTCGGCTGAAGGACTGTGTGAGAGAGATTGCCCTCTGAATTTAACATACTTTGACTGATTTTTTTTCTTTCATTTGTTTAATTATTTTTGAAACCATATATCTGTATATTTCACAATTTCATTAAATGCATTTATATGTTATTTAAACTAGAGTTTGGTTATTATAAAAGTTTATGCCTGTACTTAGTAATCTGTAGTGGTTCTTTGAATAATGACATTTCCAATGTATTGTATGTGTCAAAAATATTTATGCTTTTTTTTTTTTTTTTTTTTTTTTTTTTTTTTTTTGGTGTAGATAATTTCAGAAATCAGTTTTTATGCCTGTTTTCTCCCTGGCCCAACAAGTCATATTTCCATGGCTGGGATCAAATTTGATATTTCTGGCAAGCCCAGATCTTCAAAAACCCACTGTGTTCCCTTGCAACCATGCCCATGAAATTGTTCCGTGATTTTGCAGTTCTGCAGTAATACATAGGTAATGCTTTGGGGGGGGGGGGGGGGGGGGGGTGGGGGTGTGTCACCTTTTCAATAATATAAACACCCTCTTTCTTTATTTCACATTAATAAATGTAACAGAGAGGACAGAACAGACCCCTAGAGCCTCTGCTTACTGTGTTGAAATCACATCAGGAACAGAGATAGAAAACAGATTTGCATCTCTTAAGGTCTGAAAGAATTTGTTGGCTGCACATTCAGCTGATCTTGAAAAGCTTTGGGCATGATTCCATCTAGAACAGTTTCATGAAATATGAGGTGCCTTCAACGAGAGATTTCTTTAATCACCAATCTGAAGAGAGATGCTGGTCCCCTTCTTCCAAGCTTTAAAGAAGACCTGTCACTCCGATGGTGTTGCCTCCTACACTCTCTGAGAACCCATCTGAGTGCTTTTGGCAATCCACATGGGTATTTTTAAGGTATTCCATGTTCTTTCCAATGTGAATTACATCTGAAATGCCTTTCTGATTTTTTAACTTAGAATTTTTCCATATATGCGTTTGCAAACAGAACACAAATACAAGATGTTTTGTAATTTGAATGTAAAATGAAATTGTCAGATAAAAGCTTTAAAAACATTTTGCTCTCAGATGAGCACAATCTTTTCACAATATATGTTAGTAAGTGAGTTCTGCCATAGAAATCTCAGTGGTGATATTAAACCCCCCATGAATCATCAGAAGTTTCTTATGTCGCCAGAAGCTTCATGGTCTTCTACATTTACTTCTGTCTTCAGATTAATCAGCTCTGAGTCACTTTCCAACAAATAATTTTTCATTGATACAATTTTAAAATAGATGCTCATAAGATTGTCTGTCTACCTGAGGGACTCGCACCAATTTATAAATAATGTTTATGGCAACTTTTTTATGATTACTTAAATCTTTTTGTGCAATAGGAAAGCTGGTATTTTATTCTTCTTCCAAACTCTCCATTGTAATTGATTTAAAACTTCAAGGAACCTGACAGATCATTTAATTTCCAAAAATCTTAATTCTCTGACATGTTAGAAGAACATATGGGAATCTGTGCAGCATGGACAGATAATTAAAACCTTTCAGCAGAAATCCAGGGTATATTTTCTTTTTTTATTTTTTTTTTCAGCTTTTGCCATTGGTCTTGGAAATAAGTGAACAAATCATCCCAGATTTAATATTTTAAAATTCTGGGTATCCAGAAAGTAAATGTTGCAGATATCTCCATATTGCTTCCTGCTGATACTCATGGTAAATCCGATACAGGCATGCTGAATTACATCTTAAATCTACATCAGTATTGTTTCATTTTGCAAACTGTTCAGGTGGGCTCTCACAGTTAGGGGACATATAAACAGTAGCTGTAGCTTGCTGCTGTCTGAGGCTACTGCTTTCTAACCCCTTCAGAAAAAAAAAATACCTAGAAAAGCTTTCCTGCATCTGAAAGTTAGTAAGATTTTTTTCATTAGAACTACTCCAGGTTTTTGCATTGCACTGGGATTTAGTCTTTTTTTCTTTATATTCTTGTCCTCTAATTTCTATATTTAAAGGCTTCCCTATGGAAAAGGTCCTTGTGATCTTTAGATATGTCTTAGAGTTACCTTATCAGATTTACAGGGATATTTTTGCAAAGTTGGGAAAGGTAGGCAGGATGCTAGCCTCATCTGTGGCAGTCTAGAATTATCGAAGACTCTTTCCTTATGCATATTTTACTCAAATATTCGTGCTTAAAACTATTCTACTTGGAATTACTTAATTCTCTTAATGCATGTTGTTGAGCAAATAATAAAAAATTACATACTGTTTTCTTTAAAGAATTTCTGAGTCAAGAAGTTCTGAGCTCACAGCAATGTTGGGCAGCTTCAGCTTCTGCCCAGTAAAAATTAACTATTGCCTGTCTTTCTAAAGTTCTTCAAAGATCACAGAAGAAGGTATTTAGCATCTTTAAATTATTAGAATAATTGTAATTTAAGTCATGGAGGAAAAAACATTGTCCATTACAATTCAACTTAAGCCTCAAGCCCAGCTCTCAGCACTGAGGAATTAGTAGCTGTGCTTTGGTATTGTTTCACACCTCTATCTCCTTTGAAAAGTATCTTATCTTGTGTTTTACTAATGGCACACTGGTACAACTATTTTGTGTCAATTTATTAGGTTTATGTTATGGTCGAATCAGCTTAACTGGCATGTTGGCCAGTGCAATGTGCCACCAATCAGTAATGGGAGCCATGGACGGTGGCTGTACATAAACTAGGAGAATGGCCCATTTCTTGAATTTCATTAGCTGTAAATTACTGTTCATTAGCATACACATTGCACTGCACCACAGTTTGGGCAGTCCAGGTGAAAAAAGTCTGTGTTAACATATTGTTCTGCTTGTTAGTTTTACTGAGTGTGAATGAATGAGGGTAATTTTCCACATCTACCTCATCAAGAGGCAACTGTGACCTTTGTGAGCACCAAAGATTTGCGTTTCCTTTAATGCAACTGAAAATGCACATAATTAGTGATTTTCCTGTGTAAAAGGTCACTGTGGTCTTTTAAAGTGTCTAAAGGCTTTTAAAAAGTGCAGAAGAGGTTCTCCTTTTATAAAGGCAGAGGAGGCAGGATTTAGGAGTCTCCTAGTGCAGTCCTCAGCTCAGGGTTACCAAGGTTCAGCAGCTCTTGGCCCTCTCAGTCTCTGGTGGCAGCCTCAGGCCTCTCCCCTCTGTGACCTGTCTGTGCTGTTCCATTTATCAGAAGAGCAGCTCCTTGAGATGAAGAAGGAGTGGGACACTTCTTGCTGATATATTACTTAGCAATTTTCTGTTCCCTATCTATATGTCATATTAAACAAAATTTCACAAAAATATTTGTGCTTATCTTTACAGAAAATGCCCTCAAGTCAACTGAAAAGCAGTTATCACTGAGTAGAACTCAGTAAGGAATAATCTATTTAAATTTCCCTTTATCATGGATTGTCTCCTGCCCTGTATGATTAGATCCCAAATTAGAGGGACAATGCCCTTGGTTACAACTTTAAATTGAGGATATAAAATTAGAATAACTTCACTAAAATGAAATCCCTAAGATCTAATTGTTCAGACTATAGGAAGAAATCAAACCAGCATCAGAATAAAATAATAATTTTACCTGAAGCCATATTGAGAGATGGTCAATGTATTGACATCACACAAATGTAACCTTTACAGCATCCTTGCTATAAAAGTGCTCAAAGGCGGGATAACTGGGATGTGCCCAGTTATTAGGTTCAACTTTGAATAAAAGTTTTCCAAGTTTTCCAAGTATCATATTTAGCATAAATTATATGTTTAAATTCTACCTAGACAATTGGAACAGTGACAATTTCTACTAATCATCTGCAGTGCTGACATACCAGCAATGAAATAAAATAGGCAGCCATGGCTGCTTAGAAAGAAGATCATCACACATTGGTAACAGCATCTCTCAGAAAAGTCTATCCTCTACCAGGATTACTGGAGAGGTAACACACTGCTGTTACAATAATAGTGTGTGTAAAATCCATGCATGGACAAAAAGTAACTCCTATTTAAGTGCTATTAGGTGCATCACGCAGCTTAGAGACAAGAAACCGTTTTGGCTGTGTCTGATATTAGCAGGTAGCAGGGAAATGTGTAACACCATTGCTCCAGGGAGAAGGTATTAACAATACATAGAAAACATCAAAGCTGGTGGTGGTTTTGATAGGTATCAAGAGGAGAATGACTAATTAAATGTTTATTTTTCTGCTGTGAAGTAATTTCTATTTAGAGGTATGAATATTAAATTAAGGGGGGGGGTGTCGTTTTATCTTTATTTCTGACTAAACGCATCTCTGCTACTGGCAAAAATTTGAGCATTGTGTCTTTCTGACCCAGTAGGTATAAAACTTCCACAAAAAAAAAAAGATCAAAGAAGTTCCCAAGAGATTTTATTACTCTGATAAGGAGCTAGAAGAGGAAAGGCACGAATCTCTGGAATATCCTCACATGACTGCTCAGAATTAATTGCTTGCAGCTTTTCGAATTTATCTTTGATTTGCAATAATAGTTACAATCTTAAAAATAAAAATTCCAAAACATAATTTAATAATGTTCCCAGATAAAACCAGCATTCATTCATAGGGTCCTCTCTGCCTTGTAGCAGGGTGGAACTGGTGATATATTTAGCATTATCACCAGCATTCCTTTCTTCAGCTGAGAGACAGTCAGTTCAGTTACTGACTGGAAAAGGCTTCTCAGGGAAGTGGTGGAGTCATTATCCTTGGAGATATTTAAAAGATGTGTAGATGTGGCACTCGGGGATATGGTTGTGTGGTAGATTTGGCAGTGTCAGGAGGTTAATGGTTGGACTTGATGAATTTAAGGATTTTTTCCAGTTTGAATGATTCTAAATCTTAATGATTCCATGATTTTTGATTGACATAAAAAAAAACAAACCTAGCAATAAAACTAAAGGAACAAATGAACTATTTTCCAAGTCAGTGCATGAAAATTAATCCTCAGGATAAACTGAGCAATACCTGTTACTCTTGTGCAGCAGCTATTCATTGCATTAATTCTGTGAAAGGTGCATTTGTAAAAAGTGCTATTTCAAAGAGAACAAGACTAGATTCTATGAAAAAATTTAATAAATTTTAACCTCATGGAAAAATGGGTGCCAGTCAATTTAACACAGTTTTTGTAAAAACAAAAAAGCAATTTAAAACTTCATTTTTGCTCAAACAGAATGTTAGTTGAGGAACACCATAGTCAACAAATGCTTATCTAACCTTCTTCTTAGATAATTTGTTTTGAGATAAAATTTACATAAATGCTACTGTTACTATTAGTCAAATATGCAAGTAAAAAAAAATCTAGGTATTCTAGTTTAAAATGGGTATCAACCCTCAAGATTGCAGTGATTTACATAATCACCACAAATGCACTATCAGTAACTCAATTTCAAGCCCTGTTTTACTCTCTCAGCTCCTCTAATCTTCTCTTTTACTTTACTGGCTTCTATTTTTAGACTATTCAAGACATCTTCAAGTAATAATAAGGCTGCACTGTCTTTGCTTAGCTTTAGGGCTTGTTGAGCAAAGCAAAAAAATTAATGATGTCACATAAGCAGATAATTACACATGCTGTGTTGGTCATTGAATCCAGCATCTTGCTGCTGCACACCACACAGACCCCTTTCTATATTTTTACAAGCAACATGTAAAAAGCAGTTAGGGGTTTATTTTCCTCCAAAAGACTTGGAAAGCTATTCAAGTACTTTGTAGCTCCACTGAAGAATTATCTTGTTTTCATCCTAAAATTAATGTTTATGTTTTGTGTATGTAAATACCGCATGAAAACCAGTCTTAAACAAAACAGTTTTGATCACTACTGCTCAAATGCATTTCGCTAGTTCACCTAGTCTGGTCACTTGCTATCACAGATAGATCATTAGGTGTCTTCCATAAAAGAGCTGCAAAGGAGAGAAGAAAGTCCCTCCAAAGCAAAGGATCAGACTTTTTCAGAGTCTGAAAAGGAGAAAAATTGCAGTGTCCCATCCCTCTTTTCCTGTGTTGCCTGCCATTCCTTTCCATGCAAGCCTGCCGTGCTTTTGTCTCCAAGAACTGTACCTCAGAATTTACAGCAGTAGTTAGTTAGTGTGCACTCAGAGGTCATCCTTTTCCTCCCTGCTGTAAGGATAAAACACAAGAAAACAGTACTGAAACAGAAAGACTCTGCCTCCCCTACCATCTTCTGGTTAGATGGGGTTTGTGTTGAAGTATATTGCTTCCAAATGCAACTCTGTCTGTTCCCTGCTGAAAGATGTTCCTGGAGAAATCGAATTCTCCGCATTTTTAGCTTAGCACCTTCTCAAGCAATGGAGCACGAATGATTCCTACACTCCTGAGGGCTTCCTGTCTTCCCAGGTGCTGTTCAGTTTGGTTTGGCAGGAGAGATCTGGCCCCAGAACAGTGAAAGGAAGTCAATACTTCTTGAACTTGCTAACACACTGAAATGTGTTCTGCCACAGATGGTGATGGTTTCACTTTCAGATAGCAGAAGACTGGAAGGCTGGAGAAAACTCAGTTCAAGAAAGCTGTGCTGACAGCTCTTTCAAACTACAGAGGGCGATAAAGTACACAGAAATCATGCTGAAATTGCCTTGCAGGAGCAAGCCTCCTGCTACTCTGTTGGGAAAAATATCTACACATGGAAATCATTCAGAGTTATGGGGACAATTTTGTTGGTATTGATTTAAGTTCAGGAGTCCACAGCCAAGCCAAGTTCTAGTTGCTCTTGGTGGGATATTGTATTTCGTTTGTTTGGTGAGGTTTGGGAAGAGGGGAAGGGAAGGGCTACAGGGATGTTTTCTGTGAGGAGCTGCCAGAATCTTTCCCCTATGATTGACAGAGCCAATGCCAGCCAGCTCCAAGTCGTATCTGCTACTGGCCGAGGCTGAGCCCATCAGGACTGCTGCTGTTGCCTCTAGGATAACAGATAAGAGAGGGAAAAATTTACTGCAGAGAAGCAAATTACAGCCAGAGAAGAGAGGGGTGGGACTATGCAAGAGAAATAGCTCTGCAGACACCTGGCCAAGCGCATAAGGAGGGGCAGGAGGTGCTCCAGGCGCCGGAGCTGAGATTCCCCTGCAGCCCCCGGTGCAGAGCACGGTGAGGCAGCTGTGCCCTGCAGCCCGTGGTGGGTCATGGTGGAGCAGAGATGCACCTGCAGCCCCTGGAGAAGACTCACACCCGAGCAGGGGGATGCCCAAAAGATGCAGTGATCCTGTGGGAGGCCTGTGGTGGGACCTGTGCCCCATGGGGAGCAGCCCATGCTGGAGCAGGTTTGCTGGCAGGACTTATGACCCTGCAATGTACCCATGCTGAAGCAGCCTGTTCCTGAAGGACTGCACCCTGTGATAGATTAGGGATTTAAATTTTTCAGACATGCCATTCCATGCTTTTCATTGAAGACTGACAAATCTTCCTTCTCAAGGGTTTCCTTGAAAACTGGAGCTGAAGAATTTTTCTAGTGCTTCAATTCTGCAACTACCTCTTGTGCGAAGTACTTACTGAATATGGACAACTTTAACTGAAAAGGATTTTTTATAGGAAAGACTGAGTGGTGTTTTTTTGTCTGATTCTAAAATCAATAAATCAATAAAATACCAAGTTGCTTCTTTCCCCACTAAATATTTAAGAATGAATGAACTCCCCACCTGACGTGGAAGAAACTTGGAGCAGTTTAGCAGAGACTGACAGTTAGAGGTGCTCAGTTTTCTTCAATCCACAAAGGCAGAGGGGATGGAAAGCTCTTGGCAACTTTGAGGACTGGGAGTGTAATAAGCCCGATGCTTTGCAGGGTAGAGTTCAGATTTAATCTTGGTAGTCTTCAGGCTTGGTTTTTAATAGGGCAATTTAGTCCTTGGACATTTGGTCTGGGTCATTGGAAACTGACTCAGTCAGTGTGTCTGCTGGTGGGTGTCACAGTGTAGATCTTCAATTCCAGATTTCTTTTCTATATATGAATTTTCCAACTAGGGCATCACTTAGAAGACAGTAATAAATGCTGCTACTGCTGAGTGACTGTTCAAGAGACTCAGTGGCAGCAGTGGCAGAATGGTGACACAGTTTTATGCTGCACTAGGAAAGGAAACCCAGGTCTTGCCTGGGATGCATGTCGATGGCCATTTAAAACCAGACCAACCATTTCTGAGCACCTGTTTGCATGAGCAGGGAGTCAGCTCGAGCTGAGCTGCCTCACATCTTGTGTGTCACTGGTGATGAACATCATTATTATGCTATCTTGGTGTGCTAACTAACTTTTGCTGCACCTCCAGCTCTGATTTTAGATGATTGTAGCCCAGATTTTAGATCACGAACTTAAGTAAAAACTAAACAATCTAATATAGAAATTTTAATATTTGGACTCCAATGATTTATCAGGTAATGAGGTCACACAACCTATCTGTTTCCTGGGAAATTAGTTCCTGTTGAAAACAATCCAAATTTTAAATTGAAAATTTAATGTCCATACAAAGCTGTAGTGCCTGAGCATATCCTTGGCAGAAAGGATTCTATTTTAGACTATTTGAAGACACCTTTTTGTTTGACTGGGTTCACACAGAGTTTCTACTAAATGGAATTAAAAGTACTTTTCCAGTGTTAGCCTTGCTCTATTTCTGCCATCTCTAACAAACAGTCAGCTGAAGTTTTCCTGAAAGACAGAAAACCCATTAGGCTTGAATCTTCAGTAAAGAAAATAAAATTTAAAGAAATTTTAGTTTGGTTGTATTTTAGATGGGTTCTTCAAGTAGACAAATGAAACACTTATTAATATTCCAGATCTTCTTATGCATATTTCTAATCAGACCAGCACATATATTTTATAATCTCATTACTCTGCTGGGACTCCTCCTTGTAATTAACTTCTGAAGTAATTCTTAAATGTTGTCTTTTATTTACTTCCAATTGTTATGAGATGAAGTCCTGCCCTTCAGCAGCACTTTTTTTCACACATGACTATTTCTTAAAAACTATGCATAGCTAAAATGAACTGATCTGTTGCTTTTTAATATCCAGCTCAACAAGACAGTGAGTCAGCACCCATTCGCTTCATTAGGAGTGGAGGATGCACAGCATGAATGAAGAGACATTCAGCTTCCTGGCTCAAGCTGTAAATAAATAAGCTACACTTTTGGGGTTTTATTTCAGCATGTTATGTAAAATGTATGAGTACTTTACTTCTCCAAAAACCCAAATACCAAACAGCTACATTAAAGAAGCATAGCTTTCTTCACATTGGCCTCTCCATTGATTGACTGAAAAAAAAAAAAAAAAAAAAAACCCAGGGTTTTTTCACCCCACAGCATCTCACTGAATAATTTTAGCCGAAATTTCTGTTTTTGATGACTAGCCTGATGTGGATCTGTGGCTGGGT
Source organism: Sitta carolinensis (assembly GCA_032173965.1). NCBI lineage: Eukaryota > Metazoa > Chordata > Aves > Passeriformes > Sittidae > Sitta > Sitta carolinensis. The sequence continues at coordinate 128,385,836 of CM063284.1, read as the reverse complement.
TTGGAGGATCTGGACTCACTTCACTCACCTTTTGAAGCTGTTCCACCTTGATATTTAAGAGGAGCAAATCACCCGATGTACTGATGAACTTTTGGTCAGACATAGAGCTGGGATGTGGTCTGAACACAGGAGCAGGTACAGCCATAATGGATTGAGTGCCAGGTGCTTCGGCTGCCTGGCGTGTCCTGCAGCACGGTCACATTCCCGGTCACATGTGCGGGTGGAGAAACCGACCTTCTTCCCCCAACAAACATCTCCTCCCTCCAGGGTAAAGGTCCCCTTGCTGTGCTAGTGGGCAACAGCCCTAACACCTCCTCTTGGCAGACTCTGTGACCACTGCTTTTGTTTAAAATGCCTCCAAGAGAAACGAAATCTTGTTCTTGGCCAGGAGGTTTCACTCAACGCACCTGGTTATTTTTTCAAATTTGGTCTATTTCCAAATGTTGGTGCTGGTACTTACACACTTTGGCAGGGGACATAGAATCCTCTTCACGTAACAATGCAAAGAACATTCTTCAGACCATTCACAAAGACAAATTTGTCTATATCTGAACTGTAATAATTTGCAGACAGGACTTTAAAGATTTTGCAAACAACAATTTTGACAAGCCTTTTCTTCCTGGATTTTTCTACAAAGATGTATATTTGGGAGAACTTCAATATGAATTAGAAAATTTGGTTAAGAAAACTACCGGAAATACTCTAAACAAAACAAAAAACAGTGAAAAAGAAATTTCACAGTTTTTCCTTGCTTTCTTTGTTTTGTCCATTGCCTTCAGTATGGTTATGATTAAGTCTTCCAAGACAGACAGAACATTTTCGTACTCTCCTAAGTGCTTTGAAAAATAATCTAAAAGAAGAAAAAAACCGACATCACCTACAAATGACCTGAAAAAATCAAAGTTTCATTAAATATCAGCTTTATCAAGTCTGAATTAAGTTACGGCATTATTGAATATCAAATACAAAATGAAAAGGAGTTACAATGAAAGGGATAATTTTCTTTTTCAATTTTGTATTCTTTCTCTATAAAATCATTCCCAGCATACTTAAAATAGCAAAATAAGTATTCAGAAATATTTTCTTTCAATAAATGAGCTGTCAAATTCACAAAAAATGTAAATATCTATTTGACAGCTGAAGCAAACATTTTCAAAATATCTACATCTTTTCTGTAAACTGAATTTTCAGTCTAATAATCTATAATTACTAGCAGCAAATGAAGTTTTCTTATGTATGTGGTTATTTGATTATACTGATATGAAAATGAATAATTCTGGTAAAACCCTTAGAGGAGATAATATCAAGTGGGGGCTGTTGTGAGGCAGGGCTGGTTGAGAACAGTTGTTTCTCTGAGAAATTAAAAGACCATGAGCTGGCCAGATAAGCTTCTAGTCTCAAGTGCTGTGACATTTTCAACAAATGTTATGTATGCAAAGCTCATTTTAATGGAAATCATGGAAATAACAAATTGCAAGATGTCCTTGTGGGGCTTCTCAAAGCAAAGGACTTCTTAACAGAAAGAGCTAATGTAAAATCAGAGGGATTACAGCAGGAGGAGGAAGCAAACCTAGGAAATCATGACCTGAGTTCCCATTTGTTCGATGTGGTGAAATATTATAGAGGGAAGCGCAGGAAGGAAGCAGTGTGAAAAATAAATAAATACAATTATGTTAAAGCTTAGAAGCCGTGTTAGACAGGCAATTCGACATCAGATCACCTGGAAGGGCACAAAAATCAACATCTAAATGGTAGACAGGAAGAGCAAGATTAGATAAGAGCTTTTTGAAATAATAAATAGTAGCTCTTCAGGGTTTTTAAGAGGTCAGAATGAGCTTCTCGGGGAAATCATGAAAACATAAGTTACCAGGAACACTGTGACATGACCTGGTATTGCTGAGAGGTTGAATGAAATTATTTAGAATGAAAACATATTAAGATTTCATACCCTGGATGTTTTTTAGCTTTATTTCTGAGATGAACTGATATAACTCAGAAGAGCTGCATAATCACAACCTTAAATATGGATTGAGTAAATTCAGTACTGGATTCATGGATGAGAAACACCCTAGTGGCTACAGCTCAAAGATTTAAAAGGCATTTGAAGCAGCCTGTATTTAATTAAAACAGACAGTAAACAATCAGTACTGGACTGACACCCCCCCAGGCCAGCAAGCCTGTACACCTCCAGTACAACATCAACTGCAATAAATCCCTTGTGGAACAAAACCACCCCTCTTCCTCAGCCAGGTTTACACAGTTTTGGCCAGATGCTCAACCATCAGAAGTTGTCACAGCCTAGTTCACATCAGATGAGCCTCTTTTCATATATTTATAAGCCACAGGGTGAGGTGTCTTTTACAGGGTTCTTAACCATGTCACCCTGTGGGTGAGTAAACGAGCTGGTATTCAACTTGACAGTATGTTCAGCTTTTAAAGGTCTTCAACACTGATGACCACTGGAAAACTTATCAGGCTGCCATGTTTCCCTCAGAAGTTGGCTGATGTTCACAAGCATGATTTTTTTTTTTCCTGCCATTTTGGGGAGAACCTGCAAAAACATTTGTAAATTGTTTTCTGCTGCAAGAAGCACTCCTAGATCAGGTGCTGTAAGATAAGCTGGAGAGCAAACAGGGTGTTGGGAAAATGAGTCACAGCTCAGAATGAGGTACAGAAATGGGTAATTGGGCCAAAATCTAGGCTTTGCAGGAGTTTTATTGTGACAATGGATCATAAAACTTGTCAAACTTACTGTTCTCCCTGGCTCAAGTAGGAGGAAAGTAATGAATTTTCTTTTAGTGGGGTATATATAAGTGTTAAAGTGAGAAACTAACTAGAAAATTATCTCACACTAAAGGGAAGTAAAACATGAGTCATCCATCCATCCATTTATCTATCTATCTAGCTAGCTGTCTGTCTGCCTATCTATCTATCTATCTATCTATCTATCTATCTATCTATCTATCTATCTATCTATCTATCTATCTATCTATCTATCTATCTATCTATCTACCTACCTACCTACCTATCCATCCATCCATCCATCTATCATGTCAGAACAGATCTTGAATCTCAGAGAGTGTGAAATACTGAATAGGAAAAATATTTTCAAAGTAAATTCTGCACATGGGGCATGACAGAGTCTGAAAAGATTATAAGCCATCTGCATTTTCCCAGGAGTTTTCTGAGTGGAAATTATTTTCTGTTTGAGCTACAAAGATTAAACAGAAAAAAATAATCACATGGCATGTTTATTTGCACAGGGCTGCTGCAGGCATAGATTATGTTCTTTCCAAAAAAGAACTTACCACAGAGCTCTTCTGTGTCAAGATTGCTGGAAAGATAAGAGTATAGAAGGCTAGTGAGGTTAGTAATTTTTGCTGTTGTTGTTGTATTGGTAAAAAGTGCAACTCGAATATTAGCCTGACTGGGATATGAAGCCTCCCTGTTTGGGCTGCAGGTGCAGCCTCCCTTCCTGAGCACATTCCCACCGGCACCTTCCTACCCACTGCAAACTCACTCTGCAGTTCAGCCTTGGTGCATCATGATGCAGTCCCTGCTCCTCAAGCCTTACACATTTGGCCCCAGTTCTGGCCGAAATCCATCTAAGCACCAGAAATTTTTTTTTTTTTTTTTTTCCCCTCCATTGTTCTGCCTGTACTCCTCTTCCTTGCCTGTCATGCTGGACAGCAAGGCTCAGAGAGCTTGGCCTCCCATGCTAAAGAAGAAAAAACCCTATAAAACTTTCTCCTATTTGCAATCCTTGCTGTGCAATAGTGTTCTGTGGGAGAGCCTTACAGAAGGAGGATAAAATCAGACACAGCCCATGAGCACACATAATTCCTAAGACTTCCTGGCCATGCAAGGCCATTTCACCACTACTGACTTTGGCAAAATTACTGATGTGAAAAGTATAGATGTACTGCCATATTCCCATGCCAACATTATATAAATACATAAATGCAGGGAAGTGTTCTATCCAATTCAAACCTGTTTGCTTTAAGCAGATTTCATCTTGATCAACTTTGAAGTGATATTTTCTCTCATAAGCAAGGCCTTAATAGTTACAGGAAAAAATAATTTGACCTACAGGTCATTACTGAAAGTTAGCATATTACTTTTCTTCCAAGGAGGAAAAGAAACAGATTATTAAAGAAACTTAAAAGTGTGAATGTCCTCTTTGAATCTTGCTGAGGGGTGAATATTGAACGGCTGATTGCACTTAGTATTTTTTCACTTATCTTTTTAATGGAATTTTTTAATTGACCTTTTAATAAAATGATGACACAGTACTATCTTAAAATCACTTTCTTTACTGCTAACTTCCATACATCTGGCTTTTATTTCACAAGGGAGAGAAACTGATAGAAATTGCAGGACTCTGGACTATCACAACCTTGCATATTCAGGGCTATAAAAACTTCTGAACATTTTTAATTGATAATGTAAATGAGATTTTCACACATTTATTAATTGAAGGTGATTCTTATCTGCATTCAAACAGGCCAAGTTAGATGGCTGCAAATGAGACTTGCACCTGATTTCTCCAATGACCTTGGTAGCAGGTATAAAGGAATTCACAGTCTGTAAGAACAGGTGCTGAAGCTGTGAAACTCAACTCTTAGGTAAACAAACCATGTGATGGGGAAAAGTGTCTTCTTAAGGCCGTTTACCCCAGATCCCTACAGTATCTGTGATCAAATGTGTCTGACCAACACTTCTGCAGTTCAGCAGTCGATTTTGCAACAGCCCAGATGTTCACCTCTTAAATGCAAACTGAAACCCTGAAAGCTGGAAAACTGCCTGAGTCAAAGAGCCTTGACAAGACATGATGTGGTTAAATGACAGGAGTTTGCTGTTATAATGCCTACTCTTATTTCTTCATCCCTGCCTTTTCTGCTCCTTCACATCATCTGCTCTAATAACTTAATGTAAAAGACACTTCTGCATTTCTTAATGCACAGCTGGATAACTGTTTTTAAAACAGCCTTTCACATTGTTAACCAGTCAAATTCACAGTCTCTTTTCAAATTTTATATTTAAATCCATTCTGGTCCATGTTCTTTTGCAACATCCTCAGCACCACATTAGTGACATAGGTAGTGGCTCAGAGGCTTTCAGCATCCCTGTTTTCAATAGGCTGTTTGTCCTGTTGACAGGAGTGATACAGCTGCAAATAGACTACCACTGAAAATGTAAAAGTATTCAGGTGCTGAATTAATTTTCAGTCAGAAATAGACACCTGAATAACCAGAAAATGTTGTCCGAAGGATGCAATGTTGCCTGCAAAAAAACACAGAAAAGACATAAAGAACACTGATTTCTGTCTAGCATACTCAGTATTTCCTTATGTTATGAATACCCTTGGAGGCTTCATTGTTCTTGGCATCCTGTTTGAAAGGGATGCTGTTCTAGACATATAATTTTGTGTCAGTGATTATTTTGTTCTCTTGGAAGTAATGACATGCCACTTCAAAAACAGTTCTGAACAAACCTAGGAATTATTTTGCTGCATACAAACAATTTTGAGCTCCCTGCAAGATGCTACAGAAATAATTAAAGAAGTCTGGCAAGTGTTTAACAGTATAGGAATGAGGTGCACACCAGAGGGCTCTTTGTGTAATTCACTACTCAGGTTTACAGCAGGTACCTGTTCTTAATTTCAGTGGGTTCATATGCCAAGGGTGCTTCTGCTTAGACCCATAATCTGGCAATGTTGAACATGTTATTAACAATATTTGCTGGATGACTCACATCCAGGCCCCAGCCCTCCACTCATGATAAGCAACCAAAGCATAGGGTGAGGCAAATGCATTCATATTATGTCAGAATGATAATTCTCAATTTGCTTTCTGATTACTAGAGTCAGTCCTTCAACCTGTCCATGTCTAAAATATTCTCTACCCAAAAACCATGAGCTATTTTTGAAGTACTATTACACTGAGTGGACCTGATCACTGAAAAGTTGAGCATATCTATTAGTCAGTGACAGAAAAATAAGCAAATTCACTTGAATATACCATGGCAGAAGTGCTTATTCGTGGTACCTCTGGAAGCGGTCCAAAATGTAAAATTGCAAAGCAGCTGTGCTCTTGTTCTGCCCACTACAGTTAGCCATGAACTGGGAGCAGCCAGGGTGGAGAGAAGGTTAAAACTATTCCACTGATCCACTGCTGTGGGTCCATGGATCCATCCACTGACCTGACACACACTGTTCTATGGTACAAAAGGCACATCTAGGCAGAGGAACCAGTAGAAGATCCACGTGTTTTCCCTGGACCACAAGAAGAGGCAATATCTTACAGAGCATGGGTTCTGAAATATAAAGCAGTTACTTTATTAAAGAATCCAATATAATATGAAAGACTTTGTGAACTAACTTAATTTAGGAAAATCATTGCCATGAATTACAGCTGGAGAAGGATAACATTTTCTTCTTCAGATCTCTCTTCATTCTCAGATATGAGAAGGGTTTATTTCAAAAGCTTGAACTAACTATCTTTTCAGTCCCGTTTGCATGTCTTTTTGCTAAATTTGTGTTTAGGGATGAAAGTTTATCGCTTATTCCAGAAACATATAATTTGTGAGTGAAAGGAATTAAGTGTTACTTAAACTATGCAAGGGTGATTGAGTAGGCATCCATGGACAATCTCAGCCAAAAAGCTGTAAGCTCTTTGCAACAAGAAAGCCTGTGTACCATCTCACTTTAAGTCAGCAAAACGAGATAACTTCTCCAACACTACTGAGGGTGTTATGCAAAGGAGTCCTACGTGCACACTTCCATTTTAAGGATTTTCTGCCTCACAGCTCCTTTGCAACAGCAAACACCTTTTGTTCAGGTTTGTTCAAGGTTTCTTATTAGTGGAGGGAACACTGCTTCCAGTAGGATGCAGTGCTGAAAGAAGCTCAGGCATTGGCCTCTGGTCACAGAGAACGGAGAGGAAGAAGAGGGGGCAGAAGTGGGACAAAGCTTCTGTCCCTGGGGAGACAAACTTCCTGTTGCCTTGAGGACACTGCTGCTCTTCAACCCCAGATCCATCTGGACTGTGCGCCCTCTGGGCTCCCAAAGGCAACAGCCAGCTTGGCTCTCTGGGCTCAGACATGGGCAGCGGGGTCACAGCTTTTTTACTATCCCACATTTTGCTTCACTAAATAATTGCCTAGTTTGCTTAGCTCCAGACTAAGTGATAACTTCAGAATCATCACTTACTGTTCTGCCTCTTGCAGGACTGAAGGAGAGAATAAAGTGGTATTTTTCTTGACTAAGAACTCATCTGAAAAAACAACCCTCTACTCCTTTGCATTCAGCAGTGATTCATAGGGATGTGATGACTATATAGCTGACAAGTCGTCTTACTCATCCTAGTTATAACAGCTTTTGTGTGGCTAAAAGAGGCTTAATAATGCTATTAAAACTTGTGGTGTATGCTGAAATTTATAGAACACTGTACAAGGGCTGCAGAGCTATGATTTTTTTTGCAGAGTCTGAATGACACAAACCTAAATGAGGAAATGAGATGCAGCATCACAGTGGCTCTTTCGGCACAGAAAGCAAATTTCAGAGTTTTCACCCCATAGGATGGGATAGTGTTTCAATTTCTGGTTTTGTCAAAAAATGATTTAGGAAAAAAAAAAAAAAAACAAACATGAGATTAAATTACTTACTCTTAGAAGAAATAAAATGTTTACTTTGTTTTCTTACACTCCTTGGAAATGCACAGGAGCAGGCAATTCCAAAATGTCAGAAATCAAGTGAACAAGGCAAAAAATCAGCTTTGCTGTGCAGGCATCTTCTTTTGGAAAAGGAAGATGTATGCCTAGTGTAAGCAAGATCAAGTAACATGGGAAGGATACAGAGATCCAGCTTGCCAGTGTAGGGAGAAAATTCATACAGTCAAAGATCAGCTGGAGTTGAAGCTGCCCAGAAATGTGTGAGAAAATAAAAAGCTATTTTAAATATATTAATGGTAAAAGGCATAGAAACACCATCAGCCTGTTACGGGATGTGGATGAGCACCTCACAAACAGGGACATGGACAAGGCAGAGGTGTTTAATGCATTCTTTGCCTCTGTCTTCAACATAGATGATGGATCAAAGGGGTCTCAGTGCCCTAAGCTGGAGGACCATGGTGAGAATGTTTGACTCCCAGGAGACCCTGAAATTGTGTAGGATCTGCTGCTTCAGCTGGATCCCTACAAATCTATGGGGCCTGGTAGGGCTCCTCTGAGAATCCTCACAGCTATCTGATATCATTGTAAAACCTCTCAAGGTAATTTTTGAGCAGTATTAAAACTCTTGTGGTTCTCTAGGAAACCAAGATTATGGAAGGGACCAGGCCTTCAAACTACATCTACCATTAAGCAATGAGCTTACTGCAGGGAAGCCAAGGTTATCTACTGCAGAACTGAAATGATGCACTTTAAGTCAGCTCCATTTAGTTAAAGGCAATTGAAAATAGTCATTACTGTTTGATTTTTTCACTGAGAGGGATTGCCATTTGTTTCTGCAGAAAGCTGAATTTCCTATTAAAAATGATCACTCATATGGAAAATTTCCAAGCAAAATTCTATCTGCAGCTTGTCTGTCTGACCAGAGGATCTGTTAGCATCAGGATTTTGTAAACCATTCTAGGTGAACTTGTTTTGATCAGTTGTGAAATACTAAAATGTATAATCAGCTCACTCTGCCCAGTGTCTTGCCTTTGTCTATGTGCTTCACTTCCAAACTGATTTCTATAGCTATGGTCTTGCAAAATCTGTGTTAAAGCCAATAGCTGCATTTACATGTCTTAAATATTAGTAAATGCATCTTTCTGATGCCAGTGCTATGCCATGTGCCTGAAATTCTAATTTAATCTAAAAGAACCGTTTTTTAAAAAATGGTCAAACCCCAATATATTATTTTCCTCTTAAAAATTTGCATTCAAAAATACCTTTTAAAAAAATTACTCACCTGCAGTTCTTTTAATCAAAGATCCTGTCTGTATGTCTTATTGTTCTTAATAAATTTTTATTTTCCTTGCTTTACTTAGAAGTTAATTATTTTTTTTTCTGTGTACTTGTATTGAACTGTGAAAAATCAGCAATAGCATGAGAATGAAATATGCCTTCCAAATAAAACAAAAGGAAATAATCCAAGGCAGAGATAATCAGTACACTTAGAGTACTCTTAAACTACTGAGGGCTTGTCATTGTCAAGTTTACAAGCAGAATCTTGAAGGAAACATTCTGGTTCATATAAATGTGCCTTTCATTTTAGTTTCAGTGCACAGTACTGGGCTCTGGGCTCATGGGTTCCCACAGCTACAAGGATTGCTAACCAGTCTCACTCTCAACATCCAGTTGTCACCTTTTGGAGTTTGCTGCTAGGGCAGATGATCTCAGCATTTCTCTTTTGGCCCACGGGAGGAACTAGGGCTCTGCTAATGAAGACCTGCGCAGGTGGGAGGAAGGTTTATTCACTTTGGGGATGAGTCCTAAATGCAGATGTCCACATGTGCACCAGCTGTCCCACCTCTCCTGCCAGGCAAAGGTACCCCAGTGTATTCAGTGGAGTTGAGAGGGTTTAACAGACCAGCCAGGAGGAGACTCAGAAGTTATTTGATATAACACAGGCATCTAGTGCTGCTTCAAAAGCTCTAGCATTTCTCCCACTGCCCATGTCCCAGCTATTTCTCCTGTGTTATCCTTTCCATTGATTTTCAAGTGTTGATTTTCAAGTGTGAGCATCTTAAATGACTAATTCCTGGGCAACTGAGCTGAAGCCCACATGAACAGTATCACATCTTGGTGCCAGTGACTTCCCTGCCCATGAGGGAGCCTTAGACACCCTGCTGACACACAGGCGTGCAAGTGTGGATGTGTCTCCATAGTGCCATGTCCTGTCCCTACATCTGCTACACACTCCCCAAACGCCCAGCATAAGCTCAAGTGGCCAAGGCTCTCAGATCCTCACCAAACTCATCTCTGGCTTGTGTGCATTAGACTTATTCCACACACAAAGGTTTAATGAGGCCTCCCTACCTTTGGGAGGTTGTCTGTGCCCCAGGGCCTCAATAGTTCTAGCATCCCTCCTACCTTGTAACTAGGGTCCTGACTAAGGATTTCATTTTACCAATGAGTAAAGAGAGAAAAATAAGCCTGATTCCCCATAGATTCCTGTGAGTCAGTAATCAGTGAAGCATTTATCGCACTATCACTCTGGCAGAGCTGCAGACTAAATCCCCTTGAGACCTTCTGTATATCTCCTAGCTTGTAACTTTGCCAAATATTCTCATTATCTTCTGACACTTTTTCCCAGAGGATGCCATTATGCTAAAACAATTTCCATGGAAGTCATGAGTGGGGGGAGGAAAGGGTAAAGGATAAAGAGTAGAAGGCAGGTTACATTTGCAATGACTTTTGTGTAGACTTATTTGCTAAACCATTAACCATGTCAAGGATTCTTGCTCTGCTGAAACATGAGCTCGTCAGAGTTGACGCTAAGATTAAGTAGGAGATGATTTACGAAAGAAATGAGTTGTAACAGCCTTCACCCCTAAACCCACTAATTTCAAACTTTTCCTTTATATTTCTCTCCATGCATAAAAACACTTGTGCTACTGATACCTTTCTCTACTTTCAGTATAATTTTTCATGCAATAACATATGTAAACAAACCAGCTGTATTTCTGCAGGGCTTTCTCAACTGCGCTTTAACACTATTTTACATGAAGGATGTTTGGCATTCAGTTAATAACCAGAATGCTCAGAGACAGAAGAGTATGTGGGTCTTCAGCTCTGAAATTACTTGAGCTCCAAAATTACTACAACCTGAAGATCATGTTCTCCATGACCTTCCTTGTCAGCACAAAGAAAGTCTTCTGGTGCCTTTGCAGCACTCACATTTCCTCCAACATCCTTCCCATTGCTCCCATCAGCCCTGCAGAGCCTCACTGAGCACTGTGGAACTTGGAGCTCAGACTAGGGGAGGAGAGAGGGGTGAGGAACCACACTGGGTTTCCTTCACCCTTACAAACCACAAACAAATTCAGAGTGCATTGAGGTTTTCTGAAGTGTTAGGACAAGCACTGACCAGGTCCAAACTGGCATTACAGATGTATAACATGGATATCATGTCGAATATATGTCAAATCAGGACACAAAGTTAAGCTCTTCCCCTTGCCCCTTCCCTGCTCACAGACAGGCACTCATGTTGGTCTAACTCTTACTCTAGGGGTCTGGCTTAAGAAACTGTGGGGATCTACCTTGGCCTCTTGATAACTTAAAAGGAGCCTAAGATGTTGCCCAGATGCTTAGAGTATGTTTATATTGGGGCTACCTGCAAAACACTTAAACCATTATGAAAAAGGGGAGGAGAATCACTGTACAAGTGATTCAACCTGTACAAACTCCAGGTTGAAGCTGAAGCAACCGCTTTTGATTTCTTGCTTATATTTGTTTGGTTGGGTTTTTCTAAGGGTCTTTAAATACAAGACACTACTTTGCAGTAGAAGAAAACGCACGCTGGGAAACAAGAGCCTGGAGATGTGGCTGCAACAGCCTAGACCTGATCACTTCTGCATCAATGCAAAGCCTTTCCTTCCTCTGGCAGGGAGAGGGCATCTGAGTGTGGGCCCTCCATGACTGCTTCTTTATACCATTTAATGGTATGTGATTGCCCAAAGGTTTCATGAGATCCCAGAAAGCACAAATAGAAGGGACTCTCCATGGCAGTCAAATGCCCAACTGGTTTTCAGCTTCACTCCGAAGTAATGACAATACTGGAAACTGCACCTACAGAAGAATGGTTAACTGCTAACCCTGTAAAGCAGTCACCTTGTACTAATTACATGTCAGGAATGCTCATTATATAGCCTAATCAAAGTGTACCTTCAAGACAGGTAAGATATCATAGCAGTACTAAAAGATAGAAAAATAAATTCCTTTTTGCATGGATACACTACTTCACCTATTTTGGTTGTCTTATGCATTTGTTTCTGGCTGTATCCAAAGGAAAAAGGAATGGGAGTGAAAAAATTTAGGCAATCAATTTGTACAGCGTCTCTTTAATAGGATTTATTTAATATTTCAAATGTTATTAAAAGGTAAGGCAGATATTTTTAAATAGAAAGAAAACTAGTATATATGGAAGTAACTTCATAAACTGCAAAATATGTCTAAATTATGTACTGAGGAAATACCCTCAGCTAATGCAAATTTTCAGTAAAAGCAATCATCTGCCCTGAATGAATAACCTGTGCTTTAGGGTCTAGAAAAATTGTATTTAAATTGAATTTAAATACATCCTGTCATAACAAACTCCTATTCAACCTATGTCTCAGAAACTTTATGCAGCAGTAACTAATTCTTACTCATCTGGTTTTTTTCCCTGCTGATTATGCACTAATTGACTCTTTCACTTTGTAAAAAGAGAACACCTGACTACTTCAAATACCAAGGTGCAGTGATTCGGGTCAGTCAGGCAGACACAACCTGAATTACTGGGAAGTTAAACCCTCTGTTATTTGCCCTGCTATCACATTGGAAATGGCAATTTTTCATTTCAGCAGTCTTCCACAGCCCATCTGGTTTGTGACAAGCATGCTGCATTAGTTAAATTCGTCTTTTTAAAAGTTAATAATCTAAATCTCACTTCAACAATACTGACATTAGGGCCTGTGTAATAGTGGAGTTTAATACCTGCTTAATTTAGTTCCCTTAGAAGTGTTAAGCCAGTGTAAGTATTTCATACTTTGAATATTTTATTGAAAAATTGCTCAGCATATCTGAGAAGGGAATTCAAATTGCCTGAGTTTGTGGTCCATGGCTGTCACCCCAAGGCTACATCTCCTTTTTCATCTTTAGGCTTTAAAGTACAAAGACTTGTGCGTGCAGATAGTGAGGTTTTGAATGCTGGCAGAGCTGAAGAATTTAACACAGATGGAAACAACCTAAAGTCTGCTCCTGTGACAAGCTGGTTATGAAATCTTGAGATACTCCAAGAAATGAACTAAGGAATCATGACATGCTTCCCTAGACATCTGTCCTAGGCATTTACATGTAGTGTAAATCACTGCGTCATCTCAACGCTTACAAAATATTTCTGGGATAGGGAGCTACAGTCTGCAATTTGTAAACAGTGAAGTCAAGCAGAGAGAAGATAAAAGATTTGCCCAGAGATTAAAGGTGTCTGCATTTTAATTGGATAAGAGAGACAAAATAATCTGTGCAAATCTCCTCCCACTAGCTACAAAATTGAGCAGAATTCTTTGCCCTCCTCTACTGAAAACCAGCTTTTGAGTTGCATCATTTCCATTTCGTTCCCTTGGATAATCTGGAAGTGAAAACATCTAAAAATAGATGGTTTGGGGATTGTTTGATATCTACATGCTTCTCCTAATGCTTGCATTAAAACACTTCCCAAGGTTCAATGAACATTTTGCTACTTTTCTTAGCTAGCTGGTTAATTTGAGACATTTTACATAATCTGCCCTTTTCAGTAAATGCCAGTGAGTAAAGGTTTTGCTTCATTATATCTGCTCCATGTGGGTATTTTTTGAAAGCTATGCTAACAAGGAAATTATATCATGCTGGCCAAGCTGTCTCTCTTTGCCATATCCATCTGATATTTGGCCTGTGACATCGTGCTGACAGGTTTCTCAAAAGCTTACAAAGGCATAAGGCAAAGCCTTTAAATCGTATTTACCTCTGTTAAATATCAAGCCTTGTAGAATACTTTTCAGCTGCAAAGTCACCCTAAAGCCTTTTATCAGTTAAAGACTCCATGAAAAAACACTCAAAAATCTTCTTGTTGCTGTTTTAAATCCAAGTTTCAAGTACATTTTCTTACCCATATATAGGTTCTCCTCCTGTAACAAATGATAATCCATCAATACAGAGCACCTTTTCTTCTGGTTCAAAAAGGTAATTTAGATCCTTGTCTTAATCTTCCACCTGCTCCACTCCCTGAAATACATGAAAACTGAACCCTTCACAGTATGTGTTCTGTGACTATTGTGCCCAGACTTTTGCCAGGCTTTTTCTGGACAGTGAGAATGATCTCTCTCTCAGATGGCTGCTATGACAGTTTAATTACGTATTTTCAGTTAATAGCATCATTCAACAATTGCACAAATTCTTCAGGTGTGCCTATCTACCAGGAGGAAAAACATAATGTTATCCTTGCTTTTCTACATATTTTTCAGAGATTTATATATTCTCTGTAAAGAGAAAATGTAATAATAATAATAATAATAATAATAATAATAATAATAATAATAATAATAATAATAATAATAATAATAATAATAATAATAATAATAATAATAATAATAAAAAGCTTTACAAATAAAATTGAAGGGAAAATAGATGTAGATGTACATCTGTATTTTTTTCTTAGACATTTTAATTAGTATCAAGAATTTCTGCTATTATCAGGATGCTTGCTGACAAATGGATTTATGGTAAAATAAAATGGGTGAGCTCCAACATATGGTGGATGGAACCATAGAATCATAGAATTGTTTGGGTTAGAACAGACCTCTAAAACCATTGAGTCCAACTGTTTACTCAGCACTGCCAGATCCCCCACATAACTGCAGGGTGGTGATTCCCCCTCCCTGTCTCAATCACTCCATCCCTTAATCACCTTATAAGTATTATAAGGTATATATACCTTATATAGTATTTTTTTATTTCCCACAAGTTCAACAGATTGAATATCATTTCTTCTGCTTACTTCAGGACATTATTTTGGCACAAATGCTAAAACCTTGTGAGCTCTACTATGAAACTCCATTTAATTTGAATCCATTTCCCACAAAAGCTTAGGGTTGTTCTTCTCCAGAAGCAGGATTTTTCACTTCTCCTTGCTGAACTTCATGAAGTTCCTGTCAGCTTATTTCCCTGCGTCCTTGTTAAGCCCAACCTTAATGGGAATATCCCAAGGGACTGCACCAGCACAGTTACAATGCCATCAGACAGGATGGCTTTTTCTACTCTTTACTATATATAACTGCTTCATCTGTTTTATTTCCTTTTCAACATCTGCTCCAAGCATTCATCTCAGTATGACTCAGTAGAACTGAAAATTGAGGAGTTCATATTTAAGCCTGAAGGAGGCCCCAGCTCCTTTCCTTTCCGTGGTGGGGGAAGACAGAAAGCTTCCAATTTCCACCCTGAGTTCTCGGTACCCAAATCACATCTAATGGAATATGCAAATATTTCAACAAGTTTTCAAAACACTTCACTTATACAGTTTATAGCCATATGACACAGTCTGGCTTTTCTCAAGCAGATTTCTACATAAACTTGTTTCCTAAAATCAACCTGTTTTCCATTCTCAGCCACAGAAAGTGGCACTGGAAATGTAAGAAGGGGGCACTTACTCAGTATTGTGTGTATCAATGGTGCAGAAAAGTTTATGCAGTTCTTCTCCACTCAGAACTCCATCAGCAAAGTAAGCTTTGAATTCATCAAAGGACAGTTTTCCATCATCTGAAACAATAAAGAAATGGAAATGGAAGTTGACTTAATTTTGTTCATTAATTTGTTTTTCCTGTTTACTTCATGCAGTAGAAGAGGAAAGTATTAAAAGTCTCTAGGTCTTCAGCTTAAATAGCTTAAATAGCAGAAACTTTACATTTCAAATGCAAGGGTGATAATCAGCAAACAGAAGTCAAATAAAGAATCACCTTTTCCTGTTATTTAGAAGAAATTTGAAAGATTAAATTGTACTTAAGTAATAATTTATCTAAATTGATTGAGCCTTTGCATGGAGCATAGAGAATATTTTTATAGCCTAACTTCATAACTCTTTTTGGTAGCACTAAATGTAAGTTCATGTGTTTCTTTCCTTCAGTTACATACTGAATCCCTCATAGGGTACTAAACAACAGTAGAGGATAACACTAAAATGTTCTAAGCATCAGACTAATCTACAATGTATTGTGACTTAATTTTGTAGTGGTGAAAAATATATTATAAAGGCTGTATCTAATTCCTGTGACTACATGCTGTACCACAGCAGGCAGATTTGAAGACTAGAGCCGAGAAATTTCCTTCTCCTTCTACTTGCTATTATTTCATAATTTTTTTGACTGGAATATATACTTCAGATATCTTGAAGAGGTTTCAAAATTGTACAAATTAAATGTCTGCTTCAACAAAACCATTTTGAAATATTTAATATGAAAAGACAGATTGTAGCTGGAGATTTTGATCATTACAATCAAAATAAAATATCAAGATATTCAAGAGTCAGAAACCAAGATGGCACAAAAATGCAATGATAACCTAGCTGAGAATCTAAATACATTTGCCATTTGGCTCTGGTAACAGAGAAGGAATGTAAAATATTGAGTGTATGGAGCTGAGTGTTCTCATAGCTATGCTTCCTTTGGCTCTTACAGATAAAATCAATTGCTTAATCAAACCAGCTCT
Organism: Sitta carolinensis; assembly: GCA_032173965.1. Lineage (NCBI taxonomy): Eukaryota > Metazoa > Chordata > Aves > Passeriformes > Sittidae > Sitta > Sitta carolinensis. Next base: position 128,369,414 of record CM063284.1, on the reverse strand, counting down.
GCATCTTTATGCTTTGCTGGAAGGCTGATATGCATGCAAGTTATACACATATTTAAGAAACTAGTGTCTTTTGGCAACTTTTCTGAGATAAACATATGAGTTTACCCATAGAACAGCCTGGGGTATGACACAAATTATTAAACAAGTCTATTTCAGTCCTTCAAGATCATTTGTTTTATCTCAATCCAGAAAATCACTGATCCACCAACAGATTTGTTACTTTAGCTATTTTCTTTAAATTTTTGTTATCCAAGAGCAGACACTGCCTTTTAGTTCATTGCTGTTTATTCTTAATAATATTCTGAATGTTATTGACACTGAGTGACAAATCACTGAGATTGTTTCTGGCAAAACACCAGGACTTTTGAATCTGTTTGGTACTTACAGATTTCATTCAGTTACTTTTACTAAAAAAAGCTCTGATTATCCAGGGAATTTCTCTGATTTTGTATGAGTGTAACTGTTTTGCTTGAGCAGCTGGAGAGGGCTCCACTGCCAGTGGCCATCCTTGTGCTTCCTCAGTGCTCATATGAAGCTCAGACACAAAGCTGAACAAGTGCTCCCTGTGCTGTTAAACTGAAGATGCATTTGCCTAGACAGTTGTTTTTTTTTTTTTTTTCCTCCCCCAAGTGTCAAGAATAGCTTTTATTTTAAAGGCTGTGTCATGTGTCCTCAGCACCACTGCCCCCGGCACACCTCACTGCCCTTGGAGTGCCCAGATAAACACTATCTCGTTTAAGTGCTACAGAGTAGCTGAGCAGAAACCACTATTAGAGATCCTTCAATCCTTGCCACTGGCAAAGCGGCAGGGGAAGGATGAATAATGAAAGGCAAACTTCTCTGAACTATGCATTCATCAGGGAAATCAACCTTCTGCTGTATTTGCCTTGGCAATGTAATTTAAGAAGCTGTTTTGCAAGACTTTCTTGCTTTTATCTGTCTTCTCTGACATCTTTCAAAAGAAGGACTTCTTCATAAACAGGCACAGTCGCCTGTTCTTTGTCTCCCAACTGGCAGACAAATAAATAAATTGAAAATATAAACAATAAAATGCATCTCCCCATGTTGCACTTGCAAATTTAGAAATAGATTTACACAGTGGTTTGAAAGAGCCTTCCTTCAGGTTACAATTGCATTCTCACATTTATTTCAGTAAAATTCACTTGTCTATTGAATAGATATTTTTCTGTATAAAATGTGCCATGGGGATATCCCCCAGCCAGTCTGCTGCAGAAACACTAGTATAATTTCCAGGATATGCTTTGGATAGCTGATGACTTCAGTAGAGAACAGCATATCTCACAGAGGAAAGTCGCACACGCTCTCTGAGTTGAAAGGTGATTTCAGAGAGTCAAAAGGTGTTGAGCGAATAATGGACAAGGGCACAGATGTATTTGGAGCCTGTGTGCACAAAGATAATGGCAAATGGTGAGACTACAGCCAGTGAGGGAAGTAACAGTGATGTAGAAAAGGATGTCTCACAGAGATGCCAGCAAATGCTAGAAGACAACTAAACCACTTCCACTGTCCCCTATTTTGAGCATGCGGCAAGGATTGTGAGCCATTCTCAGCAGTTAAAAACAGTCTTTTCATAGCAGGGGTAACATCAGATAGAGATGGCTGAATGGCAGCCCTAGGGCTTATGGCACCTGGAAGAGCCACATGTAAGAATTTTTGGCAATCAGAGGGGAAAAACACTCTTGGCTAAACTAAAGTTCATCCTGGAGTTCACCTCAGAAGGATGTGATTTGGAAAGTCGAGCCCTCAGAGCTGTCTTGGCCCAATCAGACAGTGCTAAGCCTGCCTCCAGGCTGGCAGCATGCACACTACCAGGCAGTGAGGTTATTTAGGGTCTGGGGCTCTGTAAGCACAGATCTCTGCCCTTGTAAGCCAGGAATTAGCAAAAGAAGAAGAGGTAACAACAAGTGAAATTAATAAATCAAAAAGCTCTCTGTGGCAGAAAGTATTTATTCACCAAGAAGGTACAACAGGGACTAGGAAATGACAGTGCTCAAAGTCACTTCTGCCATGGGAAAGCCAAGGACCAAAACACAACTGCATCCAGGCTCTCACAGTTCTCGATGGGAGCTCAGTTTCTAAATCTCTTGTGGATCCCTTTATGGATTTTTGAATCCATCTGCCTTTATAGAACTTAAAGGGAAGGCAGTGCAAATGTGGGTGGCTCCTCCCAGCTCACCTGCTCTTGGGGACCTGCTGTGGGACTTGTCCTTTGGAAGGAACTGACAGTCCACACTTGCTCTAAAAGGTTTGGATCAGATTACTCGAGTGCTAAAAGATACTGCCCCTTACACAGAGAAAACAAGGAATTGGTGGGGAGGCACATCACAACAGACATAGATGGACTGAACCAGATGCAAAAAGATGAAACCCACATGATTTATTGGAATGTGGCACACAGGCTGGAATCAGACCAAGAAAGATCTGCCAAAATAACAAATTTCAGTGCGCCACGGCAAGCATTCTAATAATATCAACTAGGTCCCAGTCATAAGGGGCTACATCAGAAAAAGCACAGACATAGGTGAAAATTTAAAGAGTCTGGGCAAATGCACAAAACTTTCATTGACTCTGATCTGTATTGTATGTTGATATAATCAGAAATAAGGATTTTGAGCCATTATTGAGCATTGGTTATGCTGGAAAGACTTAGCACAAATAAACAAGTGATTCTAAGGATAACATGAAGAAGGTTTAGGTTATTTCTATAGAAATATTTTTGGGGATCTGAAGCGGAGTCCAGACATGCAGCACTTGAAAGACCCAGGGGGTGAGATGGGGAATCCCATCCCAGGCTGAGCCTGGGCTCTGGAACAGGATGCAGGCTCATGTCTGTAGTGGATGCAGATTGTGGATCCAGAAGCAAACAGCAATGTGGTGAGAGTTCATGGGATGTACTGCAAGGGTTTTGCCTTACTAATCCATTCACTGAGTAACTTGGGAGCTTAAATCAGGGATGCTACAGTTGAAAGAATTTCTGTTCTCTAGCTTCTGTTTAGAAAATGTGCTCTGCAGAGTCATTCAGTAAATCTGTAGCTCAAACATGGCCACTTTGGGCCACTCAGACCTGGCTCTTCTGGGCATCATGGTGCATAGAACTTCCCCAAGGAATTCCTGCACATTGCTGTTTTTCTCCAGGAAGGTCACACAAGAGATGGGTCACCCTGTCATGCTGTGACCTCTCTGGCCAGTCCATATGGAGGGGAGAGCCCGTGCACTGATGCAGCTGCCACTGAGCAGAGTTTCTGGAGCAGACTCTGGGCTAGCTGAAGACCTCATGATGTGTCAGGATGTTATAGCTCCAGGTTAGGAGACACTGGCCTAAATAAAAATGCTGAAATCAAGGACTTGGCATTCTTTGCTTTGATATAACTCCAAATTTTTTCATGGAAAAAACTTTAACCCACAAAGTGGCAATCTTGAGAGCCTGCAGGCCAAATCTGAGAGTTCACTTTAGGGAAGATTCAAGAGACCCCTTTCCCAAGGTGCTTTCCCTGCCTCTCAGAGGCATATTCCCTTAATCCTCTGGCACAGTATAAACTTGCACTCTGGTAAACAAGCTAGAGCCACCAAGAAGTCACTGCTGCAGTGAGGCAGCCTTCAACCTGCCAGAGCTCACCTACAGACACATGAGCCAATGTTCAGCTGCAAAGTCAGTGTTTATTCTGCAATGCCACTGTCAATAAATACTGAATAGGAAAACACCTATTCTGATCTCTGCAAAACTGACTCTGGAGTCAGCATTGCAATATTTTCTCCTGATGATCATAGAGGTGCAATTCAGAGACATCGTGGTTATTTTCTGGAAATCTTCTTGGGTCACTCAAAAGCCTATAATCTGTGAATCAATCCCTTTGGTAACAGACACCAGTGAAAGGGACAGGGTGCTACTGCTGTATTTACCTTATTTTAAGGAATCCTTTATTTATGACTCACAGTTTTTGTTGGGCCAATGTTTGCATGGTTTTAGAGCCGGGTTGAAATCCCCAGATTATTTGAATCAATATATTACATGTATTATCACAGTACTTTATACAGTTTCAGAATTCTACATTTAAAAGCATGGTGTTCCTGCTCTGTATCATGGTCTTCAGGGGCACTGAATTAAGGCATATAACAGAATGCAAAGATCAGTCTCATCTGGTTATTTTTTATTTTACAGATCCTAGTCGAAATACATTAAAAAAGATACTTTTTTTTTTTTTTTTTTTGGGGGGGGGAAGCTTACAGTGAGTGCTTGTTTGAAATGCAGAGAAAAAAATTAAACCAGACATAAATGCAGTGATTCTGACATTAATAAGATTCTGTTGCAAGTCCACTGGTTGCTTGATATTCAGGTTTGTTAATCTATGGAGCTTTAGTCTCCTTTTGTTTAAAAGGTTTTAAAATTTTCCCTCCTTTGTTTGCAGTCATTCCTGACTGCCTGAAGCATACTGTTTACAGTCTTCCGTAGGGTTCAGGCTTTTTGGGTTTTTATGAAAATGTCTCCTGTAGCAGAGATTACCAATGATGTTTTCAAATACTTTCCTCTTAGGAACTTTAAGAACGTTTGAGGTATACGTTTTACTTTTTCATAATAGCTGACTTGTTTTTCTAAATCAATTAAAGCATCTATATACAAACCATCTTTCCCAAACCTCTCATATTAGAGTTGCCCTCCTTAGGGCTTAGAGGAATCCAAGAGCTTGGGGGCAGAAGCTGTTAAGTTTGGAACAAGACCATAATCAAATACCAAGTCGAATTTTGTGGAGGAGAGGCAACTGAGAGGACCTCCTCCTTGGAGGCAGGGCTAGGAGTCACTCCTGCCAGGTTTGACTGGATGGACACTGAAGAGTTCCAAGAGGAGTCTCAAACGCCAGAGCATGCCATGTTTCTAGGGCAGAGGAGCAGATCCAGAGCTGGAGATCATAGACAGACTCTGGTAGAACACAAAGGCAGTGGTCCTCTTCCCCAGAGGGATGGGAAGGAAAAGGACCCCTACCATGATGCCAGCAAAAGCAGGGCACTTTTCTCTAGTTAATTTGGGGTGCTGCTTGTCTTTGGTCTGTGTTGACCCATCAGTGTTGAGGTACCTTCCCTGTCCTGAAAGAAGACTCTCATTCTTGCAAGATCAAGGGTTGCATTCTCAGTTGATTATTATTTTTTTTTTCCCCACCTATTTTGACGGTCAGACTGTGATCAGATTTCTGCAATGTAGTCTGTATTTGAAATTCCATTCCTGTGCTAAGAGGAGGGAATTCTGGCAGGAGGCAATTCTAATTTGGCACATGTCATAGCTGCATGGTTAGAAGAGGCCCCTGGGTGACTTTCACCAACAACTGATGTCATTTCACTTGACTGCAGCTCCCTGCAAGGATAATGGGGTGCCCCATTTTATCAGGAGATAAAAGACACCTCATTCAGTAAAGCACATACAGGTGCTGCATTCACATATATGTGAGGCAACAACTGTTGCCTGTGAGATGAGGGCAGTAAAATTTTTTTTGGTTAGGAAAGATTGCATTTGGCAATTCCAGTTTCCCATTTTTCTTTGCTCCCTCCCTTGCAGGCTAGAGACAATATTTTACTTTTCAAGAGAAATTTAATGTATTTGATTTTGTTTTAAACAGTAAAAGAAATTAAACAAATGAAGATTTTTCCTTTTAGCTGAAATGTCTTCCAAATTAGTTCTGTGTAAAATCCACATACTTTCCTCTGAACACATGGAATTCTACAAAGTAAAGCAGACCAAAATTTCATTTTCTTTTTGACATACAGACCTGAAACTTCTCCTTTCCAAAAAGGTCAATATGCAGCATCTCACCTTTATGAAATTGCTTTTTACCCCTCAGGATTTTCTGTTGCTTTTGTCAATACTATGAACCATATGGCTCTTAAAAATCCTTCCTTCTGCTTTGTTCTCCCTTTAAAAAAATCATATGACCTTTTCATTTATGGGAGATGTATGGATTGGCTCCACAAAAAGCAGAGCTGCACAGCCATGAAATAAGAATTACAGATTGAGTTTATGAAGCTGATCCTCCCATGGAATCTCTGCATAGCTGATATTTCCAGAAACAGGACAATAACAGAATGATGTACGTACCTGGGCTGGCAAAGCAAGAAGCCATTTGTATGACTTCATTCACATGGCTGTTTGCTGAAGGGCTTTATTAATTGATCACAGATGTCATAAGTTATTGTAGCATTTCTGAGTACCAGCAGTTCAGCAGCATTTCTTGGCTCTTTTGATCTCTCATTTTATATTGCCTTTGCAAGAATATTTGTTTTTCCTTGCTGTGGAAGGCTTACCTGAAGTCCCACAGTCCACAAATTCACAGTAAAAATGCTTATACACTACTCCTATTTATCAGCTTGATCCACTTTTTTTAAAATATATTTTTTCTTTGCTGTCTAGCAAGAATCTAGGGAAGTATTTGATGATGTATTCTCTGAAGATATTTTAACCTCACAAAGCAAATGAATACAGGAGAGAAGGTTCTATTAAAAGTATATGGGAGAATTTAACAGGGCTGTGTCATGAACAGTAAAGCAGTATTTGTTACTGAAAGCCAATAGTTGGTTTCCTGTAGCACAGAAAGGTGACACTGAAAGTGTAAGTAGACCAGTCATTAACCAAAGCTAATAATTTATGGTGACAACAATGTAAACATTTTTCAAGTGTTCACGTATCCAATAACCTTTCAGAAAATGTACTTAACTTTACAGCCTTGAAACAAACATCCCTATCAATGTGGCACAAAGCCTGTGCATTGCTAGATTAGCAAAGTGGAAGTTTCATGGGCAATTGATGGTTGAGCAAACACAATTAAGGCCCTAAAGCTGAAATAATTTCCCAAGTTCATGGACTTAAATTAATGTCATGTGTCTGGCTCTAAGGAGCCAGTTTCTGATATTGACACAAGATTTAACCAATGAAGAGAGCGGGTACGCCTTTGCGAATGCACCTTTAATGCCCGGCAGGCCCGGCAGTCGCTCTCTCTGTCTGCCGACCTTTGAGGGAGGCGGCGGCGGGCCGGGTGCGGGCGGGCCCGCTCGGCCCGGCCGGGATTCTCCGCTCCTGGAGGGGCGGGAGCGGCTGCCGAGCCCTCCCCGAGGAACCCACCGGGCCCGGCCGGGAGGGGCAAAGGAGCCGGCAGAGCTTTTGTTCCAATCGAGCTACCGAGCTACGCTAGCCGAAAGCTGTATCGGCACCAAAAACAGCTGTACAGCAGAGACTAACACTTGTATTGACACTAAGCTGTACGGCGAGAACTAGCACCTACACTGGCACTGACAGAGCCGGGCAGCGGAAACCGGCACTAGGAGCCCCGCAGTTCGTGCTAAAGGCGACCTTAAAGCCAAGAGCAGCCCTGACCCCCGTTCCAAACTGAGAGCAGCTGGCACAGCTCACATGAAGTTGGCAAAAGAGAACGTGGCCAAGAAAAAGAAGCAAAGAAAGCTTGTTTCTAATACAAGACAAACAAAATTGACTTTTTTCAGCGTTACAAGACTTTATACTCAAAAACCACTAATTCTCTCTTAGGCTAAGAAAGAAGAAACGAAGCGAAACTTTGTAAGAACAACCACATAAAATTAAAGTCAGTAAGAAAAGAGATTTTAAATTGAAAGGATTTTGAAAAGTTTGTCTTAAGCTTAAGCTGTAAAATTCTTTTGTGAGGCTATGGTAAAGATATACTTGATATATTAAACTTTAGGTTTTCCCCAATAAATTCTAGAATGCTTTAGAGAGGTTGTAGCGTTCTATCCACAATCATGAGCAAAGACACCAGTATTAGAAGTTTGATGAGAAACCTCGGCCCCAAAAATAAAAAGAGAAGACCTCTGTTCCCAACGAGAAGTGAAAAGATGCTAAAACAGCTCATCCTTAAAATAGTACCCCAATAAGCTAACATAAACTAAAAGCAGTTGTGAAAAAAACTGTAAAAAATTTAAAAAAATTTACAAAAGCAAATCTCAAGCAACTGCAGTTTGTGAGAAACGAAGCCACAAAAGTTTTTTTCTTGTAGAGAGTTTTCCATAACATTAACAAAAAATACTTTTCTCTCTAAATAAACTAAAGAAAAACTATTTCTAAAATTGAAGAACTAAGATTTTTCTAATGTTATTCTGTACATCGTTGAAAAAAAAAAGTGTAGAGAATGAAGAAAAAGGATGTTCTAATTTCTAATTATTCCTTTTTTTGTTGTTGACCTATTAATAAAGTTGTTCTTTGTACCCTTTCAAGTTTAATCCTGCTTTGTTATTTTCTCCTAATCCACAGCAGAAAATAATCCCGCCACATATTTCAGCGAGCCAACCAAAAAGACTCTAAAATTAGCAAACCTAAATTCCCTATACATAATTAGTATTTCTACTTAGTTTCAAGATAAAACTACGATAATTAATAGAACTGAAGTGACTGAACTTAGCCACTTTTCTGCCAATATTATGTTGTAAGGAAACCATATACAAGTAGGAATACCAGTGACCGAAGTCTCTGGGGCTGATGTGGTTTTGTATTGTTCTGGAACAAGCAGGGCAGATACAGACATAATATTCCAAACACCATGAGTAGGTCTGAGGGGATGCCAGCAGACCTTTGCTGTAGTTGGCAGGTAACTAAGCTAGAGATGCACCACTGAAGGTTCCTGGGGTCCTCCTCCTCCTCATGCCCAGACCTTACCTTGGAATTCAACTTGCACCATCACTGCCCATGCAAACCACTGGCAAGTTGACTGAGTGAGATAACAAAGAAAACGCTACCAAAAACTGTCACAGTGATGGATTCTGTATCTCCTAAGCTCTCTGAAGGAGCCTAGCATGGTCTTGTGGGAAGTGCCAGTTGCTGCACGTGAACTGGGGCTGGAATAGTAACCAGAAGTGTGCTGTGGAGGTGAGATTTCTCTCTCAGCAACAGTAAACAGTTATTCAGCATGCTGTTATACCACCCAACTGCACAGTAGCCGCTTGCTTCCCAAGAGTTCTTCCTTATAAGTTATTATCACTGATTTTCTCAGTGGTATCCATTTGCCTTCTCTTTATTGAATGCACACAATATCTGTTTTCTGAGGACTGAGTGGACTGGGAATTACTTCTCAGGGTTAAACATGTCTGATCCGTGGATTTGACACTGTTCAATGCTTTTCTGGTTAATAAAAAAACTTATGACTTCTGTGCAATAAATATATAAGCTGGATTCAAGGGTTTATTCTTCCTACTGTCACACTGAAAAAACACAAAAATTAGTCTGATTTCTGGATGTAGCTTATGGTGTTTTAAAAAAGTAGTAAGATGGAGCTATTAACAAGTGTTTCAAACTTTCTTGAGTCAGTGTCACCAGAAAACACCTGCATGCACCCAAAGTGCAAACCAAACACAAATGCCAAATCTTGAAAACATCAGATCTGTCCTTAAAGAAAGAGCACAACACAATACATGGCACTGAATCTGCCAGAAACATAAAATGACATGAGGGATGTCTGTTTTTTCTGTTAGGATGTTTAAACCATGTCTTAATGCTGAATTAATGATGGATTCTTTTTTTTTTTTTCAATGGAAGGGGCAACACATGCAAGCAATCTTACCATTCTTGTCTGCTCTTCTTAATATCTAAACAAAAAGAGAGACAGAAAGAACACCATCAATTTTTTATTTTGTATGGGTTCTTCTTAGTACACATTTGTGTTTTGGGCTCTACATCATGTTTTCACAAAGCTGAATAAAATTTTAAAGTTCTTAATGTGTCTCCATCCTTCCCTCAGAGTATTGTTTTTTTTAACTCCTCCCTTGCTGTGTGCACTAAAAACCAAGACCATAACAAGATGCACTTTATTTTCTAGTCTGTTTATGGATTACAAGGATGATGTTCAGGCACAAAACCTGATACCATATGGCTACCATGATACTGGATTCAGATTTGAGAGAAGTGGCTTAAAGAAGCAGAGCAAGAATGATGGCTGGGGGGATGTGCTGAGCATCTGAGATGGTGAGAAAGACTCATGGTTTGTGGGGGTGGAGGAAGACAAGGGATAAGTCAGGAGAGTTGCTGGGTGGCACAAAGGGATCAAGACTCAGTTTAACAGGCTACTTCAGCCTGCACTGCAATGGGGAGTCATCCAGGAAATGCTGCAACGAGTGTAGGCAAGGCAAGAAAGTGAATCTTCAAAATGTAGCTTCTATTGCTGCTGTGAATATATCAGTGAAGTGTTTCAACATGGTTACATATATTTTTGAGAGCTGACAGCAATGGAAATATTCTTTAGTTTATTAAAATGTTAGCAGAATTTAAACAGCCTCTGCAGCACATGCCATGACTGTTCTGCTCCTAGAAGTGAAACCAGAGAGGATAGACCCAAGTGCCAAGCTCTGCTGGAGCACCTTCATGACTGTTTTGTGTAGGGTGGGGTTGTCAGGGAACCGACAGTGTAGTGACCCACATGCAGGACTTCATAGATGGTCTCTGAGCTAACTTCACATTGGACCAAATTTACAGCACATAAAACATGAAATATACTTAGTAAGATGACATTTTCCTTCCCTATTTATCCAAATAAATAATACACTCAATTTTCAGTATAAGGATTGGACTTTTGAAAGGATGCAGCAGTGGAGTTTCAATCAAATAGAAATGTCCTATAACCGTAGGTCAAGAGTGGCAAAAGTTTCTGCATAAGTAATTAAAAAAATTGATTTAAAATCAATTATTTTATGTATTTATTATTTTTATAATTATTATTTAAAACTTATATTGATTTGTTTTAATTAATTAACCCCAACTTTAAGGAAATATTAAAAACCTTTAGACACTTGAGAGGGAGTTTGACAGAAGACAAGGGAGGAGGTTGCTTTAGCAATCACATATCATTCTCATTAGGTTTCTGGGGAGAGAATACTTATAAAAGTGTTTAGTGACAGGACAATGGGGAATGGCTTCAAACAGAAAGAGAATAGGTTTAGATTAGATGTTAGGAAAAAAATCTTTACTGTATGGGTGCTGAGGCACTGGTACAGGTGGCCCAAGGAGGTTGTGGACGGCAGTGCTCGAGGCCAGGTTGGACAAAGCTCTGAGCAACCTGGTCTAGTGGAAGGAGTCCCTGCCAATGGCAGGGGCTTACAACTGTGTGATTTTTAAGGTCCTTTCTGACCCACACCATTTTATGATTCTGTAATTCTATTCCCCAGTGGTATCAGGACCTCAGTGCCTGCCCTTTCTGTGCAGCCTTACAACAAACCTCTTGTTGCCTGGTCTAATTTAAACGTGTTTATATAGGTGGGGGTACTTCACTGAGGAGTAATCACACACCTACACACCTCCAAATATCTAAATTATCTGTGATATGAATGTACTCTTACAGCATGAAAAGACCCCCAGGGTCCAGTCCCTGCTTTGAAGCAGGCATGGTTTGGATTTAAGGTGTTCCTCCAGATATAAGAGGGGAATCACAGAAACAGCCTCCCTCCCTCCTATTCACAGGTTTGTGAAAAGTATCTGTTTTCCTATAAATGTGAACCTGGTGCTGGTTTAAGAAAATGCTGAAAATGAAACAACTAATTTTATTTTGAATTATCTTTTCTACTTTAATGAAATAAAAAATTTTCAGATTATCAGGTAATCTGACCATGTGCAGTTTCCTAACCCAGTGTGCTGAATTAAACTGGGGAGTTGGCTCCATTTAATGTTTTTTAACTCTTTCTTGGAAAGTTAGATTTCTGTTTTTGTGATGTATGACTATAATTCTCCCATTTCTTTTACAAGTGGTACCTCTGAGACAAAAAAAGTAATAAAAATCTGCATTTTCAATATACACTTGAATTGAAATAATAGAAGTCAATAAAAAGCCTTATTTAAAAGACTTTCTGTGGAGGCTAGAGAAATCAGGAGATGAGTAGATGAGGGTTGCTTGAAATAATTTGGGGAAAGGTTGGGGAAGTTGAAGTGGGCATATTAGAGAAAACATAGATAAAGAGTCCTTTAATGCAGAACATGCTATTTTCAGCTGATATTGTGGAATAACACCAATACAACAGCTGGTCTGAAGCGGATCAAAGTTGGTAGAATCAAGATTTGTAGTTGGTAGATCAAGATTTGTAGGTCTCACCAAGGTCAGGGGATACTTTGAAAATTTTTGAGTGGGAGTTTGCCTTTTACCAGGATTTACCTTGGAACAAAGAAATGCTCTGTGCTGCGCAAATTTAGAAAAAAACCCCAAAACTTCACAGCTGCGCCTTGAAAGATGCCACTCCCCAGTCTAGCACAGCATCTCTCGGGGGTTGCCTGGCCAGATGCACATCAGGGCACCTCCCTGGGCTCACCCTCAAAGGGCTGAGGGGCTCAGGATTCTCTGCACATTGACCTTGGGCACCTCAGATTCCTCAGGGTCTAAAGGGATGGGAAGAACCTGCATGGTTAGTAAAAAAAAAAAAACCTTTATAGGGTGAGAAGCTCTTGTGAAAAGTGCCCCACCTTCCCCCATCCCAATAAAAAACAATAAAATTTGAAGCAATTTATTTGGTGAGTGTTTTCACCCAGAACCTCTCCTAGCCACCCCCAAACACTAACCAGCTCTCCTCACACATGCAGCAAAAGGGCAAGGGGAAGGGGGAAAAGGAAAGGATAAGGAAAAGGGAAAGGCAAAGGCAAAGGGAAGGGGAAAGAGGGAAGATCCACAGTCTCACTGGGCTTCACCCCGTCTACCGAGGGAGGAGATAACAGATCAACAAAAAAACCCAAAACCCAACACAATAAGAAAAGAAAATAAAAGGGGGTAAGTATGGCGAGCAAAAAAGGCAAGAGATAAAGGCAAAACATAACGAAGCAGGTGCGCCCTCGCCAAGCGCTCCCTGCGGAAGGATGGGTTCCGTGCCGGGGTGCCCGCGCTCAGCTCGCGGAGGATGCGCAGCCCCGCTCCGCCCGCCGCAGCGCCTGCCCGGGGCCCGGCCCTGCTCCCTCGGGGCCGAGCCGCCCGCCCGCCCCGGGAAGGGTAGGAGCCGCGGCGGCCGCTGCTCCCCGCCGGAGGGGCGCACGCCCTGCTGCATCCCTCACGCGTGCTCTGGCGACACTCGCTTTCTCTCCGTGAGAGAAACTTGGGTCTTGCCATCTGTCGGGCCACGTTTGGTCCGCCTTCCCCTTCGGCGCAGGCACCTTTGGGAGACTTTTCTGGAGGAAGCCCCGAGAGCCCAGACCGAAGATGAAGGCCTGTGCTTGCACGCTGACCTGCGGGGACAGCTGCGCCCTGCGAAAGCGCTCGGCCTTCGTAATAAGATGCTCGAATATAATATATCCCCCCTCAAAGTGGATATCCTGGCCAAAAGTCAGGAGCTGCAGGGACGGGGAGCTGCGGGACGGGCCCGGAGCGGCTCGGCGGGGTGCGGGCAGGGAGGGAGAGGAAGGCAGCCCTGAGGGGAGCTCCCCCCGGCTTACTGCAGACCCGTGCCAAGGAGTATGGCACGGACATCGCCTAACAGGGGCTTTGGCTTTGTGCTCCCACCGCACACCACGAGCAGATGGCATCGCAATTATACACAACAGTGCTATGTATTACGCTACAGTCAGTGATTACTCTATATGACACTCTGCTTCTTAACAAATATTAGCGTGAAGTCTTTGTTTTAAAACACCTTCATGGGTGAAAAGCCTCAGCCGTGGTGTGACTTGAAAGCTTCTGCTTCTTCACCTCCCTTTCCACATTTCAGAGGAGAACCTGAGAGATGGAAGACAAAACTGTCCAATTGGAAAGAGCATTTCACAGGGTGAGCAATTTTTATCTCAATTCATAAAGGTGGCTTGAAAAAGAGATGGAAAGATCATCTCAGGCTATTTTTGCTTTTTAGTAATACTGAAAGGCTTTCACTTATTCTGATTTTTATGATGGAAGTATGGGAATATATTTTTTTACAGGGAGATGAAAGAAGAAAAAATTCCAAAGGTTGTCTGAAGAACCAGGAGGGTGAGTGGAAATAAGAGCAAGTTTCTTTAGACTTTAGAGGGGCTTGTTTTTGTTAATTTTTGTAAAAACAACATTAATAATTGTCCTAGTTTAGGGTAAATTTGGGAGAAAACCTCCAGAATGGGACCCCTCTAGAGAGCAAACCCACAGGGCCCCTCCCCCTAACCGGTTTGTGAATGATTCCTCAGAGAGAAGTGGAAAGAACCTGCTTATTTAACAGGCACAGCACCCCCCGCACACAAAATGAACAATACCGGATGACAACACTCTTTCACCGCTCTGATAAGATGACAAATTCAGAAAGTCTCTCTTGGGAGTGGTCGCTCTGTTGTCAGTCCCTCCGGCGCTGGTAATGGCTGCTGCAGGACACAAGGCGCAAACTCTCGGTGTTTCCCAGGTCCCACTCAGGATCAGGTTTGAGTGGTTACAAGAAAAGAAAAAGAGGGGAAAAAAAAAAAAAAAGCAAGAGCAAAGCAGGAGCAAAAGCAGAAGCCAGAGCCAAGCAAAAAGAGCCAAGCAAAAATGCAAAAACCACACTATGTACTGCCCCGTCTCTGTGTCCCACCAGTCGTGGGGGTAGCAGGCTGAAAACAGAACCAAAACAAAACTTTTGCCCTTCAGAGCCCGTCTTGAAGGCACAGAACATGATATCCAGCCTAACAGAACACATGAATGGGGATACAAGCATCACCCTAGGACGTTAATTTACATATTTAACTTTTCTGACCAATTCTGTCTTGGAATAAAAAGACCTTTGATGAAGAACCAGTATCTTTCCTTTTTGATTAGCCTTAACATTCACTAAGAATATTTTGTTTGTCTAGAGAAATCTTCCTTCAAAATTGTAAGAAAAAGTATTGTGCCATCTTGACATTTTTCAGGCTAAAACTTGAAACATGAGACTCAAAAATGTGTCATAGGGCTTTTGTTATATGAGAAAGTTGTGAGTAGAGTATATGTGAAACTTACTGACGGTAGTTTTAATACCACTTTAAATTACCTGAAGCAATATCTCAATTTTAACGCCACAAGCAGAATCAGAGCTCTGAATTTTGCTGTGTTCCATATTCACTCAATGATCTCCCCCTGTATCTGAGCAAGAAGACGTGAGGAGATGGGAATGCAGCTGCATGGTGCCCTGTGATGGGGCAGTCCAGGTAATGCCTTACTGGGAGGATGATGGCTTTGTGACCTGCCCAGGTGAGGTTAACAAAGGTCAGCACTCAGTGGCATGCTCCCTTCTGCAGCCACAGACCTGTGCTACTCACCATTTATTACAAGAAATTAAAGTGTTCTCTGTGTGTCTGAGGATAAAACCTAAAAGACCTTTGTTTTTTCTTGCTGTGTGTCAAACCATTAAGCTTTTATTTAGAAACCAGCTATTTTACCAGCATCTTTGCTCATGTGAAATGAAGTGGTCAGTCAGTGTGTAATGATTTTGCCCTTTAATCTGGGAAAAACAGACAAATGAAAGCTGGCAGGAAGAGCTACCTTCCACTTACTGTGCAGTGGACTGTGATGTGCAACGAGAGCCGTCAATGCTGAGATAGATAAACAGCAAAACTTCCTTTTTACTGAGGAAATGCAAGCTATCCAAGTGTCTAATTGAGTTACTAAACCACTCCATGATTCCACACTCTATGTGTGTGGCCTCTAACTGACAGGAAAAATACTGTGTAATGCTTATGTCAAAATATAACCTTTCCAGCAGAAGGACAGTACTATTTGCACTTGGATCTCCTTTATGGTCTTTTTTTTTTTTCACTGCAGGAGCTGACTGGTAGGTATCCAAAGGGCTGAGTCAGTATTATACAGAGTCCTCCTTCAACTTTCAAAACCTGTTGTTTTGTCATTGTTTGACTGTCTGGTCTGGTGCTCTGTAGGCCAAACCCAAACCCAGCCTCTGGCTTGGGTACTCACATGCTTCCTCTGTAGCTGCTCCCTCATAACTTTTCTTGATCATAAAGAAAAAGCAGAGAAAATTAAGATTCAGTATGTTTGTTGCCATGGCTTGTAAAATGAGCGTAAACAGAGGAAGCAGAAGGCCACCTTCCTTTTTCTTCACTTTGTGTATCACACGTGGACTAATCTGAGCCAAGTGAGGACCCAGTATCTTTACAGCTCAGTGTTCCTAGGAACTGGACTCTGATGATGAAAAATTAAGTCCTCCTCTATAAGATATAGTAACTGTGCCAGTGACAATAAGGGTAATTGTACAAAAAATTGTACAAAATCCCAGAAGGAGCGTTGGTGTGCCTGGAAAACCTTTAGGTCACCCTCCTATACACCTAGGAGTGGGTGGCTAGTTCGTTCATCGGATGAAAATCACCTCAAGGCTCCCAGCTCTGGGAGTTCACACCCTCAACCTGATCCTGTCTGGGACAAAGCCAGAGTCTGCTCCCATGGCTTTCCTGCCCCCCTCCTTTCCCTCTGGTCCCGTATCCACTTGGTGGTAGAAAGGAAAACCAAAGGCCTTATTGGAGCCACAGGGCTGTTCAATGGAAAGTCAGTGCAGACAACAGCAATAAACATCAGCAGGTGAGCCTGGATGCAGTCTGCATGGATTGGAGCTCTTTCCTAAACCACCAGGAAAATAAATACAATGTAAAGCTGTTGTGAGAGACTGAAATGTTAGTGTTTAATGACTCAAAACAGTCGGTCATGTGTGGAGGCAGCAGGGTGCTTTATTGAGGCCGGGTTTGCACCCCCTGGCCAAGGGGGAGGAGGGAGGGTGAAGGGGCACCCAGCAGCGACTATGGCTCATGTTGAGACAAAGCCTGCTGTGAGACTGGATGGATAAGGCAGATATTTACTCATAAGATCTAAGAAAAAGAATTAAGGAGAGGATCAAATCTTAAGGGTCAGAAGCAAAACAATGTGAAAGCACAGTGAAAAATTTGTACTTTTATTTTTTGTATCTGCAACATTCCCACAAAAGAAAAAGAAAAAAAGGTAAAAGAAAACTGCTATTGTTAGTCTGCAGATAAAATTATTTCATAATGTCCTTGTTCTGGATAGAACAGGGTTAATTTTTTGCAGTAGCTGGGAGGGAGCATGACTAGGGCACTGAGGTTATTCTGAACTACCTTATGTCATTGCTGGGGGCAGGGGAAAGGGACACTTTTTCAGGGAGAAGGCATTCCTTCCAATCGAGAAAACATGGTGTTTTTTATTATTGGAGTTTTTTTCTCCCTATGTGAATAGTTTCTTTTCTTATAACCTCTGTCATTAGTATTGTTGCTACTACTGCTCATTTTCTTATCTCATTTTTTTTCCAGTAGATTGTTCTTACCTTAGCCCATGATCTTTGCCTTTTGTGCCTCCGATTCTCAATGCCATCCCAGTGAATCAGGGAGGGGAAGGGCAAAGGGGAGTGGGTGTATGGTTTTGGAGAGTCTCGGAGGGGACAGTTAATTGGAAGTACCATTTCTAAACAATGACATATATTTAATCCAAACCCAAAGTAGTTCAGTTCACAGCACCTGTAAGGCTCAGGTATAAACAATGGTCCTGAGAAGTCCATACACTCCTGCCCTGTTCCTCCTAAGAGGGGGGGATTATAAGGTTATTTGTATTGCAAAGCTTTAATCACTAATTGTTTATCAAGCCTGGAAGAACAGTTTTCCACACAACTGAAGATGGGAATAAGACTCCCCCAAAGAGTTTATTCCGATCTTAAGTGTCCTAGTCTATAAGAGCTCAGAAGGAGCTGTTGACTACAGAGTACTTTTGGGAGTCTGGTTAATTTATTCAGAGGCTTGAGGCTAGTTGGAATGTGTAAATAACTACAGTTTCTTCCATGTGTGTGCACCCTCCTGCCAAATGGCAACCTATATGTAACATATGTTGTTACCGTGACTGCCGCTGAGAAAAATGCCAAAGGCCTTGTGCCTCACAGCTGGGCCAGAAATGAGCATATATACACATCAAATAGACAGTACAGCAATCTGGGAGAGAGTCTGAGACCTGTGACAAGGAGTGATGGTTTTGACTTTGGCAAAGCTTCAGTGCCTGAGCTCTGCTTTAGGTGCACAAATATTCTTCTAGGTGTAGGCCATTGTCCTTCCTGTTCAACTGGGAATCCAATAAAAAGATCATAGATCTGAGAAGAGTATCTCAAACTCATTTCTGTAGCTGGATTTAAGGGTTTTTTTTTAAAGAAAAGCTGTATTATTCCAATGGCTTTTTAACTGAAGAATTTTCTCCCTACTTTTCCCAGGCAGATCCTCAGAGATACATCTCCCATGAAACAGTACCTCATGTGATGATTCCAGCTCTTTTCTTTGCTTTTCAGTTTGAAAATCCCTGGCAGTTGTTGAAATTCTGCTGTCTGAAATGACCTCCTGGTTTATACCAATTCGGTGATTTCATCTCTTGCAGCCATGCTGACAGCTCAGATTATGCAGGCAAAACCCTCTCCCCAGTTGGGCAGCGCTCACAGCCTAGAGTAACATCTCCTGGTACTTCTTACCTCAAGGAAAGTAAAGGGCTCTTCAAGGCCTTTTTGGCTGATGCTTTGATCATATTGCTAACAACTGTAGCTGGGACTCTGTTTTGCTTTCTGTGGATCTTTGCAGGGAACTGAATTCTTGCAGAAAGAGCAAATACCATCTATTTTTTAAAAAGTCTCTAGCAATTTTATATTGCCAGAGAGTTCAGTGCCAAACACTGTCTGCCCTCCAACTGTTATCATGCTCAATCCTAGGCTAAGGAAAATAATGGAAATAAATGTAAAAAAAAGGAGGGAGAGATGTGATTTTTATCTGTTAATGATTTTGACAATAATGAGTACAATAATAATTAAATATTTAATATAAGAATTAATAGATGTTTATTTGAAATAAAGAATCACTTCTGCTATTTGACAGAAACAAAAACCTTAATGCAAACTGAATACAGGTTTGGACAAATTGCCATGCAAATGCAACTCTGTATGAGAACTGAAATAATTTCTGGTAACATATGTCAAAGTTTTGGCTTGCTTCTGAACATTGTGCTTCTTTGGAGAAATTCTACCAAAGAATTTCTGCTTATAGATGGGGTTTGAGATTGAGTATAACAGTATGTGATTTGGACAGATATATCCCACTAATGCTGCCATTATGTGGGTGCCAGAATTGTGGGCGCTGGTTCAATGCCCCAGTGCCAGCCCAGCCCATAGACAGCTAGGTTAAATTCCTGGCAATATTCTGCAGGATCCTAAACAAAGAATTTATTAGCACTGTTATACCTAGGAGCCCCTGGATCCACAGATTAACTGCAAAGAGAGAGTGCACCCTCTCCCATCATCCTTGTCATTAATGAAGATACTATATTATGCTGGTCCCAGGATCAGTCCCTGTGCTGCCCCACTTTTGTGACTGGCCTCCAGCTGGCCAGGAGAGGCTGAAAGAGCTGAGACTGCTCAGCCTGAAGAACAGAAGGCTCCTCAGTGCATTTACCTATAAAGATAGGGGCAGGAAAACAAAATTCTACAGATACGCATGTGATTTCAGAATATGGTTGCTCCCTGCAACACGAACAGGGAAGTGTAAACAAGATTTTAGGTGTGTATTCTCTACAAAAACCAGAACACAATCATCAAAGGATGTAATAAACAACAGGGACATTGTATGTGTTTCACTGTGAGAGGTGTGTTTAACTTTCAGAGACTGGTTGTACAAATCTCTTACTTACTAGGATATTCCTTATAAATATTGCCCCAGGCATAGCAAGAACAGTCATAGGCATTTCCCAGTTACTTACATAAGGAAGGCTGCCAACCCAAATAAAAAAATGTTAATTAAAATTTCAGATCTCAATTAAAAAAAAAAACAAAACAACAGGCTTCTGTGAGTCTTCTAACTACCCAAGTCAGAGAAGAGTATGCCTAGATGAAATGTAGCAAATTTGGAAAGGTCAGTTTTTCATTTGAGTGCTAATCAGGAATTCTGATCTACTACACAACTGAAAAATGAAGTTATTATTTTCCTTCTCTTTGAATATAGATTAGATGACTAGATCTAGATATTTTTGGTGGATATAAACATAAAGTGGATATTTTTGGTGGATGTAAACATAAAGTCATCTAAATACTGATTTTATATATATATATCTATATCTATATCTATATCTATATCTATATATATATATATCAGTATTTAGATGACTTTATGTTTACATTTCGATTATTCTGCCTTAAAGGGACCTCCCCAAATCCCTGACATTTGTGAAAATTATTGACAAACATGGCAGCACATAGATAGAAAGTAAATATTTTTATTGTGGATATTCCTAGAAACCTTAACCATGGAATATCAGTCTGTTATGCTAGATGCTTAACAGCTGCCAGGCAAATGGCAAAACTCACTGATGAATAATATAAATCACATAATTTTTGTTTCTAAGATCCATAATAGAGATATAATGAAATTTCTCCTCCATGCGTAGCTCTTGATATAGGTCTGTTTCTCTTTACCTCAGATAACATCCTCAGTAGTTAAATGATAATAAAAGCAAATATCCTGGAGACAGCACACCTATACTGTCCCTTGTGACATGCTTTCAGAGCAATGAATCTGAAACCTGTCACTAACTTTATTGTATCATAGAGTGCATTCATTGCCTTGTGGTTGTGTCATAAAAAGGCTATTTTCAAAAGTCATTGGTATGTGACATCTAATTAGGGATTGCTATAAAACTCTTTTGCTATTCAAAAATTGAAAATGGTTGCAAATGGAATTTTCTGTAGGATAGACAGGCTTTGCTGGTATTAAAGAAATTTCCAGCTTAAGAAAATAGAACAATAAAAAGCTATTATATAATAATTGTACCATTTGACTGAAAAGAATCTAAAATCACAAGATTCTGTTAGATCTCAAACAAAACTGATAATTTTGTTCAAAAGTAACTTCTGCTTTCAGTTAATTCATTCTAAATATATAAGCAGTTATTTACTGTAAATAAAAGATGTCAGCATTGTTGCTGTTTATAGGCCCAGAGAACACTGTCCTTCAAGCATAAATTAGAGTTTTTTCACCAAAATTGGACACTTCTCTCCACTCCAACTCCAAACTTATATTATACTCTATCTTAATTTTTATTTCTATTGTGTTCATGATGGGCTGCCTTATGCAGTTCTATATAGCTGCATACATCTGTGCCATCTTGTGGTCTGCACAAAGCTTGTAATGATTTTTGCCTTGGGAATTAATCAGAAGTGCCACAGCTTGTCCTCAGCCACAGCCAAGAGGGGATTGCTCAAATGTCACCTCCCTAAGCAGTGGTCCAATTGCTACACTAAGGAGAGGATGCTCCACAGACAGACATATGCCCGAAACAACATTTCTGCAGGCTACTGGTTGGCAGGCACAGAGAGCAAGGCATGTCAGGATGTCAGTGTGGTAATGTCCAGAGATCTTTTCATCTTCAAATTGTGTTCATTTTCTACCTGGAGTCTCAATAACTCATAGCAAAAGTATATGTAAGCTTTTATTTAAGGTCCTGTGTTTTTTTCCAACATGGAGTATTTATAACCATTTTATAACCTCTGCCATTGCAAATATAGAATTTCAGCTGTGGATCTGAATGTTGGCTGGTGAGCCTGCTGCTCTTCCTGTCATTCTTTTCCTTCTTTGCTTTTAGGAGCAGGAGCAGATGGTCCAAAAAGGGCCAGATAGATATGATTCCCATTTCACTTAAAACTCACTACCAGAGTAGAGGAATTGCTCTGATGTAGGACTGGCCTTTTAATCCCAGCATTAACACTCTGCTTTGAGAGCAATCTGTCTCACTGAGAGATGAAGTGGTTTTACTTAACTGCCATGTAATTTGGTATCCCATTGGTTTTTGTATGTCCAGCTGAAAAATAGAAATGCCTTTTGACTACTCATATTTTCTTTTTTCTGCTGCAGGATGGTGGTGCTCTAGGTGGCCCTTCCATATTCTTAGTAGCTGCTGTCCTAAAATTGCATACACTTTTTTTTTCTTTTACTGGGAGAGAACCCTGCTTCCTGGTAGTTATTTCCCCCCCTATTTTCCAGACTAAACATATTCATGGCCAGGTTATTTCTATGTCTTGCTGTGTAAGCTAAAAGTCATTTTCCTTCCCTGAGGTTTGGTCTTGATAGCTTTACAGAGAATAATTGTTTCTTCTTTCAGCTTTGATTCTACTGAGCTAATTAAGTTAAACATTTTAATGTTTCTCTCATTAAAAGAAGCTGTCAGTTCCCTCATCATGTCTGCTTTTATGCAGAAGCTTCATTTGCTTCCCTTGCTTCTCTTTTTCAAAACAAGGGATGAGGGTTTTATGCCACCTTTCAGAAAGGGCTCACAAGGAAATTGTCATTACATGTCCTGTCCTGTAGTGTCCAGTCTGGGGGAGGCACACCAGCCCCGTCCCTAGCTGTATTCCCCAGCGCTGCTGCTTTCATGCTGCTATCAATCCCAGATCCATAGAAAGCAGAAATGCTCCCTGCTCCCTATGTTCCTGGCTTCTCTGAGATGAGGCCTGAAGAAATAGTCCATGGCAGTATATTTTCAGGATCTTTATTCCACTCTCAGGGGGTGCATCCAAGAGCCCGAGCACCCGATTTCCCAACCTTTTAGCTGCCTCCCTCCTGGAGGTGTTCCACTTCTGGGGCTCTATACAATGGGGCAGGAAGTGGCTACCTAGGGGTAGACAGGGACAAACCATTTAGGAAGAAACAACTTTAACATCCATCCCCACACTGTCCTCTTTGCTAAAATTAGTGCAGAATCACAGAACGGGTCAAGATGGAAGGGAGCACAGTGGGTCACCTGGTTCAAGCTCCCTGCTCAAGCAGACTCAACAGACTCATCCCACAGTACATGGCACAGGATTGTATCCAGATGGTTCTTGGATATCTCCAGTGGGTGACTCCACAGCCTCTCTGGGCAACCTGTTCCAGTGAAAGGTCATCTGCACAGTATAGAATTTCTTCTTTGTATTCAGGTGGAACTTTCTGTGCATAATTTTCTGCCTGTTGCTTCTTGTCCTATTGCTTGGCACCACTGAGAAGAGCCTGGTCCATCCTCTTATCACCTTCCTTTCAGAGACTGATAGACATTGGTGAGGTCCCCTCTCAGTTGTCTCTCCTCAAGGCTAAATAGGCCTGATTCTCTCAGCCTTTCCTCCTAAGTGAGGTGCTCCCATCCCCTCATCATCTTCATCCTCTGCTGGACCTGCTCCAGGAGCTCAGACAATACTTTCTAGATACCTTTGTTTCTTTGAAAATAAATCCCTGGTTCATCATCTCCTCAGATGATCCACTTGCAGTTTGCAACACAAATCTCATGGCAAGTCCAAGGGGTAAGATTTTACAACATATTTGATGAAAGATCATCACACTGCTTTCACTCCATACCCTAAAGTTCTCTAGATCCTCCTGAATGCTAGTGAAGCCTTCTGCTTTGTCACATCAAGCCGATGTCAATTTCAAATATAATTTTAAAGTAGGGATGAAAGCTCTCTTTCTGTGTTTGTTGTTTGTTTCTGCTCAGCACAGGAACCTGTTTTCTTAATAAGTTCATAGATGACCTGGCAGTGCTGTCAATTGGACTTGAGTTCAGCAGATTTTGTGGCATTTGTGCAGCCCTGAAAACTCTTCTGTAAGTGTCCATGCTGAAGGGAAGTGGAAAGCATCCCCTTCCTTGCACTTGCTGGGTACTGAAGCCCTCCCTGGAGCATACACTTGCAGCCCAGGGGAGGACTTGCCCAGGAAGAAGGAAGGGAACTGCCTTGTAACACTGGCTCCCACTGGCTGAGTAAGGCAGCTCAGGGTCCAGGGCAGCATTGCATTCATTTACGGTGCAGCCCTGGAGCACCTTGTAGAAAATCCCTTGGGAACCTATCGGGTTGAGGGGGGAATAACAATGTAAGTGCTGTTACAGAAAATTACTAACTCACCACACACCCACAAAAATCTCTACTACTAACCTCCTTCTGGCATAGTAATTTTCTTTTCAACTGTCCTGGGTTGAAGCATATTCTATCACCATCTTCATGAACTGTTGAAACCAGGTGAGGCAGTGCTCCCTGCCTCCCCCACTCTGGACTATCTCCTGTTAATGGGCCCATCAGCACCTTGCCACATGACTCACCATCCCATTGTGAGATGCTCCGCCCAGAGGGAGGAACCAAGCATTCCAGCCTGGATATAAGCTGAGACTGAACACCAGAGCAGTACTTACCTACTGGGCTCCCAGAGGATAAGAGCTACTGCTGGATGTTCAGACCCATTATTTCTACAGGATCACTGCTTCATCAAAACCACTCTGCTTGGACTGCTACCACCATAGAGTGCCGAGTTGTATTCTCTTTTTGTCAGTGTTCTTGTACTACTGCATTTATTTATTTCTTTTAATTTTTTTTCCTATAAAATTATAATTCTGACCTATGATCTCCCACTGGTTTGATTTCAAACTAGTACATCAACAGAAGCAGTTTGTCATCTATCCTTTTCCAAACTTCATGCATTTTTCCATTTCTCTTGTGAGTTCCTTTACCATTCATCTAGCAGATATGGCCCCAAGTGACTGCACATTAAATGTTTTCCTGAAGTTCAGACAGATGAGATCTGCATTTCCTATTCAGATCTCTCAGCACATCAAAGAAGCTTAGTCTGGCGTGATCTACCATTGGTAAACACAAGCTGCCTTTGATCTCATTTTGTATTAACTTCCGTGAGCCAAAGTTATAAGGGATGTGCGGTGTTTCTAATTAGAAATCAGAGTTCACATGAGTCTCATTTTTTATTTTTACTTTTGTTCCCTTCCCAGTTGTGTATACATTCATGAGCAGCAATGCAAGTGTAAATAAGTATACGTATCATGTTCCTGAAAAGCGGGAGACAAACAGCGGAGATTGCTGAACTCTGTTAATCTACAGATCAGGTGCAGCATAGATAAACTTACAGATAAGCTGCAGCCTTAAGAAATGCTGCTTCTCTGGAGAAGTCAGGACAGGAATAGCTCATGCAAAGTGCTCTGGCCACCGTGGGCTCTGCTATGGAGTCTCGGAACAGCACATGGCTCTAAGGTTTTTATTTTCAGTAGCTGACTCTTGTCTTAACTTCCATGGATCTGATGATTTTTCTCTTCTCATCTGGTGCAATTTTGCTGTAAGAAGCATACAAAATCCTAAAGGTTTTCACCTTTTAGTAAAATGACCCAGGCAACAGTCATGCTCTGGTCTCCTGTTTGAACACAAATCTGCCAGGAGACAAACAGCCTAATGCTATGTAACAAAAAGCTTTAGGTAATTTTCTCCAGTCTCTCTGAATTGAAGTGTTAGAACAGTGCATTTTCAGCAAACATGCCTTCTGCTGGCTCTCAAACAGAATTAGTTGAATAGGAAAAGAAAATATATTTGAATAATCTTTCTAACTTTTCTACATTAGCTCAGAACTAAACAAGTTAATCATCAAACATGCTTGTGAATAATGATTTGATAAAAGTTTTAAGACATTAAAATGACATTGGAAAATGTTCTACCTTAGCATGTAAAAGGGACAAAAAATATATGTTACTTTTTTTAGAATACAGAATTTATAAATCTATTATTTATATTTTGGAGAATAAACATGATGCTTATATTAATTTTAACTCATTTTGAGCTTATCATATTTAGATAAAAATCAAAATTGTCATATGATGAAACAGCATGAAGGTGGTTTGAATAACATTCTTCAATGACATTCTTCTTTGTTCTATTTCCTTTGTCATTGCCAGTGAGTTTCTGACATGGAACACTTCAGAAATTCTGAATATTGCCTAACAAGTCATTAAAACAAGAGATTTAAAGCTATGCAAAGCTAGTCTCCTATATCCCTTTGCATGATATTCAGCAATTTTGTTTAGTCTTTAGAAAGCTGTGGTGCATGGAAAGGGGTTTACCAGTCACATGTGGTCCCCATCTTACTTTCTTTCCCTCCATTTTATATTTCAATTCCTAACATTCAAAGGGCATGAACAGGTTAATTGAGAGCAGCAGAAATAAAATGCATACATGTACAAACTCCATCTGCACAAAGAGCATTGCCCTCACTAAGCCTTTCTCATGGACAAGAATTTGGGAATTAACAAGGGTTAGTAGTATTTGTCGTGTATTTGATTAAACCATGGAAGCTATTAACAGGATGATGACCTAAGATACCTACTAATGGGCTATCAATTTCTGCAAACCACAAATTAAAGCAGGGAAAGTGCTTAGAGAGAGAGAGACACAGGCAGTGTTTGCAGAAGCTGGCACGGTCTGTTGAACACTACTGTCTGCTGAATAGCACAATGTGTTTAACTGCAGCATCTTTAATAACTCAAAGCTGTTAGCTCCCAATTCTGTTTCTTAAGGTAGAAAGTGATTTATTTTCAGAAGAGGTTACAAGGAAGGAGGGAGCTTTAATTTTGATGAATATAAAATGAAATCCTGTGATGGATACAATGCATAAAAAATCAAAAATAGGGCAGATTTAATAATTTCCTCATTTGTCTTTGGTTTGTCAATATGATTATTCTTAGGCAATTCAGTTTCTTGACTGAGTGAGGATTTAAAGTCTGAAACCTCTGTAGAGAGAGGAACGTTTGTGGAGATATGTAGCAGATGTATTTTTACCCTTCTATTACTAGTATTGTAAATATTCAAAGGAGCCCAGCTGATGTCTCTTTTATCTATAAGAGAAAAGATCCTGGCAGCCCCAGGGCCTTGGTCCAGAGGAGTCTCTCCCTGAGGTTGCCTCTGCAGTCATGTTATTCCCATGCCAGCTTCCTTGCCACAAACCTTCTTGCTTTGCACTTTGCAAAGCATTGGATGGTCCATCCTGGTCCTGTCTATCCTGCCTACCTGTTCAGCAGTCATAAATGGAGAACACGAGTCTACCTGGGAGGTGAGAAAAATCAGTGCTGAATTTAAGGATATCTGGTGGATGAGTTTTATAAATTCTCCTTTCCTGTTTTGTAGCTCACACTCAAACAGTCTGCACTGCTCTCCTAGCTTCTTGCACGTGGCAATAAAATAGGCATTTATGACAGAGTCCTTGACTCTCAACATAACCCTAATTAACAGCTCAGTTTTACCAGCCTTCCTTGCTTTGTGCTGCCAACAACGAGGAACACAAGGCAGTTGAACAGTAAGCAGAAATATTTATCAGGTGGATCTCACTTGAAAAGGAAGCAAGTTATGTGTAAGAAATTTCAAAGACACTAAAGCAGCCCTTAGAAAAGGAACATTACCACAGCCTAGGATGTAACTCCTCTGCCAAATCTGGACTATCTAGAGTAAGGGCAAAGGTCCATGTGTGGAAGACCCAGGACCTGGAGAGGCTGTAACCAGGTCTTACATGTCTCACCAACCTGGCAAGGCTCCTGAGCTGCAGAGTGTGTGCACCCTCTTCTCCCAAGGACAACGGGCAATATTTGCTACACAGGTGACATATGCCCAGAATGTGCTGGTCTCCACGTTATAGTCCCAGTGCACCTCAGCCCCTGCTGCTTCTCATGCTATCCTTCAAGGGAAAGCCATACTGCCTGCAGTGTGCATACGCTCCTTTTAATTACATCTCCTTGCCAAAGGTCAGATCTTCATGTGTGCTCAGTAATAAAAGTTGCTAATCTCTGGCAAATAAGCCTTGATTCTAGTATTGGTATTTGTTTTACATTTTTAATCTGTCCTTCAAAATATTTGTTTCTTTAGAATCAACCAAAACCAGCCTGACAAATATTTGTCAGTAGTTACTTCTGACAGTTTCCCGCCCACAAATCTTTTGCTTCAACTCCCTTTGGCCCTGCTGTGTCCTGCCTATCCTGAAAGCTGAGCATTATTTCTTAGTTCTTTTCTTTGTGTTTGTGAAAATGGACTTCCAGCTAAAGCAAATCTTCATCTACTTCAATTGCAAAAGCAGGCAGGGAAATTACACAACA
The DNA here is from genome assembly GCA_032173965.1 of Sitta carolinensis. Lineage (NCBI taxonomy): Eukaryota > Metazoa > Chordata > Aves > Passeriformes > Sittidae > Sitta > Sitta carolinensis. The sequence goes on along the minus strand of CM063284.1, from coordinate 128,341,554 downwards.
GGTCTGCAATGCAACTCCATCCTCTCTCTAATTCCCTATTAACCTCAAGAGAACCAATTCATTTTTTTTTACCATGCTTCAAGTACATTCATTCTTTGGAAAGCTTTTGCTTGTAAACTGACATACTGTCTATGTATTTTTCAACTTCAGGCCTTACTCCTCCCTCCTAATTTTTTAAGATAAGCTTCTTTTCCTAATCTACCCATTTCTCTCAGATTACCCCTTTAAAAGCAGAAGGGCCTCATTTAGACAGTACTCACTTCCAATACAAAAAAATAGATTAAAGCTGGGGTGTGCTGTAGGCTTATAGCATTTGCCAGTATGGTTTGGTATCAATATTTTACCCTTAGACAATTTTTCCCTCTGTAAAATACATCGAGCTGTAATGTCTGTCTTGTAATACACTTTTGTACTGACAGATGGAGTAAGAGGTTCATGCCTAGAAACTGTGGTAGTGGTAATGGTGCAAGTGTCTGTCCAGCATTTGTATCATTGTGTCAGATGAACAGAGTATAGAAAACAAAGGATATAGTTAAAAAGGTAAGAAGTTTTCTGTAGGAAAATTTCCCCTTTGGGAAATGAAGCTTCATTAAATCTAACTATGTAAAAAATGCACTGCTTTTCATGAAATTCTATGATGAAAAGAATTGAAAAGCATTTTTACAATGTCAGTGTGATTAATTTGGATCCTTTTCAGAATAAATTGTTTCATGATTGAAACTCAAACCTCTTTACTAGTTAATTATCTTAGGGTAATGCATCTCCTCTAGAAACTGACTTTTAAGAAACTATAAAAAGTTGATTTTGTTCGCATTCAAAATAAGCACAACTTTCAAGGAGTCAGAACTTCCCTACAAATTCTAACTGGAATGAAGTCATAACAAAAGTATTTTGAGAGTCTCAGTGGATATGATAGGAAAATTTAGAAAATAATTCCAATTACCACCTACATGCTTCCATCACTTCTGCCCATGTAAAATTTTATGGGAAAGGTAGTACTATGTTTTTTGTTCTGTGTCTTTTTGGAAGAAAAGCCAAGTGCTCTTGATCTCTCTCTTGCCGATGTCTTAATATGGATGTCATTCTAGATCTATATTGTTGCAAATGCTGACTGAACCTGACTATGTTGTCATGTGTTTAATGCTGGTGACCTTCAGACCACCTCACAGAAATGTGCTGGTGTAAAATGGTAAATATGTACCACTGGAATACATTACTTGGACACACATCAGAGCTAGTTCATAATCTATCTTACAACCCATGAGTTGCTTCTGTCATGTGTATTACCAACAGTCAAAACTTCAGCACCTGGAAATCTGCTGATTCTGGGAACTTTACAAGCAGGTCATGGAACAGAGTAAAACACTGACTAGTTCTGCTGCCTATACAATTTTAACAAATGAGGTTAAAGCTTTGCTTTGTTTCCAAAATAAGCAAATTCAACCAAACATATAGAGAAGAACCATAGGATTAGTTGCTGATACTTGCACAAGTTTCGGTTGGGTTAGCACATCTCCATTTATATATTAAGCCATAAGTTTAGACAATTACCTTTTAATTATCAAGATGGTAACTCCGTATTCGTTATCATTATATATCAATTAATAGTATTAGTGGGAACTGAATTCTCCTTATTTTTGGAGATTTTTTTCTCTCCTTAACTCAGTGACCTTTTCCTTCTGCTCACTTTACTGAGTATGTAACTCACATCAAGAAACAACAGCATAATGCAGAGTACACCTAGTGAAATTTTCCCAAGCCAGCTAAATGATTTGGCAGCTGTACTGGTTTCAGTCAGACTTATAGGTCTAAATGCAAGTTTTTGCTTTGGTTTTGTACTTCAGAAGTAGCAGCCAGAGGTATCCTTGGTGCTTATGAAGTGGCTTAACCAAATAAACTCTTCTCTTTTCCTCTTCTTCCTTCCCCCTTCCTTTTCCCAGGTTCCACTCGCAAGTCCTTTGTATAACTAGAAGATACATATTAATACAACAACTAGTACTAATTAACAGCTCCATCTTTAGTTTGAAGGATGAAAGTGGTTCTTGATTGGGTAAGGAAGCAAATATGAAGAAAGATCATTGCATACAGAAGACAGGGTCTGAGGATGGGACTGGGAGAACCTCTGCATTCAGGTACAAAAATAGCTTCATATAGTGGTTTGGAAAAGTTAGCTTCAAAACTAAAGGGATGGGATTTCAATTCATCAGCAAAACCCCTTGGAGTTAAGTCATTGCATTTTTCAAATAGTGAAATTTAGCAGAGGAAGAGTTTGGCAGCTGTAGAAACTTAAAAGAACTAAAGAATTTATGCTTCCTTGTTGTACAGACAATTTTGTCATCAAAGGAGGCAAGAGATTTTTATTCCTCTCTTCACTTTGCTTTTGTGTGTATCTTGTAGGAATTAACAGTTTATAGTCTCTCAAACTGTCCATCAACTCTGAAAAAAACCCATAGATTGGATGGTTTGGCAGAGGTTCTGAAAAAAAAAGCATCAGTGGAAAGGCATTTGATGCACATTTGTTGGCATAGCAGTGAATATGAACAGAACTATGCATGGAAACATCTTCTGTGAGCAGGAAAACAGCATTAAGACATTATTTCCCTTAGGACTTCATACTTAATCCGGGGCAAAATTAGAGAAATACTCATTTTCTTCCTCGCTAAGGAAATGATCAGGGTGCGGCCATCCTCACCTTTTGGCACTCTTGTGAGACCTGTTCTTCCCATCATTTCTGACTGGGCAGCTCCTGAATTCTCTCTTTTGTGGGCCCAAAATGCTGCTGTCTTGTAAACTTCAGGTGTACTTAGAAATTATAAACACATTGCTGAGTATTCTGAGTATTTCTCTATAGAGAAAAGCCTGCTCTCTTGTCTTTTTCTCCATGCCTTCCCTTTCCAATGCCCTCTAGCACAAAGAATAAAACTTGATAATTTATTTTTGGCAAGCAGCAAAGGGAACGTTCCAGATGCTGAAAAAACTGAACTAATCAGATTATTTTAAATATAAATGGCAAGAGAATCTAGATAAAACACAAGCACTTCTTTTATTGGATGGCTGTATTTGCACTGCTCTTTCTCTTAGGCTCTCCAGCTCTAAGTATTCCAATTGCCTTTTCCTTCAGTCCCTGGCCCTCAAGCTGGCTGTATAAAGCTATACAGCCTATACAAAGCTATAATTATTTCTAGTTATGTCTACTTAGAGTGGGTAAACTTGCTAAGAAGTATCTGGAGATGGGAAAAAGGCTGATAGTTTTTACCAAGGTCTCACTCATGCCTATGTCTGCTCACCATGGGCAAAATCTCACTGGGTAATCCAATTAGAGTTGCTAATTTCTGAGGTTTTCCCAAGAGGGAACCTGGCCTAATTCAGGAACTGACTGAGCTCCATCTGCAGAGCTAAGGGGGAGGGAGTCTCACCTGCTGCAGTGTGTGCATCCATCCAGCCACATGCCTGAAACCAGCACAGAGTTGCTCACATGCAGGGTACAGTAATCCATGCAATTTGCACTTCTTTCTCTGTAGCTATTCATGTTTTCCTTCTCCTGAGCTAAGGGGAACCACAATGGACGTCTTTTCAGCCTTAGAAGAGTCCCACTCCCACATTGCTGGGCTGTTGGAGTTCCATAAAGGATGAGGATTTGATATTTTATATTTCCTGGGCTCATACTGAGTACAATACAGATAAAACAACAGTTTCTTATAAAGGGCAAAGATTAATAATACTCTCTCTAGGAAATCTGATTGTCATGCTGCTATTCTGAACATGAGATGAGGACAGACAATATACATTACTGCAGGGTCATGATAACCCTAAGCAGATTAGTTTCACTTTGAATCTCTCCTAAAAGATACATGGCATCCTTAGATTGATTGGCTTGTAACATTTTTAAAGGAGCCTTAATGCATGCTGAAGAGAGCTGCCAAAGAGATGGCCTTCAAATGTATCTTTTGATTTTTGTCCAATTGTTAAACAAGTGTTTTTCCAGGAGCTGGCGTGTGTTGGCTAGCTAATAAATCCTCAGGAAGTAAAAAAAGAGAATAATTTCCTGCTTGATTTGTAACCCTTCTTATTCCTTAATTAAAATCTTAATGATGATATAGTCCTTGTTTTTGTGTGTGTGTGTGGGGGGGGGGGGGTTTGTTTTGTTTTTTGTTTTTTTTAATTAATTTTGGTTACATAGGCTGAAAAATGCTGTCTGAAGTAAGCACTGGGAATAATCCTTTTGTGGCAATGCCCCTTTGCTGAAGCTGAATAAGCAGTACAGGCTCTCTTACACATAATAATTTTGGTCTCCTCTGCACTTAAACAGAACTGTTAGTTTAGTTCAGAAGCCTGATGAGATTATTTCCTTGACAAGGAGTTCTTCAGTCTTAAAGTCACATTCATTCTCTTAATTTTGAATTGTGTTGCTGCAGAAATATAGGAAATAAAAGATAACCACTGTGGTATGGTAGCAACACTAACCGTACCAGTACAGTTGTCTTCGTTTGGAAGACAGGTATCTGCTAAGGACAAACAGGATTCTCTCCTGGAATGGAGAATGCAAAACTCCTGTCTCCAGATTGTTATAATTTTAGAATTAAGGGGCTCTCAGGCAAAGATATAAGGATAGGGATAACAGTTCTTTACTTGTGTTTAGCAAGGCAAAACAGAACAACAATAACTATGAGATGAACAACAGACAGAACCAGGGAAACAGTCCCAGTTTTCTCTGCCGCTGGCACCCTTTCCCCGTTGGTGCAGTTCCCGACACAGGCAGCTGTGGTGCAGAGTCCCGGGATGCTGGAGATGGATCAGGAGCTCCCCGGCGGTGGCTGGAGCTGCAGCACGAGTCCTGGCAGGCAGGGGGTGCGGGCTGAGGCGTGGAGAACACTCGGAGCAGGAGCGAAGGAACAGCGAGGGGGGCAGGAACTGCAGCGGCTCCCAGCCAGGCAGACAGGGGCCAGGGTCAGGATTGCCGGGACACACACGGAGAGACCGTGGCAGGAAACCCCGAACTCTGCTCCAGTGGTGCCAGTGAAAAAAACAACCTCCCCTGAAGTCTGGAAACCACAGCCTGCTGTTTCCTTCTCCCGACATGCACCACCCCCCCCACCCCCCCAAAAAAAAAGAAGTGAAGTCCAGGTGCTCCTCCCCTCCCTCCACCTCAGCCACTTCTTTTGTCTTTCTTAACTATCCATAAGTTCCCAGTGATCAGTTCCCTAGCAACTTATGGGAAAAGAATTCTACTAGAGGACCCAACCCCCAACAACAGTGTATGCTGAAATTTAATTAAAAAAAAAAAAAATGGAGGGTCATGTTTATGTGATAATCTGTATCTTAAAGGAGAAGACTTAATGCGGTACTGCCCATATATGACAACAATGAGGAAGAGCCAGAAAGTTTACCCATTTCCTTAGTTCACCTAAAAACAGAGCTCTGTTAGAAACAGGCTTCTTGGCTTCCTACTCTGTGGCTTTCTCCTGATGTTCACACATTCTCCTCTCCGCTCACTCTGATAAAGAAGAAATCTCGTCTATATAGTTTGTTGACCAAATTTTCATTCTTTTGCCCTCACAGTAAAGGAGAGATGCTGTTGCAGACCACAAAGTAGAGATCTCTTCCAGATGTGTGTGCTGCATCTGCACCGGCAGAGCAATTCTATCCCTCTCCCTCAGGACAGCAGGCACAGCAGACCTTATTGCCACACTGATCATTTCCTTCGTGTTGTGTTGCTTTGAAATCACAGCTTCCCTCTTCAACTTTGCTTCCAAACCACAGAGATGGTTACAGTCTCTGGGAGGGCAGGAAATGTGGGGAAATATTCTGGGGCTTTTTATGTGTGCTTTGCTCTGAACTAAATGCTGGCATGAAAAGGAACAGTTCAGTGTCCACTCAGTGTGCTACACATTCACCACTAGCCACAAATAACCTAGTCTAGACTCATCTTAACAAGTTACTTCAAACCAGCTGGTTTTATGTTATCAAAAGGAAATACAGAGGAAATACAGACTACATATGTGAATCTACTTTCTTAGGAGTTCTGGGTGAACTGTGAGTCCCACAGCTGTTTCCAGGGGTGGCAAGCACAGCCTTTTTACATTCCCAAAGAAAGGAGAGTAGGAGAGCTTCCTGTGCTCTGAAAATAACCTCATCAAAACTGTGCACATCAAAGCATATCATAGAGATATTGTGTGCTTTTGTTTAAAAAAAAAAAAAAAAGGAAAAACAGAACACTTCTCTTTAAAGCTCTCCTTTTGCTGAAGTTTCTCTCTCCTGTGTGCTTTCTTGGGACTTGTCATTATTTCCCAGCATCAATCAATCATATTCCTCAGTGAATCAGCTCATCCATTCATCTTCACCTCCCTGCAATTTCCCAAGGAGGTTAGAAACAGCAAATTGCTGTAATGTTAAGTAATAAACCCCAACCTTTTTATGATTTGACTTATTTTTCTCTTGTGGATATCAATAAAATAGAAAGAGCTCCCTTGGGCAGCACATCTGAGAAGCTGGAATGCTTTTAAGTGCGACAGGTTAGAAGACGTCTTTAGAGATAATCTCCGGTAGTCTCTAAAATTAACTCCTTGGGGAAATCCTAAATAATTCTTCATAATTAGAAACCTTGCAATTGAATGCAGCAGAGTTACAACTACTTTATCAACTCTATTACTGAAGCAGCCTTCTGTTACATTGAAGGCTAAGTAAGCCTGACTGCTTCTGTGCCTCCCATTCTGCTCATGCAAAATCTCTGTCAAGGATAATTTCTTCTATAACTACTGTAATGCCCTATTGAATCACACCAAGTTTTCAGCTATGTAACTACTGTTGTATAAAATTTTATTAATCTCTCTCCTCCAGTTTGTTACCTGTTTAGAGAAACAATTCCTGATAAGGGGACAATACCCTGAAGGAAGAGGCAGGGAGGGGAGACAGGCAACATGGCCCTTAACCTTCTCCTGACCCATCCTTCTTCTACTGTGCATGTGGATTTAGACACACTGTGTGAAGCCCCCCACACAGCACAGTTGCCAAATCCAAAGGGTTGGATCCAGCCCTGTTTGTGTTTGCTGTTCGTTAGTAATGTTCTGTGATCATGGTATATGTACTGTACCAGAAAATATGTACTCTGTGAAAAAATGTGTAGTAGGGAAATGAGTGAGAAATGTATTCAGAGTAAAGTGCTATTCTGAAAAAGTATTTTCTGTATGTTACCTGAAAGGTACACAATGCAAATAAAGTCTTCTGAGAACATGAAGAACGTGTATGGGAGTAGTCATCATGGATTTGCCAAAGGAAAATCCTGCCTGAGCAACTTGATTATCTTGAATAGACTCTATTTGTAATTTCTGAGAGAAAGGAATAACAACAAAGATGGGAAAGGGCTGCTTAAACTTAGATAAATAAAATGCTAATTAAAAATCAAGACAATAAAAAATAAATGCTTCATGGATTCCAAATGTCAGTGCAAGGAATTGTTCCTCAATTTGGTATATTTCTAAAGGGTAAGTTTGCAAAAAGCTTCATTTTTCTCTTGGGAAGCTTCTGGGATTGACTTTATCCCTACAAACTAAGTTTTATCATCAGTTGTCTTAATTCTGAAGCAATTCCCAAAGGTATTGCCTAAGAAATGTAATCTACTTTGTGACAGCAAGTTTTGGTCAAATGGAGAAGTGAACGAGTAGTGACCAATGAAGTAACATGAAGCATCTGAAGGGTTGAAAGTTTTAAGTGCATGACAAATTTTAAAGAAAGGGACAACTAGAAAACAATAGGGTGAAATCATAAATACTAAAGGTGTTACAGAGACTCAAGATACAAGATCTTTGTGCTCAACAGAAACTCAACACCTCACATCCAGTTTTGTTGCCAGTTTTCTGATTTCTTTAAGGAACTGTTTCAGGAGACTGTTCATGAGATACTTCTACCTCTGAGAAAAAGAAGGAAGGAAGGAAGGAAGTGTCAGAAGGAAGAGAGGGAGGGAGGGAGGGAGGGAGGAAATAGCTACTGCAAAACAAACCAACCACAAAAACAAATCAAATAACTTTTTAATACTATGTATTTAAATAAGGAAAGATGTGATCCTTTTTTACACTTGTCAGCCTCTATTAGCATATTAACCATGCATAAGCAAGACAAGTAGTTTATATTTATAACACAATTTTCCCTGGAATTAGCAAATTAAAGTACATTACTGTTGTAGTTTAAGACCATCTGGAAATTAGGCACCATGCAGCCACTCACTCAAAGCCCCTTCTCTCTCCCAGCCCAGTGGAATGGGGAGAAGAACTACAATAAAACTTTCAGGTTGTGATAAGAACAGGTTAATAATCAAAAACAAATCAAAACACAGTAATAATTGTAAATGATAACAATACTGACAATAAAAACGGAAGGAAAAATTATGCACAATACAATTGCTTACCGTTCACTGACTGATGCCAGATTCCCCTTCCTGATGCCAGATTCTCCTTCCTGAACCCCAACTGGCCCCCTTCTGTGTAACTCACCCAGTTTATATACTGGGCATGTTGCTCTGTGGTGTGGAATATCCCTTTGGCCAGTTTGGGTCACCTGGCTATGCTCCTTCCCATTTTCTTTTGTGTACTTCCTCTCTGGCAGAGCATGAGACAAAAAAATCCAAAACCAAAATAACCCAACCCAACCAACCAAAAACCCCTCACAAGTCAACCCTAATCGTCTCCCTCCACCAAAAAAACCCCACAAAAATAAAAAAAAACAAACCCCAAACCAAAAACCCATTAACAAAATCAAAGTTCTTGACTTACGTGAACAAAATTTAGCAAGAAGCAAAATGTGTGTTATCAATACCATTCTCATTCCAAATCCAAAACAGCACTCAAACAGCTTCTGAGAATAAATTAACTCTATCCCAGCTAAAACCAGGACAGTTACCGATATTGAACTGAGTCTTCACAGTTTGGGATCTCTGCACATTTGATGTCAGTGCTCCTCAGGGCAGCATAGGTCCTTAGGGACAGCAGGTGCAGTTTGTCCATGGATTCAGGCTAGAGGTAATTTATGTCTCTGTCAGTACTGGTGTGCATGTCTATCCTCGAAGGAGATGTAGAAGAAAACTCCTAACATCTGATTTTGTGGGGACATGAAGGCTTCTCCAGGAATCCAGGAGTTCTCTTTTGGCGCCTCAGGTCAAGGTATGTTATACAGAAAAAGTCTGTAACTTCACAGGTCAAGGCAAAAGGCACCATAGCCTTTTCATTATGCTTGCAGTAAGCCATTGTCGAATGGAAAGGCTTGTACAGAGGTGTCATGGTCATGCCAGAATCTTAGACCAGCCATATGAATTCCTACAGAGCATACAGAGTGTTAGAGACTATCATCAAAGTACATATATTGGGTGTACCTGGTTGCTCTTTGTACTGAAGGATAACATTAACATCATACACTGTGAGAATGCTCAAGTTAAAATCCAACGATTTTTGTCTTTTTTTCCCCTTGTCAAATAATTATTTTATGGAAATTTTTGTGCACTGTAGAGGGGGTGAGGTAGAATTTACACTTTAAAATGCATCTATTTCATAGTAAAACTTTTCAATGTTTTTGTATGTTTTGCTAGATGTGAGACTAATCTAGAAGATCTTGATGCATAAAGAAGAAAATGTGGAATACTTCATATTAAGGCAAATTTTTTGCTGAAGTGGAGTTTCATTCAAAACTCATTAAAGATTTTGCGTAATAGCTCTTCAATATTTCCTTTGTTGTTAAATGATTCCTGTCTTATTTGACAAATATCAATAACACATCTAAAGAAGAATGAAACTATTTTTTTTGGAGAAAAAAATAGCTGTTTAGGTTATCCAGTAAGGAATATTATAGTTATTATAGTGGTGTTGCTGTAAGGACAGAATGGCATTTTAGCTGGTCCTGGATTAGGACTGGTGCCTGCTGCCCTGCTGACAGCAAAGTGATAAAGCAGCAACAGCTGATGAGGGGCATGAAGAAGGTAATTTGAAGAGGTCTGCATGCCTGAAGCAACTGGTGTAACTGCTTGATAATACATGCCTGCTACTCCATGGCCAGGGGGAGAATGGCAGGACGGAGGCAGAGGAGGAAGGGAAATGGGAGTGAACCTCCCACTGTTATCAACTGGAAACAGAATAAAGGATGGTAAGTGTTAACCACTGGGACCATACAGAATGACAAAGTTAACAGTTTTCTATCCATGGAGCAGTATGAGGTGTCTATATATTTAAAAATGTTTCATGAAGGAATACAAGCAACACTGAAAGAGTGATCTCAGAATATGTTAATAAAATTGGGAAAAACATGAAGAAAATTTTGGGAACTCTTCCTGTTGCACAATATTAGTTAAAAAAATCTTCTTTACATCTTTTAAGATAAAAAAAAAAAAAAAAAAAAGGACTCCCAAAAATAGAAATGTGTAAAATAGAAAAAAATAACTGTTTTTTTATCCCAGTTTTGGTATTAGTTCCCTGTATTTAACCCTTTTGTTTTATTTCTGATCACAAGTAGTGTGAAGAAAGCAAACACTGTTCAGAGGTTTTATAAAGATAGCTGGTTCAATGTTGTAGAAATCTTTTAAGGTGCTCTTTCAATGAAGAAGAAATTCTCTGGTTAAGTCAGGACTTCTACAAATGATATCAAGCCCTCCCAAGACTTGAGTGGCTCAAGATTGATTCAAAACTTTGCAATTTGTTTTTAGTTGTTACTCTGTAGCTCTAGCTGGACAGTCATGATTAAGCAATTGCATTGTGAATGTTGTATCTTGGCTAATCTTTTGTTTTAAGAAAAAAGGAAGACAATCTCAAGATGAATGGGCTGTCTGGATGAGAGCCACCAGGAGTGAACTCAGCAGAACTCAGCAGTGACTGAGGGAAAGGCAATTCTGGCAATGGCAGATTGTGACCACCAACTCATTGACCACCTACTTAAAGCAGACCCCAGACTCAACTGGAGGGAAGAACTGCACATGCAGACTAATTAGCATGAAAAGCAAGAGATACAACTAACAGGAATTTGAATACTAATTAGTAAAAATAATAAGTAATCTGTAACCAGTGAGCACTGATGCCTTTGTTTGTTAAAATGGATAGTCTCGATGATCAGGGAGCCAGCCTTTTGTGGGCTATCTCCCTTTTTTGTGCAAACTAGAATAAAAAATTGAAATATCTCACCTTGGTGTGTGAATTGGTACTACACATCTGGGAACGAGAAGCACAACACAATGGTTCACATAATCATTCCTGTTATTGTGGTAGCAATAGTGGGGAAAGACTCCATTTTGAGGCTGAGAAAATGTTCCTGGACTATCTTTGATATGCTGCCGATGTGGTTATTTTCTAAGGCAACACCTGGGTTTGCAGACTGCTTGTTTTGCCTGATGACTTGGAAAGCACTCTACAGCAGATTCATTCAAAGGGATTATATGCTTGATTTACAGTATACATATTTTATAAAGGCAATTTTAAGTACTTCAAGGGACAGATGGAGGCAATATATCCAACACAAAATGCTTATACAGTGTTTTGAGAATGGAGACAAGAGCCAGACAGTTGAAAAAAAAATTGTGCTCAGTGAAAATGGGTAATATTGAAACCGTTATAATAAAGATTAAGGAGCAATGGTATAGATGGCTCAAACCTCCCAACAAACACCTTCAGAAACAAACTCTAAATCCAGGTAAAGAACTCAGGAAGGGATAAGCTGTAGAGCATATCTATGGAAATCTCTGTATGCCTTCAGGTTTTGTGGATGTCTTTGCCTGAAAATGTCTACCAGTGACATGTCTACCTTTTCTGCATGTTTAATAACACCATATGCAACAATTTGCAATATTCCTTTGGGGTTTATTTGCTGTAGAGAGAACAGTTATGACCACAGTACAGTCAAAGAGGGCAGACCAATGTATCTACTTATGTGATTAAAACCTGCATGCTGCTAAGTCTTTGAAAGACCAGGTTAGAAAAAAATCTTTCTGATTTTTTCTAACGATATCATTTGAGCCAGGTTTACTAAATAACTTCAGTTTAAACACATGCTTTTGGTTATCAATATATGAGCATTTTAAATCAGTCTCAAAGTCAATAAATAGTTTCAACATGTCTAAATTTTTAAACACAGCTCTGTTTTGTCTCTGTTGAACCTGGTTAAGAGGTACCATTTGGAAATATTTGTTTTCAAAAGTCCAAAACGCCATGCACCTGGACTCTTACTTGCCTAAGCTTTGTGCCCTATAATAGAGATCTGCTCTATGCACAGGCTTTTTATTTAGCAAACACACTAATCTTAATTACTGTGTGCAAGGTTGTCTCTTCCAGCATCATAGTTTCTTTCTTCCTGTTATGGCAAAGCTGCCTTCAAGTGCAGGAAAGGGCACATGGAGGTTGCCTTGGATGGAATGAGTTTGGGGTCAGACGGAGCAGGCTCCTCCATGCACAGACCTAGTCCCTCTACCCTTTTTCTCATTTCTTCTTCTTCTGTGTAACTCTGCTCAAGCAGGACTAGAAGGCATTTTTATGTTTACAGCATCTCTTGTGACTGGAGGAGAGGAGGAACAGGACTAAAAAGAACCCACAGCCCTTTTTCCACATGATTCCCTGTCAACACTAACATTCTTTAAGTCCTGACAGCCCTCTCTATCTCATCTGATTATTCATTTATTTGCATTCTATGTCTCTTTCCCAAGATGCTTGATACTGAGCACCTCTTACAGGTTCCTGAGTGCCTGCCAAGCCTGTTGAGGACTACTGAATGCTTCAAAAGAAAGACAGGACACTCCAAGCCTTTGGCAAAATCTTTACTGCAAATGTAATGGAATGCTCTTATTGCAACTACATTGTGTCCCCAATCTCAGCTGCTGGAGTAGGGTGCAGACACCAGAGCCCAGAAAAAGCAGGCAAAAAGTGGAGTTTCCACTTCAGAGTCTTGGCATGGAGGAGGTGAGACCTTTAAGAAGAGACTTGAACAAGCCCAGTCATAATCTATGCCTCCTTTAAACTGCACTGTAGAGAAGAGCCAGGCTGTCTACTGAACTCTGATTTTTGGGGCTTCTAGTTAAAATGCTCTTTTGCCTGGGGCTAGGGTCATAAGAATCAGAATGGGAGGCAAATTAGGCTTAAAATCATGTTTCCACCAGTGTTTAATATAAAATGTGAATGTTCTCTCAGAGGATGTTTGTATCTCATCAGTTAGTCTAGCTGGAAACTATGAAAAATAAATAATTTAGTAGATATGCTACAAGAAGGATTATAAACATGCAAACTGATATAAACAGTGCCTGATACGGGGAGACACTCAGATGAGCTCTGCCTTTGATTTTGGAAGCTGAGATTTTTTTCAATCCTCATGCTTCTACAGAGGCATAACCCCCTGCTATGTTCAATGCCTGCCAGCAGTTACCATATTGTGGTTTCTCAAATAAAGAAATATCAAGAAAGATGAAGAAGGACTGCGGAAACTTTGCTGAGTAAAAAAACCAAAAAAAAACCCAAAAAACCACAATTATAAGCCAAGAAAACATGAAGAAATTAATCTACAAGATTTTTTTCTGATCTAAGACTGCTGTAACTGATGGCCTGCTTTATATTCTCAAACTTAGATACATGTTTGTTTATCTGTCCCACAAACTCGATTGTCTGCTTCAGACCTGACTTGAAACTAACCTTAAAGCTGCTTAATAAAGCTTTATAATAGTAACATGCAGTCAAATGTTACTGTGCTGTTAAAACACAATGTGGATCTTGGGTTAACCTCTCATGCTAAATACTTTTACAAAATCACTGAACCAAAAGCATTAGGTGAAACTGACCTCCAATCCATAACCTGCTAGGACTGTACCTTTGCAGTGGAAAAAGTGAAAACACACTTTTTCTGCTTTTTTCTGCTTTGCAACTTACTGTAATATACTCTAAAAGTAAATACATGAAAGAGATAGATATAGCTTTTACGTGTGGGATTGCAGATGTATCAAAGGGAATGTGATAACTTGTTGAAGAATATCAAACTATATTGCTAAAAAGACACAGATGTGTGGGAACTGATGAAAGCATGACATTAAGGATATGCTAGCATTTCCATTCACTTACACCCCTCCCATTAAAAGTGCCCTGAGCATGGTTTATATTTAGCTACAGTTCTTCCTTTAGTTGCTTCAAAGTGAAGGAGAATCTGGGTGTGAACAGCCTCAATAAATGACTTCACCAAGAGTGTTTCCTGTTCCTCAGATATACTTTTCTCACTGTATTTTATTTCATGATACTCAGAATCCTTTTTGAAAACACACTTTCTAGCGCTCCCAAAAATTGCCTCAAGCATTCTGTTGCATGAAAATGTAGATTCCTAGTTTGTGGTCCTGGTAGAAGTAAGTAATTACTTGGCTAACATTTTGAGGTGCATCTAATGATTGCACTGTGCAATTCAAGAGGACACAAATAATTTAATACTTAAGACTTTTTCCATAGCTTCTATTTTCTAGGGCTACCAATGTTAGTCTAGTCCTCAGGAGGAATTTAATAACTTCCAAATGTCAGGCTATTCTGCATTACACCGATAGCTTGACTAATGCATTTTTTTTTGGCAACAAAGCAGTCATTTCAGGGAATGAAAAACTGGCAGAAGTATCTTCTGCCAACCAAAGGGTATCCTTTTCCAAAGAAGAATTCCATGTGAGTCTTTCAGATTAATTAGCTTAAGTTTTCCATTACTGCAACAGGTGAAGGCAGCTATAGGTATACCAAGTATGCAGCTGTATTTTTGCCTTATGTATATGCATGTTTAAGGTTTCTCACTTCCTCTTTCTGGACTAGGATGCTCTAATGAATATCAGAATCACCACTTCAACTAAACTGGACTTGTTTTAGATGTGTCACTATTTACATATTAAGTCATACCAGAGTGATGTCTCAGAATTTTCTCTTCAATGTAAATATTTCAGCACATTCCTTATTATTAATTTTTATTTTAATTTTTATTCATGCTTTACATAGAGTTGTAATAAAATTGGTTTGTAAATTCATTGTATAAACCATATTTCTTAAGTAGAAGCATGTATTAAAATAAACAGATTCATTTTCTGAATTATATGAGTTTATGATAGTATAGCAAATCCTTCAGTGTCTTTAACATGATTATATGACATTTATGTGGGAAATTTGTATTATATATCAAGTAATAAAGTTTCACAACTTTTCTTAATCAAGCTGCAAAATAACACAATCTGGATTCTCACCCCAAGACTTAAAAACTCTTTCAGGGATACATTATATAAGATTTATGGGTATTTAATTTTTTATGTTTGTATCTTTTGTATAAAGATCTTTTCTGAACTAGGTAGCTCCTGGTAAAAGTAACACAAAATTTGTTACATCTTAATAGATATTGGTAAAAAAAAAAAATATTGGATGATCCCAAGTTGCTAATAGCGCCCTTTCTCCTCTTACACCTCCCGTTCCTGATGCAGTAACTTCAGAGTTATCACCTTTCATGGGGAATTTGAGCAATGTCATAAAATGCTACATGATACCTTGTTTTCCTTCAGCACACTTGTCATTTACTTGGACAAAGCTCTGAATGTACATGTATTTGAAATACAATGACCCAAATCAGTAGGGCCCAAGCTATGGCTTGCAGACCTACCTTTGTCTACAGAATAATTTCTCTGGTCATGACTTGCTCCTTGCTAATACCATCCCCCACATCTTTGCAACTCATACCCTGTTTAACAGCAAAAAGTGTATTCCCTGCATGAGCTCACATCCCCCTTTCTTCATGTGGATGTAAAGAAATCCATAGGAAGAAAGACTGCAGGCCATATGGAGGCACTTTCAATGAGCCTGCTGTGGCCTAAGAATCATTACTCCTGACATAGATTAGTCAATACTGAACTTCCCACTAAAGGATCTTCACAGTAATGCTGGCAGAACTAACACACATTTGGAAGTACATTGGCATTATGGTTCTTAATATCATTTTCTCAAAAAAGTCCTACTTCTCCCTCCCAAAGAGCAATTCAGAAATAACTATGGCAAATTTTCAGGAGCTTCAGAATTATTTTATGTCCTGATTTGTGGCTTAGTGTACCCTACTCCTCATTTTCAGGGTCCCTATTCAGTGTGGACCAGTTGCATGGACCTAAACTAGTCATGCCTTCCATTTCAAAAAGGTGACTCACATGCTTAGTTGGGTATGTTTGCATGATAATAATCCTTCAAATATAAAATGAGACAGAAGAATCATAGTTTCAAAACACAAAATAGCATTTCTTAGTTGCTTGTGCCAGGACAAGGAAACGTCCTCAGCCTACAACGGAGGCCTGGCAAAAACACGTTTGGCAAAAATTCTTCAATATCTACTAATATCTATATAATTGTGAGAGAATCTTTCTACAGAAACACTTTTTTCTGAAGCAGAACAGTACTCCAGCTGTTACCTTGTGCCTCTCAGGTTTTACATGTATTCATTGAGAAAAAACAAAATTAAATATAAAGATAGGTTAGAAATCAGCTCAAATGATAAACCACATAGTAAAAATATAAGTAATTAGATCCACTTAAGGAAGTATAGGAACAGTCTTTGTTGATGTAATTCAATAATTTAAACCCATATGAACTAAACCTGTAAATTTTATTCCTCTTACTTCAAAGAATTTACGAAAGTAACAAAAATAACAGTTGTGCATTTTAAAAGAACAGATTAGACAGCATTTGTGGCAAATTATTTATTAAATCAACTAATCTACCTGGGGAAAAAGGAAAAACAAACAAAAAGTGCTATTTTTTTTTTTGAGAACAAAGTGTTTATCCAGGAGCTGTGTGCTCAAGAGCATGCCTAGTTTTTTAAGTGTAGTAGTTGGAAAGATAACTTCTTTTCCCTACAGATCTTGCCTTGCTTATAACATTGCATCTTCCATGGTACAGGAATATCCTATGATTCACTGACTAGGAAGTCTGAAAGGCAGATCATTTTGTCCGGCATTTTGTCTAGCAATGTGCCAATTTGGCACATTTTCAAGGGTGTGTGAGGTTGTTTTTTTCCCTTCAGATGGTAAGAGCGTGATGGGAAGGCTCGCAGGGGCCAGCTGACACTGCCTCTCATCTCTGTAGCTGTATACACTGTGCTTGAGGGAGCAAGCTTGAGCTCCACCCAAGTCTTGCTAAATTCCTGTGGCCTCACTTGGATGTTTATGTAAAGATGCTCCATGACCACGGTCTGTGTCACTAAAAATCTGATTATCTGTTGTCTTTCCTTCCTGAGCTATTGCTCCAGGGGACAGAAGAATGCCAGGATTAGCTATTTTAGGGAGCCCAGGTGATGGATAAGGTCAAAGAGTTTCAGCCTGTATATTTCTAGGGGCTGGAAAAGCATGTCCAGTAACTAGTTTTTTTGGGTTTTTTTAATAGGTTAGAGTGTAACATCAAAACTGTCACTTAGATAGACCATTATCTTCTTATTACTGTCTTGTGCTCACTTTCCAAGTACATTGTCTGTGATTATAAATACAGAAGCCTGCAGCTTTCAGAGTGACAGCTGGAAATTCATTCCAGCTCAGAGTACAAGGTTCTGCACTTTAAATACAACAACGGAGTGGCGGTGTAAAGTATGTAACTCAGGTAGACATTTCCACACAGAATTTTTCCTGTTTTATGAAAGTAACTGCATTGAACAAAAATATACACAAGCTGAATCCACATCAAAGACATATGTGCTCTCAGTATAAAACCAGAAATTAATATTTTGTCTTCTTGTTTTTCTGCTGAACTTCCAGCCGCCCCCAGTTTGCTGAAATGCCTTACTGAATGTACAAGCATGCCCATCATCCTTTACAAGCTCTAGTGCAGTGTTTTCTTGACATTATTGTTATTATATTTCTGGATGTATGCCCTGCCTGTGTTTGCATCATAAGCCAAGAGCGCATACAAAATCAAATGTTCACATTCAGATACAGGTAACAGCAAGAAAGCAGGTTATGCTGGATACATTTATCTGCAATTTTCCTGCTGTAGAGTCCCCCAGGATTTTTTTATTCTGCTGTTGGCTATCAAAGATATCTGTCATTTTCTTAGGCTGATGTGTTGGATTGCACAGATTATATTGTTTCTACCGTTGTATTTTGCAAGTGCATAATTGCAAGACTTACAAGATATGCCCTTCATTTTGAGATGTTTGTTTTTTTGCTTCCAATCACCCTTTAATCTTTACAACCTACATGTATTCCCGTTTTATATACGCTTGCAAATTTCACAGTCGGGGAATATAACTCCACTGGAGCACGTTGTATGTAGAAGCGTTGTAAAGAAAACAAACCTTTTCTGCACTTTGCCATTAGTAAAGCCAGAGCAAAAGCGACGTAAGAAGCTATCGAGCCTCGGCGAGGCTTCCGAGAAAACACCTCTCTAAATGGAGCCTTCACGGCATATCCAGGCTGTTTCCTTCTTTCTATCGATGGCCCAAAATTCACCCTCAAGCCGTCCCAAAGAGGGTCCGAGCCTTCAGGTATGTGATACACGCTGCCCTGACAGGAGGGTGCCGTGGAGCCCGAGCGTATCGTCGGCTCAAACGCCGGCCGGGAGAGGCTCGTCTCGCTGATGGAGAGGGAAACCCGGGGTGTTTGCGGTACAAAGCCCTCAAGTAAGAGAGGGAGAGTCGCCAGCATGTCAAGGGAGCCGAAGAGTAACAGTACAGTCAGCGATGCTTGAACCCCGCGCTCCCCTGACGGAAAACAACCCGCCTTCCAGTACGGCTCCTCCGAACCCCGCGGGTTACGGCTCTTCCGGGAACGCAAGCTGCTGGCACCGGGCCGATGGCGGTGCGCGGCACGGGCGGCCCGGGCGAGGCGGGCGGCGGGGCCCCGCCGGGGCACACCCGGCCGGCGCGGCGCTCCCGGGGCGGGGCGGGAGGCGGAGCCTTGGCGCCGCCGCCGAGCCCCGCAGCGGGGCCGGGCGCTGCTGCCGCCGGAGCCTCGGCTGGCCGCCTCCTCCTCCCTCCCGGGGCTGCCACATCGGCACCGCCGTTCCGAGGAGGTGCTTCCCGGAGCGGAGCGAGAGCCCAGTGCGGGGAGATGGAGCCCCGGTGCTGCCGCCGCCGTCGCTGCCGCCGCCCCCCGGGACTCGCGCTCCGCCAGGGCCGCTGCTGCCACTGCCGGGACGGAGAGAGCGGCCCCGCCGCCGTCTAACGCCGCAGCCCCGGCGGCGCGGTTGAGGCGGGAGGCGGCGCGGAGGCCGCCGCGGCCCCTTCGCCCGCCGGGCGGCGGCGAAGCGCGGCCCCCTCCTCCCCGCCCTCCCCGCCGCCGCTTCCCCGCCCCCGCCCGGCCCTCGGCCGGGCTCGGCTGCCGGGCCATGGCGGGGCGATGAGGGAACGGCCGCCCCTGCCCTCAGGCTGCGTGGGGAGGCGGGGAGCGAAGGGGCTGCGTGGCTCGGCGGCGCTGGAGCCGAGCGGCGGGGCGGGGGGATGCGGGGCGCGGGGGCCGCGGCGCTGCAGCTCCTCTCCCGGGCCGTGAAGCAGGCGGCGGCGCAGGGCGCCCGGCAGGACCTGGGCCGATGGCTGTCCCGGGCCGCCGGGACTGCGGCGGGAGGCGGCGGCAGCGGGGACACCATCGGCTTCGTCCCGGCGGAGGCGGCGGGGGCTGGCGGGCTGCTGCTGGGGCCCTGCGCCGAGCAGGACGGGCTGCCGCCCGCCGAGCTGCTGCTCTGCCAGCTGCCCGAGCCGGGCGGCGGCGGGCATGGGCTGGCCGAGGCCCGGGGTTGGCGCTGCTCCTGCTGCCTGCTGGGCACCTGCTGGTGCAAGAGCTGCCTCAGCCTGTGCGTCCTGGCCGCCGTCTGCTTCGCCTCGCTGGCCCTGGTGCGCCAGTATCTCCGGGACCTGCTGCTCTGGGCCGAGAGCCTCGACAGCCTGGCCGGCGTGCTGCTCTTCACCGTGGGCTTCATCGCCGTGTCCTTCCCATGCGGCTGGGGCTACATCCTGCTCAACGTAGCTGCCGGCTACCTCTACGGCTTCGTGCTGGGCATGGGGCTGATGGTGTTCGGCGTCCTCGTCGGCACCTTTGTCGCCCACGTGGCCTGCAAGCGGCTCTTGGCCCGCTGGGCACGGGCCAGGATCCAGGGCAGCGGGACGCTCAGTGCCATCGTCCGTGTCGTGGAGGGCGGCAGCGGTCTCAAGGTGGTGTTTCTGTCGCGACTGACGCTGATCCCCTTCGGGCTGCAGAACGCCGTCTTCGCGGTGAGTGCTTGCCTGGGCTGTGCGGCCAAGGAAGACAAGTGCTGGAAGGATGTCTTTCGGCATAGTTTCTGCTCTTATTGGTAGAGGTTTCCCTCCTTTCCTGGGAGAAAGCCATGGTTTCTCTCTTTTACAACAGTAAAAAAAAAAACCCTCTCTGTCTCCTCTTCTGTGCATGCAAAGGGACAGCAGGCAGTTTTTTGAAATGCCTTGCTCGCTGGCGTTGTGTTAAGAGTTGTTCTCTCATCTTTCAAGACTGTGTTCTGCTAATAGAATCACCAAGGTGCTGCATAGCAAAATCTGTGGAGAACTCAACAGATAGGAAGTGTCTGTGCTTTTAAAGTGATCCACTTTTAAACCTGGCAAGAGTTGAGGAAAACTCCTGCCAGATCTTCCTAAACTACTTAATGTAAGTAATCATATTCGAAAGAAATAAGTGGACAGATTAAAATTCTTTCTCGGTGTGACTAGTGTTTGTACCATGCATCTGGCAAATCCATACGGGATGTTAAACGACAGGTTGCAGGTTTTGGGCAGAGCAGGAGGTAGCCTCAGACCTGGAAAGGGACTGTTCTCTAGAGTGGCACTGAAAGTTAATTTAAACTTGAGTCTGGAAAAGGGTTAGTCTTGCTTTTCTTTCTACTTTCAGGTGAAGATTGGTACATTCATTTGGTCTCTTTGATCATCTTAAAAAGTAAAGAAGAACACGGAGGGTAGGGTTTTTTGAGAATTGCCATGCTGCTGCTGCTGATTTCAGACCTTCCATTGCTTCCTGAGTACTTTATCTGAAGGATCTGGTTTGGGCTGTGTTAGGCGTCAGTTGTATCTAACTTGGTGAAACTAAGCCAAACTGGATTGTGAAATACTTTAAATGTTATCAGTAACTTGTATGTTCTTTAACACAAGTGACTGTCTAAGCACGTGTTTTGGTGTGCCACTTTCTTATAGCCCACCTTTCTTTTCCTGTCTGCAGTCCTGATCCTGTACCCTTCCGAAGCTCTTGCTTAATTTTGACAAAATCATCTGGCTGCAATTAGTAGGTCACCAAATACCAAGTTTGTTTTTTAAGTAAAATTTAATCCATGCAATTTTGAGGTGCAACATCCACACCAAATATTTTAAATTGCTGTATATAAAACTGTGTGTCCTGGAGCATTCATCTCCAGAACTGTAATCTTTATCCATAAGAGCTGTAGCAACTTGTAATTTATTTTTAAGCAGATCCTTTAACCATTTCCTTGTTAAGAATGAGAAACTGAACAGCTGAACCTCTGCTGTTTTATTTGTTAACCTATACTACTGCAGGACTGAAGAGGCTTAGACCTGTGCAGCTGGGAGCAGAGTCCCTCCTGGAGCCCAAGGTCCGGTGTAGCAGATGAAGCTCTGCTGTGCTGTGACCCTCCTAAAGTGGGGAGAACTATGGTGCTCTGGTTGTTCACAGCTTTGGAGTGTCACTTGCAGTAGTCAGCAGATGCTGTAGACTAGTATTGGATCTGAAGAACAGACCAGAGAATTACCAAGTTAAAATGATTTCCTTCCTGGCATACCCTTCTGTTGGAAGCACGATTCAGCAGAGTATTCGGGCCAGTTCAATATTATAATGATGCTGTAAATCATTGTGGTTTGTTTCCTCCATATTCTGCAGGCTAAATAATTTTCTTTCCAAGTGGATGGTTTCAGTGTTAAAATAATACATAGGAAATGAGATGAAAACAGATGCTTGAGTAATGCCAAGTAACTTGGATTTTTTTTGCTAATTTTAGTTTGGTTATGTTTATTACTCCTGATTTACTACTTTATGGCATAATCAAATAAAGCACAGTGTATACTCAGTTTTTCACTAAGAATATTTAATGTGAGCTACTAGATCACTGAAAAGCGAAGCATACAAATCTAGGAATTCAAGACAGTTTCTGATTTTGAGTCGTTTAAGATACTTAAAAAATAATTTTCTACCTACACAGACCAAGCTGTCATTTCCTTGAAATCTCACTTATTTGAAAACTTGACACACGTTTTAAGTTTCAAGTGCTTTTCCCCATGCTAGCAACTTCAGCAATGAATTTGTATAGAATGAATTTTTAATCAACAGTGAACTTAAGAAAAAGTACACGTCTTTAATTTTCCAGTGGTCTGTTCTATGCATGTTTTCTATGTGGATATTTTTAAGTAAACTGGAGATTCTGAGACTACTTTAATGAGAGAGAAGGAAGGAAGTGTCAGATGCGGTTCAGGGAAAGGCATAACCTTGATGTGAGCAGGGTCATTTGTGGGGCTGGGATTAAATGATTTCTACAAGCACTTGTTCGGTGGCATGTACCATCTGCTGAGGGCTTTCGGGAGGTTGACTTGTAGGGGGTGTAGAGAAAGATGGAAGAGCTTCTTAGGATTTCATTAGTGAGGGAATCATATCAATTGAAATAGCACAAGAAGAAAATTAACACAAATTCCTTAGCATCTCACCAGCCAGATGTGAAGATCTTGCTTCTTAAAAGGTCGTTCTGCTGATAGGAGGGGTGGGGTAAAGCATTTGGTTGCCTTTCTGGAATCTAGCACTTGCTAACTGAAAGCATCTTTGTATTTCTCTTTTGAGTGAGTTTTACTCAATTGTCACTGCTGATGCCAGAGAGGCCTGGGCAGGTGGGGTGGGTTGATAGCTCTAACTGATGTGTTTGCCCATGCACAGCTCTCTCACCTTGGCAACTCTGGAGTGTTTTGAAGGCAGGTCTGTAAGGAGGCCTGGTATGCAGGTTTATCATCTCCTTCACACAGTTTGTTCTTGGAGTGACATTTGTGCAAACTGGTTATTTGTAGTGCCAGATGTAAGTTAGATGGGATTTCATACTTTTCCCCCTCTCTTAAAAGGGACTATTATATGAAAGAAGTAATCTGATTAAAAAATTTGAGTATTCAAGTGCACACCTCTGGGTTCAGAAATGCATACAGTGAAGTTAGAGTTGAAGAAATGGTACCTGCTTTGCAAAAACATGCACACTGCTTCCTCTGCTTGTTGGAAAGTTGACAGCTGGTTTGATTTTTGTATTTACTAGGATTTTTTTGAGGGGGTGGTGTTTGCTTTCTTTTGGAGGGGGGAAGGGGTGTGTCTGGGGGGTTTTGTTTTTGGCACTTTTTTTGAGGAAAAAGCACCAGAGTTATCCTTTACCCTTGATCACCAAGCCTACCTGATCTGAAACACAGGGATTTTGTAAACTGAGGGAAGAGAAAATGTGCTGCAATCTGTAAAGGCATGGGGGCATGGGAGCCCCCAGCAAAGTCCTGACCAAAGCATTTGTTCTTTGACAGAGCTGAAGCAAAGGTGATAGCTGCAAAGAATGCACCAAAGTTCCAGAGGACAAAGCCCATCCAAGGCTTAATGGGGGAATTTCCAGGCTATTGTTACCAGTGTAATTAGATAATTCTTAATTGTATTTGAATACAATTTAAATGCATTTCTGTTATGGCTGGATTTGGGATTTCAGGTTAATTTTTGCTGGCTTGAGCTTTGACCAGAAGCAGAGCCCTGGTAGGCTCTGCTAGGCAGCCTGGCCATGCAGATACCAGTCTGGCAGGTTCATAGAACAGGTAAAGAAAAGTATGGAAAGCTGTAAGTTTTATTGATCATTTATCAAGTTCCTTAGGTGGGGATGCTGTGCACTTCCTGTGCATTCTGGAGAAAGGGATACAACTGTGGCTCTAAACCTACAGTTTAGTTAGAAGGGCATGTCATAAATTTTTTCATCCTCTCCTTAGCTTTCATTGCAGTGGGAAGCACAAGCTGCAGTTCAGTGTATCCACTGGGGCAGTCTCCCATTCATTTGGAAGCAATCTCTCCCCTGATTCAGGAGGTCCAGTTATTTCAGGATGCATCTAGGTGTGCAGACATTGCTCTGCAGCTGAAGTGTCTCTAATACATCTACAGAAATGAGAGCGGTTCCAGGAGTGTTAAAGCAATCTTTGGGAAGTTTCCCAGCTCCGTTAGATGTAATGATAGTGTCCTACTTAGCAAATCTTGCCTCTGCATTAGTATTTCAGAAACTTTTAATAGCAGCTCCTTCATTCCCCTGGAAATACAGGAAATTTGGACTGTGCATTCTTATTACATGGCCCAGATTACAACAATGCTTAAAAAGTCTTTTGAAAGTATGAAGTTCTGACATAATTATGTAATCCTTTTTCATTATGAATCTAAATTAATCTCATCTAGAGAAAGAAATGCAATATTTGTGGTGCTGGTATGTATTTCAGTCTGTGGGAAGTATAATATGCAGTGTGAAGTTTGGAAATGTCTTATTGGATCTTGTTCCAGTGAATTATTCTTAATCTTTATGCTTCATTGCATTCTGCTCCTCCATTGCCCTTCCTTCCAAAAACTTTCCACTGATGGTGCTTAGAGCTCTGAGAATTCAGCACTGTGACTTTCACAGTAACTAAAGTTTATTTTAAGAATAGCATGATGAAATGAGTAACATTGCTGCTATTCTTTGGTCTTCAACATTGCACAAAACTGGCAAGGTCAATAATTTCCATGTAGGCTCTCAGGGCTGTTCTTAATTAGATCTCTGTTATTATCAACTGAATTGTCTGGAAAATTTGTTGGACTGCTTGTTTTCAAAATCATTGTTTTCATACTCATTTTTAACCCAGTTTCCTCTTGTTTGTTTTTCCTTGTGTAAATATCTTTTGATCTCGTGACGCTTGCCTTTAATATATCCCAATGGCTGCTGATACTAATTTAGCTGGTACTGTGTACTTTTTTACCATGTAAGCTCATATATCCACCTATTGATGAAGTATAGAAACTTCACAGCAAAGAGAGGAAAATACCCAAGTGTTGTGTTTTCTCCAGAGAAATGAATAAGACCTATACCTCTGTGTGCTATTTTGTTCACTAATTGAAGTAAAATGCAAAATACCTTTGGTAGACAATCTTAATGATACTTATATATATCAGTATAGATACAGATGGATATTGCTCATAGGGATCACTAAAATACATGTGTATCTTAATGAGTTCATTACTTGTCCAGCACAGACAAATTGTATCTGCCATTCTGTTACCTGGATCATATTTAATGCAGTGACATTTTGAACTATTATTTTTACGCATAAAATGCAAAACAGATAGATTTTTGTTAGACCTTCACATTGGATAAAGTAATTTCTTCTCAGAAGTAAATTCTCATAAATCCAAGGGCTTCGTGCACCAGGCAAAAATAAGTATCTTCAGCTAACAGTGTAATTGCACCCCTAGTTAATGACTGTTGCACAGGGATATTGTGTAATGTAAGGTGAAATGAAATCAAACCTAGTAACTTTAAAAAGGCCAGATGAAAACTAGATACATACTGTGTCGTTCTATTATCTTCCCCCTGTGCATGAATCAAAGTTTCAGTGAAGGAATGTAGGATATTCTTTCATGATTTTGCAGGAATGGTTGTGGGAAGTGGTAGTCTGATTGTTTGTACACATAGATTGTGTCGGAGCTGCTTTCGATTTCTTACACTTTCTTTTTACTCAGATTACAGATTTATCGCTACCCAACTACCTGATGGCTTCTTCCCTTGGGCTGCTTCCTACTCAGCTCCTGAACTCATACTTGGGCACAACCTTGCGCACCATGGAGGATGTGATTGCAGAACAAAGTGTTAGTGGCTATTTTGTATTTGGTTTACAGGTTAGTTAAAATAATTGCTCTCATAGGCCTTGGTAATGGTACTGTCTGTCTGTGTGATTTCTGACTGCTAGATACCCAGAAAAATGGGTTCCCATTTCTTTAGATTTTGTTTTGTGCTCTGAGAAAAGTAATTCTCTTACACCTCACCATAACACAAAGCAGAACTTAACTCAGCATTCTCTTTTTCTGACACAGTTTTTGGTAAATTTTCTTCTCTTGCTGTCCTAGTGTGACTTTATGATGCTTGTATTCCCCCAGTCATCTGTTTATGCTGGACATTAAGTTCTATTAAGCACTTTTAAGACTAGTTCTGAGAGTGAAGGGTGGAGAAGAAGCCGCAGTTTGTTTTATAGAAACTGCACTTGCTCCCCTGCATCCTGGACTGTGCTGTCTGCAGCATAGACAGCGGGAGAGGGCTCTCCCTTGCTTTTAGTTAGACTTTTTTTTTTATAGCTGGCTGAGGCAGAGAACTTCCTCAGACTGTGGCTTTTTTTTTTTTTCTTGGAACTATTTGAACCTGTTCTGGACTGAAAACCCAGAAAAACCCTTGCCTTCTAGGGTAATCTGCTGAATTTTAGACTTGTCAAACCACCCCTACACAAAAGCTTTTGTGTGTGTAGACCCAGCACCTGTGCACTGTTCAGTGTTAGGACTCAGCATACCTATCTTGCATAGATAGTCAGGATTAAAAATGCTGTAAGGTACTATTTTCCTAATGACAAAATCAGAATATCCTAATTTTACAAGTGAGTAAATTAATGAGAAGCGTATTAAGTACCTTTACATAACCTTAGCTCTTGAAATAATTTATCAGTAAATTTGGGGTGTAAGCCTTAAGTGTGAGACCATTATGAGCATAGAGGTTATGGATATTTCAGAATTATATATTAAAACCTCCTCTGACAGTGACAGTACTTCAAGTTGTGCTTGACTAGCAATTACCATGGTTTGCAGACTTTCAGTAGGTACTGCAGTAATTTTTGTTCCTCAGTTTTTATAGTCATAAAGCTGATGTTTAGCAATGCCAACATAAAAAACTAAGTCTAGGTCCATTTTAAACCTACCTTCCCCCCTTGCCCTGAAATTTGTGTGCTCTTAAATAGAACATATATTTTATAGCTTTCATGAAACATGGTTATGAGTATTAAAAATGAGTATGCCTTTGTAAGTGGGGTATAGATTATGTAGGTTGAAGAGAAAATAAATGGTTTCTTGATCAGCTTTTATTTTAGTCTTGAAATGTTATTTCCAGGGCAGTAGTTTTTAGTGGTTTTTTCCTTTTTCTCCCCTATTTATATATTTATTTTTTAAAATTGACATTGACTCTCCTTTGCAGATTATATAGGTTGTAACATAAGTGTTGCTCAGGTAAGTGGTAGCTGGATAGCCTGAATGTTATAAAAAGAGTACTAACCTCCTTGGGACGTGACTGAATAACTGAAGGGGAGACCTTTAGTGGAGCAATTATTTGCATTCTCCCACTGTCTCTCAGTCGTCTGCCAACTGCTTTGCCTGGATGAGCTTTGATGGGACTATGATTTAGTAAATAGCTCTGAAAATCCTTCACATTTAATGATTTTCTATGTGTGTATACATATATATATATATATATATATATATAATTATTTATCATATATATATAATTATTTCTCTAAGGAGTTAGGTTACTTGCAGTAATATTTCTAAATCAAATAAAACTTAAATATTTGGGTAAGCTTCTAGAATAGAAATTTTCTTATCTATTTAAAAATAGTGTCTGTAGTATCATTGTAATTTTTTCATTGTCCAGTTTTTGAAATGTATAACATAAATTGGTGAGGAAGGTCATTTTCACCACGAGGGTAGTCAAGCACTGGAGCAGAGTGCCTAGAGAAGTGGTGAAATCTCTGTCCTTTTACAGTTTTCAAAACCTGACTGGACAAAAGTTCGGAGCAACCTGTTCCGATCTTACAGCCATCCCTGCTCTGAGCAGCTGGTTGGGCTAGAGTCTGCCAGGGTGCCTTCCAGCTGCAGTTGTCCTGTGCTCATTCTTGTGAGTTGTCTTACTCAGTGATATTCCAGCACCATCTGCCATGCTGACAGGTGTTTTAAGCAATAGTCCTCAATGTTAAAGAAAACATAGCCCTACAGTTAGTAATGAAGTTCAGGTTTTAGACTCAGAACTCTGGGTTCTGCTGTAAGTAATATAACTTCTTTGCCTTTTTGAAAGGAAGCTGCAGATTCCAGCTAGTTAATGTTCTGTTAAAAAAGGCAGAAGAACTTGCTTCTTTCAAAGGGACTGTCACTGTGAGATACCTGGATTTTTATTTGGAGATTTTGTCTTTTTTTTTTTTCCTAAAGAGGATCTCAGCTAAAAACTTGACTGGTGTTTTATTGACGAGAGAAGGTAAAAGGATTGCTTTATGACAAGTATATGGATTTTAACAGAAAGAAACCTAACTTTTCAATTTATACAAATATTTTAAGTTCTATGTAATGTCTATGTTCTGATATGCTGGTTACATTGTTAGCATATGTAGGTTTTGAGCTACTCAGGGGCTAAATTCACCTCCCTTCCAGTGTCTTACCTGTGAAGCTTTGAGTCAACAGATGACTTCATGAATCTTTGCATTGACAACTTTTTGTTTAATTCATTTCAGTTGCTTTGTATTCATTCCCACAGCCTATGCAGTCTACAACACTCTTGTTTTATTTGCAGATTGTTATAAGCATAGGACTCTCGTTTTATGTCGTTCACCGGGCTCAAGTGGAACTCAATGCAGCTATTGTAGCGTGTGAAATGGAAATGAAGACATCGCTCGTTAAAGACACCCAGCCAAGCATCAATGGCTCAACCACATACTGCAACAAGAGGACAGTAGCATTCTCTGGAGGGGGTGTCAATATTGTGTGATTTCAAGTATTAATGACAAGTAAGGTTTTGTGAACCTGAGCTAGAAGTATCTTGAACCTTGCCTGGAAATATCTATGGACAATTGAAATAGATTTAAAAAAAATTACAAGTGATTACAGGTTGTACTGTGGCACAAACCAACCGACCAGCTCTTTAATTGCACATAGGGTGACTTCTGGCAAGACAAGGAAGATGGCAAAGTAACTTAAGATGTAAATGCAAATTTGGCTGCACCTTTCATCATTTATTATGCCTGTCATGGCCTGTAGTCTGCACTTTAGTTTTTTTTTTCCTTTGCTCCTATAAACTGAGAAATGCTTCTATAAACAAAAAAGTAGCACAGAGGTAAATATTTTTCTGCTTAGCATTATTTATAAGGCTAAATAATTATATACAGTAGAATTTTATTACTGATAAAGGAGAATGAGAAAGTATGCAATTCAATGTATGTTATTCTTGAATGTGCTTTTGCTTTGGAATTGCTTCCAAAACTTGGAGTGTATTATTTAGCTAATGATGGGACCATTTGGCTTTTTCTTCATTTTTGATTTAAAAAAAATAGAACCCTATATAAAGTTTTGGTTGAATGTATTTTTCTAAGTCATTACAAATGTTGCAGAGCCATGCAAATGTATTCACACAAGCTTAAATCCTACATTGTGGGACTGAAGTGCTCTTAAATTACATTTTAAGTTACACTGTGTAATATGCAAAGTACAAGGGAAAATGCAGAAGTTAGATTGCAATGACTGTTTGAATGACACTTAATTGGTTTTGCCACCTTGGTGATTGTAACAAAGGGCTGTTCCACGTTAGTCCTATATATGGTATTTTTAATTGTTAAAAGGATGAAGTTTTTCAGCTCACATGACTGCATGTGGTAAGGCTTCTGGAACAGGGAGCTAAATCTCTGCCCTAAACAGAATGATGGCATATTAGCAGTACTAATTTTACAAGAAGGTGGCCTTTATTTTGTAAGTGAATCCCCTCTCCCTTTAAAAAGCTTTAAAAATTCACTTTGGTTGGCACATCTTTTGTACTAGTTTTACATTTTTTAAAAGACACAATCTATTACAAATTTCATCAGAGTGAAGAAATGAAAACAAGAGGTTCTCCTTGGAAAAGAAATTATCCAGTAATGGAGAGGACAGCAATGTCTCTGAGACTCAGGAATTCTGACTCCATTTTTGCAAGACAACACTGTATTGGATACTGCTCCTTTTACGCCTGCTGTGGACTGTTTTTCACTGCATTTAAATAGACTGGATAATCTGACGATAACTTTGTGTGTGTGTCTAAAAGAAAAACAATAATGCCTGAACACAGTGTTCTGTATGTGTGAGTTTCATGTTGATACCAATGTTCAATGGCTCAAACACACGCAAGTCATCTGATACAAAAATAATGTTAAGTATGGCTTCTTTTGTAGTTATTTTGTGTGAGTTTTTAAGGATGCTTTCAGTCTTCAAAATTTTGTGTTATTTCCTAACAGTACGACTGTGCCTCCTTTTTGTAAGGTTGGTGGTAGGGTCCAAGCATTTTTGTCTTCTTGAGAATAGTGGGTCCTGAGGGCCATTGGGAAGCAGAGATGTGAGAGCCTCTAACAGCCTTATTGAGAGGATGTGCGGCACTCGCTTAACCCAACATCTGCGTGTTCCTTCATAGTGGGACTTCCATTCTGTTCCTTATATATGTGTCCTTTGCAGATTGGTGTTCTTGGGTCTTGTGACCTAAAGAACTGAACTAGTTCAGTGAACGCAACAAAGTTCAGATTGTCTCCTTCTGTTGTTTAGGGGCTTGGGTTTAGGGTTTTTTTTGGTGGTTTGTTCGTTTTTTTTGTTGTTTGTTTGTTTCATTTGGGTTTGGGTTTAGTTTTGATTGGTTGGTTGGTTTTTGAAAAGGCGATCTGTATATACCTGGAAGTGTTCATTTACACATCTCTGCCTCTGACAACTCCTGTGTGAAAACAAGTGAGCCAGATAACTTTCTGATGGCGTTATTTGTCATCATAGGATAATCGAATAATTGAGTCCTTTCTTAACTAAAGGTGTTTTTTTTTGTTTGTTTCTTGTAAAGAACAGTCCTTCAGTGAACTGATCTGAACTTTGCTCCATCTTGCCAAATGAACAATAGTGTTTTGAAGAGGGTATCTTTTTCTTTGCATTTTTTAACTAACTTAAGGTTGCGTTGATTATTTGAAACATTTCCCAAATATGTATTTTGAAGTGCTTTTATTTCCATGACATTTTGTAACCAGAGTAACTTCACTATGTGAACACTTTTGTAGTATGGAATTAGTTCTTAAGACTTTTGCATTTTGCTTGATACTTGTAATATTTGTGTACAAGTTAATGGGAAATGTGCATTAAAAGGAACTTTTCTGTACCATGCCAATCATAATTTTATACAATAAATTCACTCAAATTTCTTTAAAGGAATATGTATTAAATGTTTAAGTTGCTACGATGTAGTTGGAAAGAAGTGCAGTGGAGTCTCTTCTTTATGCAGCCATACAAAGATAACTGGCTGCATCAAAGGAGAAGCAAGTTAGACATTAAGGATTGAATTCCATGGGTGGGGAGTTACTGACAAGGAAAATAGACTTGATTTTTATTTTTGTTTTGTTTAATTAAATACATGCTTAATTCTATTAGATACTTGAAAGGTTTGGTATTTGCAGCTGCCTTTTTGATAGAAGAATGAGTATACATGTGCTTATGAGAAACGTGCTACAAAACTGCAAGAGTTTCTGAATATAACAGTAGTAAAAGTGATAAGTGGTAAGTGCAACGGTACAGTAAAGTTGTCAAAATTCAACTTTAGACTAAGTACGTGTGAGAAAAAACTTTTTTTTGTCACAGAACTTTAGATACTATTTTCATACTGATTTTTACACAATACCTTGAGCAAGCATTGCTGAGGTCAGGTTTGAAGAATTGAAAAGCTCCTCTTAGATGGTTTGTGGCTTTTGTCCTATACTGGATCCTTTGCATTCATTTTCCACTTTCCACCTGAGGCTGATAGAATTTGGATTTTGACTTACTGAGATAACTGGAGTCATTAGTTGTCTCGCAGATAATCTAGGATACGATGCATAAGATAAAATACAAAAGCATTTCCATTCACACTGGTAATTTTTAATGGCACAAGTTAGAAGAACTTGGGTAGCTCTGTGACAGCTTTCTCACAATAATTCAAAGTTGGTACTGGTCCTGTCTGCATAAAATGATGGTTTGGGCATGAGGGGATAGGAATCGATTGCAGAAGGGGAGCTGATGCAAATTCTGTCTCTGCTGTGCAAAGCAGCTTGTCTGTTCTCTCCAGTCCTGGTGAATTAGTGATGCGCCTGGCAGCACAGGGGTGATGAGTCTAACAAATTCTCTCTTCATGGACATATTAGCATTTGTCTTGCACTACCCTGCCGTATTGATTTTTAATTTATATTAAGTTATTAGTGATAAGTAGCAAGAAGCTGAGTCTGTGGTGTCAATCCTGTCCCTTTCTTATTACAATATATCATGCTGGTGTATTGCAAAACTTAAAATTACATTTTAATGAAGTCCGAAGTTCATTAGTGTAAGCTAAGTCCTCCTTGCTGGCCAAGTGACTAACTTGTAGCTGGTTCATTTGGGAAATTAGCTGGGCCAGATTTGCTGTTGTGAGAGTGAAAAGTCCTCAAACTTTCCTTCTAATTATTTAGAACTTCAGATGCATTGCTAAAGAAATTAGTGGAACAGGCTTAATGTACTGGGGGTTTTGGTTTGTTTTAGGACAAAAGTCATTAGCAAGATTGGGGAAGGGTTTGTTCTGGTCCTGACACTTGAATATTAGTTGTCATCCTTTTCAGGAGACAGCGTTTCCAAGATGTAGCCCACATAAGTTTACGTAAGTCAAGGTAATTAAATGCTGACTTTGGAGAAGAGAATATAAAACTTGGATCATCCAGTCACTGTGACAAGCCTTTTATCATCATGCAATCTCCAGCCCAGCACAGTTTGGCATTGGTGACTGCAGTGCATTGCTTCCCATCCCTCCGCTACAGGAGGAGGCATTTAGAGAGCTGCAAGTTGTTCAAGCTGAAGGGGAGGAAATAATCATATGAGCACAGTGGACACAGTTTGAAGAGTTAAATTAACCATAATGTTGCCAGACCTTTGAATACACCTAAGTGCCTCGATTTTGTAAGTTGACAAATCATTTGGCAACTTCTGCTTCCTGGCAGGACAGGGCAGCTGGGTAGCCTCACCTAGATGCAGGTCAGCATTTTATCTTCTAGAGAATTCTAGCATGCTTTGACTTTTAGACCTCTTAACTCCTGAAATAATCTTCTGCTGACTGTTCTGTAAATTAGAATGATTTAGTTTGTACCAATAAAAGGGTAAAATAATCTGGGATACAAATCTGTGTACCAAGTGGTGTTCATGTGTGTGCATGGCTCCCTTTGCTGAATGTGAGGTGTTTCCCTCTGTTCCCTGTAAACTGCAACTGTTTCCATTGAAGTCTGTGGGTGGGTGGGAGGAAGGACAGAAAGGCCTGTGGCGATGAACTATTCTAGTAACAAATTTTCACTGTGCTTTAGAAACTTGATTGCTTAAGATCACAGATATTCTCTATTTAATGTGAGAAATGGTAGGTGGTGAGGGGAATAAACTAATGAATTCTCTGGTTTTTGTGAGGGAGTAACAATTTGTTTGAATAGATGATGAAGTACTCAGATGATAGAGGGTTGGTTTTTTGGTTGGATTTTTGCCGGTGGAGAGGGGTGGGGGTGGTACTACTGGAAGTAAATAACACTGAAATGGCAACAGTATGAAGGTTTAAACCTTGACTTTTTATGACTGTTTCAGATGTCTTTTACAGCTATGGGAGATAGTGCCTCAGAAGAAGCTGGAGTAAACACTCAAAGAAAGAGTGTTTCTCAGATTGTGTAGAGCTGCTGGATGCACACCTCTGCCTGCATGGCCTGCTTTTTTAACTTGAGCTACAGAGGTGCAAACCAGAAGCACTGGATAGATCTCATCAAAAGTGGAACATTTATTGCTGCCCTTTTGATGTCTTATGCAGCAGCAGCACATGGCAGATGGTTTGCCTGCCTTGAAAGGCTTCCTTTTTGCCTTGCTCTGCTTTGCCTGGCACAGGTGGTGGCTGGGGGAGGAAGAGCTGCGCACTTGCCATTTGCTTTTCCATCAACTGGGGAGGCAGAGATTGCTGAGCTGAAACCAGAGGTTGCTCTGTCTTTTATCCCCAAACCACTATGAGTAGCTTCCTTTCCCTGTGAGATTAAAGAAAAAGAAATTACAAAACCAAACCGAAATAAATTATAATAAAAAAAGCCCCCAAACACTGCCATTCAAGAAAGCTTCAGAACTGGTAAAATTCATACCAGTAAATTAATATTCTGTATATTCTCCCATGGATGTAAATTGAGGTACAAAATTATGTATTTTCTGTTTAGACTGTAGTAATCTCCTCCTCTCTCAGCAGCTTCTGTGCGAGGTTCTCCAGTCAGCTTGTGAGGGAGCAGTGCTATGGTAGCTTTGCAGGGGTTTCCTTGCAGCTGACATTGGACAGAATCATTGATTTCCAACCATTCTCGTGTGGCACTGAATTTTAGGGTTTCACTGTGGAAACCATAGCCATATGCACATGTACAGCTCCAAGGTCATATAGACTGGTGCTTTTACAAGCGATTTGTGTTGCATTTGTGTTGTGCTTTGTGGGAAGGCTGCAGTGGTTGTAACATGATGTGTTTTTCTGGGTTTTAGCCAGAACCCAGTTAATTTTTGCACAGTGAGTTGAAACGTAGCTCTCTGACTACAGCATGCCTCTTTCCCTCTGCTCTCATAGCAGCCATGTCAGTTTATCAGATGTTGTGTGGTTATCATTTGGTTTGTAGGCAAATAGAGGACTCTGCTATGCATATGTGCTGGTCCATCATTGATCAGATTTTTTTTGGTGGCTCTCTCTTTTTAACTGAGGAATCTCTGTCTTTTTTCCACCTACAAAGCTCAGTCTAATGACAGACATTCTCTCTTCTCACAATGGATGCTTCCTTAATTTAATTTAGATATGGCTTTCAAACAAGCTTGGAGGTGGGAAAATGGCAGGGTCTGGAGTAATAACTCTGGACTCCTCAGAGCCCTGGAATTTGCAATGGAGAAAAGTCTTGTGGTAATGAGTTTTAAAAATGCTTCCATAAAGAAGCAGTTTGAGAATTTAAAATTTAGAGGAGGAAGGGGAAAGTTACAATTAGTGAAAAGAATATATTAGTATACTTAGCAGGAGGTAAAAACCCTGGCAGCTATAATTAGAAGACCTTATTCTCTTCTTTTCAGTGAGTCATTCCATAAAGAATGGATTAAATGTATTTTTTAAATCCTTTTTACTTGTTAAAACCTGAAAAGGAAAGGGAGTCACAGAAGGATATATTAACCATGCAGAAAATGCAGACTCGTAAAGATTACTGAGTATTAACCTTGAGAGAAGGCAGAAATTTACTTTTTTAAGTGGCAGGTATGTTGGTATAAATCTACTTCATTATATCTGCTCTGATAAAGAGTAAAGGTAAAGGAAAGGTAGCCATGTAGTAAAGCATGGGTTGATTTGTATCACATGGATTATATTCTCTTGGGGAAAAGTGCTTCAGTATTCTGTTTCTGGAGTTATGTGTAAAGCAGACATATCTGTGTTCTCTTCCTATGCTCCATGCTGTGTATGAGCCACTTCAGTGTCTCAGAATTGGCCAAAAGTGTAGCTGTGATAACAGTGGCATAAGCCTGAGCAAATAATCCCTTCCTCTTAGCAGCACCTCTAACCAGCTTAGAACTTGATAAAGGAAAGCTGGGAGATGCCACCTGAACTTTCTGATAATGGATATCATTGTCCTTAGTGATGTTTAAAATCTTTGAGGTACCTCTGATGGAAGTCCTTCACAGGTGTATTGTGTGATTACTTTTGCCTAAATAAGAGGTGAGTTTTCTCCTAAAAAATCCTCACCTCTTATTTTCCCTTATATTTAAGAATTAACATATCCAAGTTGGGAACTTCTGGCTTGAGCAAATGAGATAATTTTGACCATCTGAAGCTCCAGAAGAGCAGTTTGTCTCCAGGTTTTAGCATTATAGAGTAATGAAGATTGGAAAGGATATCTAATCTACCCCTTACTGATGTCATATCCATTTAGATATGCTCTCCTGAGGGCAGTATCTGCTTGAGGCTTATATATCTCCAAGGGTGGAGGATCCAGAGGCCTGGGTGACCTGGTTCAATCTTTGACCAACCTTCTGGTGAAAGAATTTTTCCTCGTACGTGGTTGGAATTCCTTGTTGTTGCAGTTTGTGTCCTTCGCTTCTGTTACTGAACAGCTCCATGAAGATTCTGGCTCTGTCTTCTCTCCCTGCCCATTAAGTAGTCAAAGAGAGCAGCTGAATGGAAGATGGGGGCTACAGCTCCCTCAGGGGCATTTCTGCTATGCAAGAGCCCAGCAGGAACAAGCAGGAGATTCTGGTGGGAGGCTGGTGCTGGGGGGTTGATACAGCAACGAGGGAATTTGGGCAGAGAGCAGAGGTGCAAAAGGTCATGTTCGTACACTCATCCCTGCAGGTCGAAGAAGTGCACAATTCCTTATTACTTCCCTTTGAGTGTAATGGAATACATGCACTGTTTATGTTTTTATGTGCATATTTATGTTGCAAAAGAATTATTTGTGCATGAAGATCATGGATGAGGAGAAAGGCATCTCCAAATGCTGACCTGGCTAAGTTACACCTGGAGAACAAAGAGTATGAAATCCCAAGTGACATCTCAGACTAATTTTGTTTTTATTCTACTGCTGAATATGCGCTTTTGCCATTTCATGCAGTATATTCTTAGACATATCCCTAAAACTTGAATTTTTGAATTGTTTTTTAATGCCTAAATTAAGTATCTATATCGTACCTTGTTTGTTTCCAAGATTTTCTCTTAAGTGCCATGGTAATTATTTAAGTATGCTGTTCAAAGTGTCAGCTTAAAGTAATATTGGTAAAAATGATACCAGAGTATCAGGTATTCAGAGCAGTGTTTTCCTCCTACAGGTATCTACAATAATGACAATTAAGACAAATATCCAAGCACTTGCAAATAAATGTTTTAAGTACAGTGAAATTACTGTGAGTCATTTTCAGATTTATGCTGCCTTGGCAACTGTTTTATTTTTCCTATTTTGTAATGGTAGTGGGTATTTAACAGTAGCAGGGCAACAGTAAATGCTGCCAACACAAGGAAATAATTTATCTGAACTTCTCAAAGAATTTCTTTTATGTATAATAAGTATTAGATACCCAGAAAGCAGTTTCTCTAAAGTAGTTTTGTGCCTAAAGCATGTCTGAAGCCATGTGCTCCATGGTCTCCAAAGCATTTTAGCACCCAACTCCACTGAACACTTCTCATGTTTTCCAGGGCTTTTAAGGGGTGATTTGTGACCTACTTCATCTGTATTACTCAGTCCAGTGTTTGGAGAGGCACAAGAGGTTCAGAATGGGACTGCTGTGGTATCTTCTGCAAAGCAGCAATTTCCTGATCCTGATTCCCACTGATTTCTGAACTTGCCAGCTTTTGGGGATCTTCACTCGTGATGAATCAAGAAACTGTGATAAATGTGTCATGCCTCTTGGAGAAGTACAGTCTCTTTTTAAGTTGCCTCAGGCATGCTTCCCTCCAGTTTGGAACAAAAGAATTAGAATTTTATGTTTTTCTTGAAATCTTGCTGAACCCTAATCTTCCTGGATGGTGTCATTTAAATGCAGACTGCAGAACAAGCTCAGAAATACACTAAAATAAATCACAAGTGAAGGCTGTGACTGCATTGAAATATTGGACAGTGAACCATACCTGCTCCCTACCATCATCTTAAATTACTCAACCTAAATCATGTGGAGGTTGTTAGCTGGAGCTGCAATGTAATTCAAAGCAAAAGCACTGCTTGCTATATATGGTTTCACTTTGCTCTAGAGATCACTCAGCATATGTCTGAGATGATCCTGAAGAAAGTAGCACTGACACATTTTGCTTGTACTCCTTGTACTATGTACAGGAAGAGAGAGGAGGTGTGGAACAAAGAGGTCAGGAAATTGGTTGCTCATATATATATAGATACATATACATATATATATATATATACACACAGACATTTATGTGTGTGTGTGTGTATATATATATATATATATATATATATATATATATATATATATATATGACACTGCAGATTAAATAGGCTCACAGCTTTGTGATCTCAGGCACACAGGCATTTTGGATTTCAGAGTCCATTTCTTCTTAATCTGAACAATGAACCTCGGCAACAGTGCAGTTTTAATCTATAAAACAATTTTGCACACAGGGTTTTGTGGGACACTGTGTCTGTGTGCTTGCAGGTCAAAAACCACTTCTCAAAATCTTGTCCCTGCAAAACCAGCCTGAAAATCTGGTCTCTGAGAGTGATTTTGTGAAACTAACTCTTGAGATGCTGCATTAGTTCATTGCAGGGACGAACACCAAGAAGCCATGCTGCTAATTCAGAAGTCTGCAGCATGCACGAGTATTCTTCAGCTGCCATTTGGAAAGGCTGAAATTTTGCAATAAAAATTAGTAGCAATAAGAAAGGTTTATTATCTTGTGTCAATATTATTACAATATTAACTTCACATGGATCCCAAGAACTCTGTGTTATATTTAGATTTGTCCTCTGACGTATGCTTAACAGTTTTGGGATTTAATAACAAATTAAAATACAGATGGCACCCACTCTGGAACCGGATGGATTATCTCATTGTAAGATACTGGAACTGGAAAAGATAAAAGCAAAATTAGTTGCATTTTAAAGTTACAGTATAATTTAATCTTATATAAATTTAAGGTTTTATATCAGTATGTTCATATATAGATGCATTAAATCTCTAGCTCTTACTTAAGTAATCTCCAACTTTCTTAAAGGCTTAAGAATATGGTTAGATGAAAAAAAGCAGTATGCTAAATATTTCAAACTGAAGGGATGAGAGAGAACTTCCCCACTGTATCTGACATCCTCCCCTTGCTCTGGGTTACCAAAAAAAACCCTCATTTTCCAAGTGTATTCATGTGCGCAAGGGTTTTAGATCTCAAAAATCTAATAGAATGAAGGAAAACTGCTTAAAAGTTTCCCTTTACAATCATCTTCATAGGTGACAAAATCAACATGTAGTTAGTCACTATTAATAATTAATAAAAAAGAGTAAGAGAAAATAATCCTCTATCTCTTCCTTCATCTATCCTCTCCTTTGAATACATAGAGGAAATTCCAGGTAGCATATCTGGAAAATTTCAAAGTTTTGATTGAAAATAATTGAGGTCTGAACTCAGCAGAGAGGTCTGCATAGCAAGGCAAGTTCCTGCATCTTCACAGAACAATGGCTTAACAAAGTAGTGCAGTATCCCCCTAAGAAAAGTATTTTCTTAAATGGTATGTTAAATTAAACCTTTTTACTTATTTTACTATCAGAATAATATTCACTGGGGCAAACTGCTTACAAAATTATAAAAATATATGGTGTTACATTATATGTTGCAGAAAGTGAATCCCTCTGTCCATCTCTTGAAGAACTGTATGTTACAGTCTAGATCAGAATAAATTAAAGAAAAATGTTCACTGAAATATAAGGAAGTTTTTAAGTGGCACAGAAGCAGACAGGCATCTTTTTGTACTGCACTTATTTTGAACATCTTTCTCTTTCCCCCTTTCCTGTTCTCAAAATGGATCCTTCATATTGGCAAGGTCAATATCTGTTTTTTGGTGGGTTTTTTTTTTTATTTTTGAAAGGCACAGTGATTTCTGAGGATTAGGAATCTTTTAAAACTCCCATGACAACAGGAGTTGTTCCCATCTCTTCAGTGGAGCTGCTTCTCCTCTGGCAGTTTGTTTTCTTTTTGTTTGCTGTTTGCCTGGCTTTTCACTTGAAGCAGGAGAAAAGGCAAAGATCTGCTCTGCTGCCACATGCACATTTGCCTGTAACAAGAAAACAACCTGATTCAAGACTGACAGTGAGGGTTTATTAAAGGGATTGCTTTGGGACAGAAAACTGCTTTATATTCTATCTGTATTCTTTATATTAGATTGACCTATTTGTGTGCCATCAGTAATCATCTCTCTTTAGAATTAAAAATAAAACTCTGTGTCTTGTTAGGAGTTTCCTCATATTGATAACTGAGTTTGGCTAATTAACAGGAGAGATTGATTAGCGTGCTCAGGATGAGGAGTTATAGTACACAGTTTGTAGTGTCCCTGACCACCTCTTCCCAAAGAAGGATTTGTGCAGGAAAACAAATGATTATTGACTTTGTGGTCAGATGCAAGAAATAAGGGGCATCACAGCAAAGAAAGAAGGGAAAGAAATAAAGGAAGGGAGGGAGGAAGGTTGTGCATGTGGGGGTGGGGAGGATGGGGAGAGAGTGACAGGGGTTTGGCAGAAACATATCACCTTTCCAGGGGTCCTAAATGACAACTCATGGCTTCCCTCCATCTGATCTTCTTGGCGCTGAGGGTCCCCCACCAAAAAGTATAGAATCCCATGGGTTAATGTATGTTTTGGCCAGGTGGGAAAGCCCAGGTGCCTCCCCTGGGGACGGCAAGT
The DNA here is from genome assembly GCA_032173965.1 of Sitta carolinensis. NCBI lineage: Eukaryota > Metazoa > Chordata > Aves > Passeriformes > Sittidae > Sitta > Sitta carolinensis. The sequence continues at coordinate 128,301,158 of CM063284.1, read as the reverse complement.
TTGACACTATCCCTTGCAGTCCCACAGCTGAGCTGCTTTGCATAGCAGAAGGTGGATATTAACTGCTGTGAATGTTCCTCTTCCTCCAGCCCAGACCTGAGTCATTATGTTATATTCGTGGTTCAGGGCCTCAGTCAGACCTATTCAGGGTGTGGTGGTCTTCTCTGCAGATTTTATACAGCTTTGCTACAATAAGGAAATGTCCTTCATGAAGATGTTTAAGCCATAAATTATAGCATTCAGTCTCTGACACACGCTTGTGATAACTCTCATAATAAAGCCACGCTCAGATACTCTTTAATGCTGACTAACTATCTATGTCTCAAAAGGTCTTACTGCTCAGGGTGCTTCAAAAATTCACATTCGCACAAAACTAAGATGGGCTTATTTACAAGTAAGGAGGCCTATCCTTCTGGGGAAAGAAAAGTGGACCCAGAGTAAATGCTGTGCTGAAAGAAGGAAATCTGAGGTTGAGTCTCTCCTGTTTTGGGGGAAGTGTCTCTCAGCTTTCGTTCCTCATCTGTAAATAGAGCTTATTTCTCTTTGCTTATGTGCTTATGCTGTGTGCTTGTGGCAGCGTGGTCTTGCTCACAGACTCACTCTGGAGGGATTCTGTAGCTGTGGGAGGACTCCAGGCACTGTAAGAATTATGAAAAATATTAATAACAGGTATACAGAGATCTCTAGATGACAGGGATTTGGTGGTTTTCAATTCCTTAGAATATATAGAAGGAAATTCTCTCTCTGGAGGAATAAGCATTGTATTTATGTTTCATTCCTTCAGTGTGCAAGGATCCTTCTCTGTTTTTTAGTAAGAGATTGATGTTAGATGTTAACCTATGACAAAATTGCTTGTAACAGCAGAGGTCTAAACTCATGTGAAATGATGGGGGAATCAATGTTTAGTCCAGCATGACTGTGATTTGGCCATCTGTGTTTGTACATAGAATGTAACCACTGGCCTGCAGCTCTGCAGCACTGCAATCCTGCAGAAATATGGTATTTGTAGTGCTTCAAGAAGGAGACACCAGCTCTAAATGCATGCTATGAAATATTCAGCATGCCCTGCTACCGCAGGGAGTTTGAAAGGCTTGCTGCTGACGCTGGGGTAACAGTGTCTCATTTGATTTCGCACTCAATAGGGTTTGTGCCAGATGAGGATGCCACATAGACAGCTGATGCCTGTCAGTAGTGGCTTGGGGACCTAGAGTGCTGAGTAAAGGTAATTGAAAGAGTAATTAGATTCTAATTAGTAGCTGTTAAGGCATCTGCTTTCTCTAGCTTGTTTTTCCTTGCATGTTGTTCAGTCTTCCTGTGTGAAAACCCACAAACAGATTTAATAAGTGCTGTGTGTTTCCGATAATGAAGCTTCACAGTTCCACGTTTTGTTGACTTTCTACGAACAAGAGTATTTTGAGTTTTGGTGGTGACACAAAAAGCACATAATGAACAGTGTCAGCCATGTGTACAGCAGAATGCACATCAATGGTACTAACTGTCCACAGTTAACTAACGCACATTGTGCTATTGTTTTAAATAGTCACAGGAACATGAAGGGGAAATGCAAACAGCTGCCCCGGCCTGCCTGATTTCCTGCTGTCAAAGCTCATGGTGTGTACTCTGTGGCACAAGGTGCATGTGGTACTATCTGCAGGCCTGGTTCTGTCTTATCTCTCCAGCCCTTTTCTGACCTTTCTGCACATGCCATGATACTAATTTTTCCTGTAAGACATTGGTTGGTTTCAAATATCTCTAGACTGAATGCAGGTATAGCAACCACTTTGGGAGGTCAGATCCACAGTTACAGTATTACCAGGGCATGTTGTGTGCATCCACTGCAAACTCCAGTGCCTGAAGAAACTGGGTGTCTTTGTGCTTATATGTGAGAAATTTCTTATGTAAAACACATACTCTTCAAAAAGCCATAAATATTCTTTTTTCTAAATGTCTGAAACTGCTTGAGGTTCCTGCAACTTCCAGTGCCCCCACTGATCAGGATTATCAGTTTATCTGTCTAGGATTATCAGTCTACCTGTCTACTTTTCTGGCTGCAGGTTAGGGGCTTTAGGTTAGAACTAGTTAAACTAAGCCTGTGCTAGGGAGGGGTGTGCCTAGCCCTTCTGTTGTTTCTGGACAGTACATAGCATGTTCTAGGGTCTGACTTGTTGCCCTGGGCTTTAGTGTGTGTGTGTGTGCGTCTGTGTGTCTGTGTCTGTGTGTCTGTGTGCCTTCCTGAGGGTGCACTGCAGTGAACCTCCACACCATTACTCTGAGTGGTTGAGCTCACCTAACTTTGATTGTCTGATTGTTTGGTTCCCAGCAGAGTCCCAGCAGTGGAAATTCAAGTACAGTTCATCTGATCCTATAAAAGGTGTCTCCTTCAGGAGGTAATGAGGCAGTCCCTGACCTGTTCTTACTGCTCCTGCCCAGCTCCCTGCTCTCTGCAGGACTGTGAAAGGATCCTATGGTGACTTGGCCCAGATGTGTGCTAGACATAACTCACACCTGATTCAGTGAATCCCATCATTTCAGATCTGTGAAGTAAACTTTTTAATCAACATCAAAGACGTGAGATGTTGTTTCTGGGCTCACCTGCTGACAACACAGAGTAAATGTGCCGCTAGAAATGGAACCAGTCCTGTTTCCTCTTTAATCTGACTGATTCAACCAAATTTCTACCTACATTCCCAAAACCTGTCTTTTCTGCCAATAGCCTTCAGCAACCTGAAAGACAGACTGCCATCATCACAAGCAGGAACTCTTTGATGTTCTAAGTAAATATGTTGTGCTGTTTATGTTTCACTAGTATACTCTAAATAGAACCAGTGTCTCTAACAGAGCAAGCTGTCCTGAAACTTTACCAAGCAGATATATTGCTTTGCAATTTGTGCAGTCTCATACACACAGATTTCCTAGTCAGTCAGGATAGAAATTACTCAGGAATTAAACACATATGGAAAAAAAAAGCTCTCATATGTAAAAAGGAGAGTAGGAATAATACAATAATAATTTAACAAAAAAATTGAAACAGTATTTTTATAACTATTTTCAAGAGGATTGTAATGCCTTTCTTCCACGTGATAGGTACAAAATTTCTTTTTCAGTCATGAGGAGACTTTTATTTTTCCCTTCTATTTCCATAAATACAGCCTTATTCTGTTGCCTTTCAGCTGCAGTGACAAAATAAATATTGTAACTAAATTTATGGTGTGCCAAGAAGTTGTTCTTGCAGGAGAGAACATTTTTTTGAGTTCCTTGTGTCTCTTCCATCGCTTCGACAGCTTATCAATTCATATGCTTCTGTTGTTTATCAACTGCTTTTAAATCTCTGCAGGTCACATTCTTGTAATAATTTCAGCTTCAGCTACCCATAACCTGTAATATTTGGCTATGTTGGTATTCATAAAATAAACATGTCTGGGAATGTTCCACAACAATGAGATCAACTAGCACAGAATAGCCCATGTCCAACTGTTAAACCAGTTTAACCTCCAAAAAAAGGACGATTGCATCCAATCTGCCTGCAGGGAACAATCAAGGTAGGAGCTAACTCCTGAGATTCTGCCTGTAAATTGTTTATGAAGGTGCTAGTTGGTCCAAGTAAAATAATGCTTGTGTCTTTCCTAATGGTTAAACATTCAGAAAATTGAATTGTATTGCCTGGAAATTTTTCTAGATGCTGTTTAATAATTGCCAGTAGACACGTAACTCTTATTACTGTCAGTTTTGTTGGCTTTTTTTCCAAGCTATAGCACTTTTTCTTTTCACTAGCAAGGCGGTATCTAGGTTTCACCTGAATTTTGTTGTTTTTCTTTTTTTAAACTCAACTCTATATTGGATACTGTTTATTGTGAGAGCCTTTCCCAGTGCTCATCTGGGAATATTTCTGGTTTTGGGTTGGTTTTGGTTTTGTTTTGTTTGTTTGTTTGTGGTGTTTGCTTGTTTGTTTTGGGTTTTGTTTGTTTTGTTTTGGGGTTTTGTTTTGGGTTTTTTTTTGTGTTTTTTGTTTTTTTTAATTTGTTGTCTCATTTGTTTGGTTTTTTTTTTTTCTTTTTAAGGTCACTTTTAGCACTTCTGATTCAAAGTGGTGTAGGTCAAACCAATATCACACCTCTTCAATATCTTCTCTTTATCTATGACTTAGGCTTATTGCTTTGAAAAGCATAAGATGATTTTCACTGTGGATTAAAACAACATATCAGAACTTAATTTCAAGCTCATGAGACTTTCTCAAAAATATTACCCATTAATATTTTTACACACTGTAAGAATCCAGTGGCCTGATTTGTCCATTTCACATGTTCTCCATGTCAGTAACTTTTTTCTCGTATTTAGTCTTTAAGTATATAACTTTGGTCTTTTACTTCAAAATACAACTTTAAAATTGCCTTTTTTCTGTTTTGAATCTTTTCTGTTCAGCTCCTGTGAGTCTCCAGCAAGCACAGCTTCACCGTTTGCACTCTCCAGTCAGCTTGATTTCAGCAAGGCTATTACAGCCCTGTTAGCATAAATGTCAAAGATTCTTTCACAGGGAGCAGCAAAACAAAGTACTGTTTCTGTCTTTGGGTGGGCTTTTAAAGTCAGAATATGAGTATTTTTCAGTATGGATATGCCAAATGCTTGGGTGATGGAATAGGGTATTTTAAAATACTTCACCTGGAGATTAAAACAAGCATTTCCATCTTGTTCATATCAATTTTTAAAGTTTTGAACCCAAAATTTCAATTAACAAAGTACCTGTTGTCCTCACTAGATTTCTTTGGTTTATATATGAAGTAGTAAGAGCCAAGGCTCAGATTTTAAATGGTATCTAATTTCCAATAGATGACTCAACTGTACTGTGAGTCAGGAGCTGGAATACCTGTGAGTACATGGATCTTTACCAGGATGAGGAAGGAAAAGCTCAAGCATCACTGTAACATGAATATTTGTTAGGGTTTAATGCCAGCAGGCAGCCGAGTCCCATCCAGGAGCTCACGTGCTTCCCCTGCAATAGGGGTGAGCATCACAGAATTCCCAGAATATGCTGAGTTGGAAGGATCATGGAGTTGAGCTTCTAGCTCCGCACAGGACCAACCCAAGAGGCACACCACGTACCTGAGAGTGTTGTCCAAACACTTTTGCTCTGCCAGGCTTGGTGCTGTGACCACTTCCCTGGGGAGCTGTTCCAGTGCCCCAAATCCTTCTAATACCCAATATAAATCTAACCTCCCTGAAACAACTTCAGGCCATTTCCTTGGTCCTGTCACTGGTCACCCCAGAGATCTGTCTGTCCCTCCTCTTCCCCTCACAAAGTTGCAGACTGCAATGAGGTCACCCCCGAGTCTCCTCCAGGCTGAACAGACCAAGGGACCTCAGCTGCTCCTCATTCAGCTTCCCTTCAAGGCTCTTCACCACCTTTAATTGCCGTCCTTTGGACGCTCTCTAGCAGCTTAATGTCTTTTCTTATATTGTGTTGATCAAAACTACACACAGTATTCAAGGTGAGATTAAAAGTGTGAATTGAGATAAGGACAGACTAAGAGATAAAGCTCATGTTATACCCAAAAGCAAAGCAAAACAAGGAATTTATTTCCTGTCGCTACGGGTCCGGGGTCCCGCTGGCCTTTCCCCGCGGCGCGCTCAGGCGCCGCCCTTCTCGGGCCGCGCTCGGTCCTTGAACGGCAGGGAGCAGAGAGGCGCTCTGCTGCCTCGGCTCCTCACCCCTCAGCCTCGGGGGCTGCAGCAAAGTCCGAGAAGGCACTTTGGCAGAGATGTTCGTTCTTCTGAAGGGGGTGCGAAAGAGAGCACAGGTCCCCGATTTCCAAGCTTTTAAACTGCATCAGTCCGGGGGTGTTCCCATCGGGGGCATAGATACAATGGGACAGGGAGCGGCCAGCCAGGGACAGACCAAACCCACTGCGGGCGGGAAACAGGAATAGACCACTTGGGAAAAAAAACAAATTTAACATCCACCACCACAATTTCCCACTTTCCATGAGCCCTCAGATGTTCAGCCGTCTCTAGGAATGCAGGGCTCCATCATGTGTCACAGTGAGTTGGGAAGACAAACACTCAGTGTCATATGTGGGGTATCCTTTTGGCCAGAGAGGGTCAGTTGTCCTGTCTATATCCTCTCTCAGACTTGTGCCACCACCATCCCTCTCGCTGTCAGGCAGCATGAGAAGCAGAAAAACCTTAGCGCTGTGTAAGTACCACTCAGCCATAGCCAAAGTGTTGGTGTGCTGTCAACGCTGCTTTTATCACAAATCCAAAACACAGCCCCAGACCAGCTGCTTTTCCATCCAGGAAAACCCAGTAAAATATTTCTTAATATTCTGCACATATATCATAGGTAATAGCATGAATACTCATGGTGTATTCTATATATTAGCAGTAATGCAGAACGAAGCTTGTTCAACTGAGTTCTTAGCTCTGCCTATGGATCAAGGCATTCTGGTCTTGAATACACAGTCTTCTCAATGCCGTAATGTATGTAATGGGCATCGTCTAGGGAACATGGGGAATATGACATCTTTATGATGTCTTCTTTTCTTACCTCTTAGAATAAGCCTTCTGGAAGTCTGAACCAAGGAGGCTCAAGAGAAAACCGTGGTAGATTTAAGCAGGCAGGGGATTAGGTGGCTCAGTGACAAATGTATTTGTATCTATCTAAGTCAGGCAAGTTAAGAGAGAGAAGTTTTCATATATAAACACTGGTTTGACTTTTGGAGTGAGGTCTAAGTCAAAATATTATTTATGTAGTGATTCAGAGAGTCACTGTTTCTGTCAAACTTGGAATCTATGATTGATATATTTTGCCTAGACATTTTCAGAGTAGTGATTTTCAATTTTTTTTCTTTTCAGACCGAGAACTTTTGGATCATTATGTAGTAAATTTAAGCACATTTGCCTTCTTTTAATTAAAGGTCATGCAGTTTTTAGAATGGTACTTGGATGTCAGAGTCAAAAACATTGTTCCAGCTCATTGCCTTCTGTTGCCGCTGGGATCAGGGTGTTAGTATAGCTGCCTTTTTTTATCTGATCAGTCTGGTCCAGTTTCTTTAAACTACAGACTGTGTCAATTTTAGAAGCAGTTACAGTCTGTATGAGAACTTTTTAGGTTCTTACAACTTTTCCCCATGGTTTTTGGGATAGTGATCAATTTAGGACACCAAGATAAACAGGAAACCCAAAAGCTTCTTTTCTCATCTGTAATAAGTCTTTGAGGGGTCTAAATAGTAGTATGAGTTAAGAGTACTTTTAAAGTAATTTTGCTTTTATTCATAAGAACAAAAATTCTTTTCTTTCTCGACCTCCAGTGGGAACATGCTGACTTACTGCACTTGGTTTTTGTCTCCTATCTGTATCAAAGCCTGAGAGAACAGCAAGATGAGCACTGGGAAGGATTCCCATTGTGCAATTTGATTCTACACAGAACTAAATTGACTAATCAGTGGAACAAGGTGCTTGACCTTAAACATAATTCAAGTATTTGCAGGATCAGAATCTAATATAGATTTATGGAATGCATTCTTTGATTAAAGAGTGGAAAAGAGCAAGTAAAACAAAAGACTACTTTGCCTCTTAAGATTGCTTTTAAAAAGAAATTTCATGTCTCCACTGATTTATGTTTATGCAAGTATTTATGTTGCTGTATTCTCTTCTCTGCTGCATGAATAAATATGGGCAATGTTTAAACACTTTAAGCCAACCATTGATATCTTCCCTGACAGAATAACTGCATCCCTGAGTACAGTTTGTGCTGTCCATATATTCTGTGGAATTAACGCTTGAAGTTATTTTCTAAATATCAATCTCCACAAAATGAAAAAATAGACTTGAAATGAGCAGAGAATTAGGACAGATAGAAAACTGTCAATAAGAATGATGTTGTTGACTTTGTCATTTCCTCTGAACATACCATTGTTTCAAAACTTTAATGTACATTTCTTGTTACCTGAAAGACATACTAAATTAAACTTAGCAGTTGTAAATGTTTCATAAGCAAAATTTCAAGGTTTGCTTTCCAAGTAGTTTCACAGTCCAGTGAGCTGCATAGCATTTACAATGCATGGCTCTTAACACTGGTGCTGCAGAAATGTGCTGAATCAATCCCTGGTTGACATTTGTATGAATTGTATTCCTGTTCATTTTTCCAGATTGAGTTACCTGCTGTCATCTCAAAGAAATATGGGAAAATGAGAGTTATGGAGTGAGAAACACATCTTCTTACTGTTGCAGTCAAGCTCTTTCGGTTATCTGCAAAAATGTCAAGCTGAAGGTCACTCTTTAGCAGTCCATGTAGAAGGATACAAATTGACAGTAATTAGAACAATAATATTACAACTGGGGTGTAAATCTGCACTAAATATTGTTTTCCTTAGTTGTTATATTTATTCTGACCTGCCTGATAGAACATACACAACTCTAAATTAAATCTCACCTGGGATGAAATCTTCAGTTTAGGTTCAGGTATCTCTTTAATTCTGTTCAGATGTGTTGCATGAACATCCCTAGCAGAGAAAATCTTATAAACACATCTCAAAGGCAGTTCTTGTGCTGAAAGAACTCAGACAAATTTCAAAATACCAGGGAATCAAGGAAATAAGCTGGATGACCTCCTAAGTTTCTTCCATATTTACTTTTCAGCTCTCTATTAATGATTAATAATTTCTTCAAGGCACAAATTATTTTTGAGCAAATAATTTTTCTTTCAGTTCTCCAAAAAGACTTGTCTTTTTTTTTTTTTTTTTTTTTTTTTTTGTCTTACAGGATAGTACTATTTTGTTTATAATGTGCTATTTTCTAAAATTGTTATCTGCTTTAATTTTTCCCCAAGGGTCCTATATACCTCCTTTGTCAGCTTTTTCTCTGTTCCTCTATTACAATTCATTTTGCATTTCCTGTAGTGCTGGTGGCTGTATAAATACTGTGATGTTTTTGCTGACTGCCAGGAGAGAAGCTAGTAGGAAAATGCAAAAGGGCAGAAGTGGGATGGTAGGTTTGTGCATGTGTTTCTAAGACCTTATCTTTATATTGTTGGTAACAAAATAAATTACTTTTTCAGAAATAAATATCCCACATACCATTAAAAATGAACTCCCTGATGCTCTGGAAGAATATTTACTTCTTTTCCCAGCTGCTGGAGTTTATTATTAAATGTTATTATGGAGTTAGCTATTATTGTTATGCAGATGCATACTAACAGTAGGACCAGAAGATTTGCCAAGGAAATTGGGGGAACAGAATAAAACTATTAAATGGCAAGATTAATATGTTTTGCTTTCCCATTCTTTAACCTGTATGAATCATATTTCAAAATTATTATAGCAAGGTTTATCTATTTCACCCCATTTTGACCTTGAGTTCTTTATACAGTCAAATAATCTTCTGGATAAGATTTTCATCTCTACTCCTTTAATTCTTAAAGGGGCATAAAACAAAACAACAAACAAAAAGCATGAAGGTGCTCCAGAAACCTTTGTTCCAACTCTAAAGGGGCGAGAGGGAGGTGTTTCCCCAAATGTAAGCACTACAGAGGGCAGCCTTGTGGCTTGTCTTCCAGGTATCCCCTTGCAAGCCCCTGTATCTGGGGGGGGTGGGGGGGTGGGGTGGGTGGCACAGCACAGCTCCCAGGGATTCTGGATTATACTTGCTGTGTCTATTTGTAGGGAATGTAACTCCATGCCTGTGAGAATTGAAATAGCAGCAGCTGTTCTAACTTTTCCACATGAACAGAGTGTGATCAAAAGTTATATTTGTCATCCCTAAACTAGTCTGGGGAATGCCAAGATTACAGTGTTGAATATTCATCCCACATATGTATATATATATAGTTATGAGTACTGGAGAATATGAGTGGAAGCATTACATCTGGAGACTTGGCTATTTGGATGCAAGGCAGATTAGGCTGATTTTGGAGGGAATATGCAAGTGCATGATGCTCTTATAACAAGGCTTGCTAGAACAAGGGCCTCATTTAATTCCCAAAAAAAGGCAAGCATTCCCTGAGAATGACTCAGTGTTACCTCAGACACAAAGGTGCTGATGAAGGTAAAATACTGTAAACTTCTCTACAAAGTGAACAGCTGGCAGGGACATAAGCACTTCCAGGTATTTAATTTTGGCTCTTCTGGATTGCATTTTGGAAAGATTTGCCCCTCATTACCAGCCTCCTAGAGCAGGTAGTAGGTTCTGAGTTACTTAAAGCTGAGTAGTGGCAAGGCTCCCTCTCACTTGCATTGTCATTATCCATCAACCTGGAAAAAAGGCTGTAGTGCCCTTGGCACTGCTGGGGCTGTGCAGCAGTCTAAGTACTGTGCAGTAATTGTCCTGCTGGCAGAACGGAATGCAACCACTGATGGCAGAGCTTGAAGGTCTAGTGCAAAATAACTTTGGAGAGAGAAGGCAGGAGGTACTGAGCACCACCAGTCATCCAGGACAGCATGTCCTGGTCATCACCTCTCAGGTAGGCACACACAGACTGCTGTTATGATGGTCACCAAATCTGTGTAGCTTATCCTGGAAGCATTAGTGCTGATATTGGCTTTTTGCCACAAAGGACAAAGCAAGAGATGTGCCCCAAACTCACACAGAGATCTGCAGACCTGTTCTGCGCTAGTGTGAGGAGTGCTCTAGGAGCATCCTGAGGCTGGGAAGCACCAGGTGACAGCATCAGTGCCATTGTACCATTGAAACTTCTGCTCTAAGCAACTATAATCAGAAAAAAAATAGGTCACTGTAAATCACAGAGAAACCATAACTGTTATTGCTCGAATTGGTGGGTAGGTTTCTATTCACTGATTACATTCTGCTTACAGAAATTCCCCTTGCAGCTGTTACTAGACAGGATCCTTTGCATCATGACACATAATGCTGTATAAACTTAGTCAGTCCCTGTAAATGACTGCTGTGACTGTCTTAGCTGAGTGACTTGACAATGAAAATAGAAGAAAGCCAAAAACTCCATTAGCACAACAAAGGAAAATGCTCAGCAAATGCTGTTATACAACTGCACTCATGTATGCATATTATAACTCTCATAAATTATTCTTTATGTCAAATACTCTAACAGAAATGATCCCAGCAACAAGAAAAGCTACACTTGCAGTAATTCTCGTAGAGTGTCTGGGAAATGGTGTTTTCATAAAATCAATAATTTCCATCCTTATTTCCTTAATGCACATGAGAGTTTTTGCACTTTATCTGTGTTATACTCCAAGCACCAGAGATGCTATGGTAGTAAAAGTTAGTAGGATGCTGATGGTGCCCCAGATGGTGTTCCTCTCTACTGCTGTGCATGTCTTGCACAGTGTATTCAAGTGTGCAATGTGGTAGGCTCATTCACTAGGTTTGATTTTGAATTACTTGTATGTAATTCAGTCTTTCAGCCAAAAAAAAAAAATATCTGAGTAAAACAGAAGAGTTGGTTTCTGTAATTTCTTGCACATATGTACGTGCAATGATAGATTAGTTTTACCTTGTAGTTTTACCTGACCTACATGTGCCTGGCTCTTCAGCAGTTTTTATTGTTTGCTCATGGCTTGTGGCCACCAAAGAGAGTTCTGAGTTCCCTTTAAATTCATCTTCTCTCAGTGAATATGAATGAAAATTCATGTATCAGAGTGTTCTTTCAAATGTGCATCTTCTTTCTGAGCTTCAGGCGAACACAGTCCATACCTGCAGGGAAAAACCAAGAAATCTTCTGGCTTTACAGCTTCTTGGGATCTGGTACAACTCTCTTTGGTTCTCCAGATTTCTGACTGTGCAAGTATTGCCCTCCCTCTCTTCCTCCCAATGTGCTAAGTCTCAGATGTGGATTGTACTCATATTAAGGAGGTCCAAAGTGGAGCAAAGATTCACCTGCAGACTGTGGAGGACCCCTCACAACAGCAGGTGTATTCTTGAAGGTGGTTGTGGCCCTGTGGGAAGCCTGTGCTGGAGCAGGCTTCTGACAGGATCTGTGGACAACTTCAGAGAGGAACCCATGTGGAGCAGGCTTGCTGGCAGGACTTGTGATCCCACAGGACCCATGCTTGGAGCAGGCTGTTCTTGAAGGTCTGCACCCTATGGAAAGGAACCCACATGGGGGCAGTTCGTGAAGAACTGTAATCTGTGTGAAGGACTCACAGTGGAGAAGTTTGTGGAGGATTGTCTCCCATTGGAGGCTGGAGCAGGGGAAGGAGTCCTCTCCCTAAGGAGGAAGCAGTGGCAAAACCAGACTCTGATGAGCTGACTGTAACACCCGTTCCCTCTCTCTCTGTGCTGTTGGCAGGGAGCAAGTAGAGAATTGCAAATGAAGTTTAGCCCTGGAAAGAGGAAGGGATGTGGGGAAGGTGCTTTTATGGTCTGTTTTACTTCTCATTAACCTGTTCTGATTTTGATTAGTAATAAATTAGACCAATTTCCCTAAGTCAAGTGTGTAGCTAAAACTAAAGTAATATGAACTACTATGAGGGTTGAAACAACAAATAGTAGTAGTCAACATACATTACCCTCAAGCAGGAGTGCCAACAAAACCATACTTAAATATGATTTCAGAGACAAAAACCTAAAACCTCCTATTAATGTAGAAGGGAAAAATAACACAGAGCCAGAAGAAAATCAAATAAGACTTGGACAGCAGGTCAGAGAGTAGGGATACCATTCTTCAAGCAGTTGCAAAGAAACAGAGAATGATGGCAGTATCAAAAAATTTGGTGTTTTCAACCACAAAGGTTTTTGTTCCTTGATCACTTTACGGGGAAGTGTTGATGATTTTCTGTAGAACTAAGGCAGTTTTGTTTTGGGTTCTTGGTTTAGTTTAGTTTGGTTTTTCTCAGTGGAATTTTAGCTACAGCAACTGTTGTGCAGCTGATTAAATAAAGTTTATGTGTATTATCTCACAGAAAGGTATATCTCTGGAGTAAAGGATAAATTGCAACAAACATAATCTGTGACCTCCAAAAGAAAAAAAAAAGCTAATGTGTATTTCAGACAGAACTAATTGCATGTGAAACAGGAGCTTCACATTTCAGCTTGAATTCAGAACATTCAGGTACTTTTTGTCTGTGTTATCCCTCAAGATAAAAATCAAAATATCTAGGTGTCTTTTTAATTTGGCTGAAGGTAGGAAGTATTTTGTTGTTCCATCAGTAAGGATGTGTTGGTGTAGATAAAAAGAAAAGAAGCTCATGTTGCTTGTTAAGCTCACCAGGAGGGCTTGGACTGTAGGGTTTTGAAGCAGCTCACTGATGCCACCGAGCTGAGGCTGGTTTCCTGACAGATATCTAAAAATTCCTAGTAAAATGGAAACAAAAATTCCCTTCAAACTATTTCCTCAATCATGGATTATGCCTACAGGAATTTGTTTTTCAGTTCATAAGAAGACGTTAAGAGCAACGTCAAATCTATTGACATTGTTATTGCTCTCCAAAGCTTCCAGACTAATTTTGGAATTTTTTTTTTTTTTTTTAATTTTATTTTTTTGGGGGAAGGGGGGGTGTGTTTATGTTAGTTGCAAGAATATATTTACTGGATATAATTCACCCCATTATTCACAGCCAGTTATACTGTGATTGTGCAGCACGTGTTAGCACTCTGGGAATTTTGCAGGGTGTTTTACTGTCCCAGGGCAGTTTGGGCAGTAAGTGTTGCAGGCAGGCCTTGAGTCTCGTAAGCATCTACTGATGCAGAATATTAGCTGTTCTTGCTCTGGCAAACAAGAACAAATCTCTGGCTGGAGATTTGACCAAAAACTTTGCTCCTGGATGCTGTGGTGGAAACTTTACATTGTCTTTTAAGATGTGTATTTTCTTGGAAAAGGCCTGTACCCTCAAAGTCAGCTTCCACCTTCAGCAAAACTGGGTTTTTTTCACTCAGTAGCTACAAATTTTCCATTATGCTTGTTTCCCTCTACTGTCTCAGCTAACACTCTTCCTCAGGTAGCTGTTAATCATCTATTGATCCAGTCAACTCAATGAAGGCATTGCTATATGTGGTGGAGGACAAGGAGACGTTTGGAAATGTTGCTGTTTGTACCCCTGATTCCATATGATGCCTTCCTTTAGATACTGCATGAGAATGCCCTGGGTCAGATGGTGAAGCTGTGGCTTCCCAGCCTAGTTCTCCAGGAACCCATTGAGGAGGATTTCAGTTCCCTCCATTCCTACATGGAATGCATTTTGAAGGATTTCCTGAGTCTCCTGCCCCCACTCTTGATTAATAATACCTACAGTCAACAATACTAAATGCTGTCAGAGAAGGCCAGGGTTGAGGATGGATATTCTACCATTCTGCCTTGGCCTAAAGTCACACTGTGTTCAGTCCAGAACACTGGCTCTAAATCAGAGTGGGTGGCTTGTGCTGACTGGATCTGTTTGGGGTCTGTTTGAGGGTTAGCTCTATATGGGTCCAGATATGTAGTGCTTTCTCTTTAGTTGTCTGACTGGAAGTTTTCTGCATTCTGCTGAAGATGTTAGGGTCATTAGACCAAGACCTGCTGATATCTGGAAGGAAGTTTGTTAAATCATCCTAATACAGAGCCAGGGACTGTGATAACAGATAAATTGTGATGTGATGCTTCGGCTAGGACCTTTCTGCACAAACAGTGCACAAGCCCACCATGTAAGTGTCAGACACCTTGTGGCACACAGGACTGGTAAAGAGAGCTGTTCGTTGCCTCAAAAAAGCATTTCATATCAAGGCATGAATGATGTAGCACATGCTAAAAAGTGTAAAGGCCCACTCAGTCTGCAGCTTGCAAAATTTATTTGCAGACCTATAGAGGAAATTCCATACCTCCCACTTTGCACAAGCAGACAAATATTTGCAGATGCGTGATCTTCAGTATCATGATTTATTAAACATGGTTACACACCAGAAAATGCACACATGAATGCTTAAGGTAGGATTTTGGGCAATACTCGTTCTAAAGATCAATGAAAGAAACAACACATGATGCGTTCCAGCAGCATGGCCATTCTGACACATGCAATGCTTTTGAATTGCTGAGAGTAGAAATGTACCCACAAAATACTTTCAGATAAAGAGCAACATTTTATTAATTAAATGGTAATATGCCAAAGCAGAACATTGGGAAGAGATAAACAGCATGAGGTTACAGAGATTCTTCAGACAAAACAAACAAAATCCTGAAAGTAAGAGCTGGGAAGCACTAAATAGATTTCTCTGGGAAAATGTATAGTTCCCTTCACTTTTAAGTTTTTGAGAACAAGCTTAACAAACAAGTGTTAGAGTGGATGATATCTGAAAACTATATTCATGTAACTATTCCCACTCTGGGTGGAGGATGAGACTAGTCTAGATTACCTGTGAGAATTCTACCAGCTCTATTTTTCAAGCCTATAAGAGTGCTTTCTTCACCACCCACCTGTCAGCACTGTAATCAAGTCACAACTCAGATTTATTGGTATAACTAATATCTGTGAACAAAGCTGGCTGGCTGTGATTTTTTTTTTTTTTTTTTTTTTTTTTTTTTTTTTTTTTTTTTTTTTTTTTTTAGCACAGATTTTTTTACCTAAATGGACCCAAACATACTGCTGTAGAAAGGAGATGGTCGCTAACCTGCTCTGGGCTTGCTGTGTGAACAGCACGGGTCTTTGGAGTGGATCAGGTGTGTCAGGTTATTTTTTTTTCTGTCCCATAAAAATCCTATTATGCCCTTGTCATTGTCTCAAATTATTTTATGCTGTGACACAGTATGAATGCAGGAAACCTTATAATTACTAATTTTTATTGTTTGACTCTAATGGCCCAAGGTAGAAGAGAGCCCTCCTGTGCCAGAAGGCAGAGGAAATGCTCATTTTGCTCCTGTGAAAAATGTCAGAATGTGGAGGAAAATTTGCAGCATCCAAATGCAATAACCTGTGGCAGGAAGCAATGCTGAGAAAATTACATGTGCAAGTTTAAAAAATTTAGGTATCTCAGCTGTTACAAATTAAACAAGACGGTTAAACTGGCCTGCCAGCTCCTTTTAATCTTGGCCCAAAAGAACAGTCCTTAGAACAGACTTTGGTTTTGATCAGTTCACAAATTTAGATTCGCTTGAAGTAAAACATGGCTAAGATGAAATGGATTTAAAGAGTGAGCTGTTAGACCTTACGGTGGAGATGTACAACAAGTACCCTTGTGAACCCATTGGACTTTTTCCTTGGAAGTCTAATTACATTAATTTCTCATTGGCTGTTTGAGAAGCCGAGTAACAGCTGCAACATGTGCATAGCAGAAGGAGGGTGTTCTGCAAACCTGGGTAAATTACTTCCACTGCAATCAATAGGACTCTATGTGAGTACCTCTCTGCAGGATTAGATCTTTGGTACCAGAGCAGAGACACCAAAATCCATCACTTTGTTAAAGACAAGGAGAGGGCTAGATGTGCTCATTGCCTCTGACAGCTATGCTCTTAGTGGCAACTAATTCCTGATCATGAGGGGAATAAGTGTAGTAGACTAAATGAAGAAACAACTGCTTTTGGTGAGAAAACTTTGTGCTGAGCTTGCCAGTGGCTAAGTACCTTTGAAAGGTCCTAACTATGAGCAATAGTAGGATGGCAGCTGTTGTAAAACGTTTTACCAGGCTGAGTAGTATTGAATCGCTCTGCTCTGCAGGGTGCAGAGCTTCCCATTTTTGAGTTATTTTATTGGACAAGGTTATACATGGATAGGTGACAGTTATAACTTGCCTCAGCTGGAGCAGGGATGGTTCAGATTCCTTGAGATTTTAAATAACTTTCTAGGGAATGTTTTGCTTCATCTGTAACAGCTGGCTGGAGAGTTTCTCTGATTTGTTTTCAATCACAACTTCTGAATTTGAGGTTTTATGAAAGTTATAAGGGCTTTTTCTTCAGGGTTCTAAGAAATTTTTTGCCTTCGTTGATTGGTTGGTTGGTTTGGGTTTGTTTTGATTTTTTGTTTGGTTTTGTGGGTTTTGGGTTTTTTTTGGAGGTTGGGTTTTTTTGTGGCAGGGGGGTGGTTTGGTGGTCTTAGTTTTGATTTTGGTTTTTTGAATCTACATTGTCCATTAAAGTGATATACTTAGTGGCTTGGTGTAGTGGATTAAACTCCAGCTGGCAAGTAAGCTCACTCCCTTTCCACTGATGGGATAGAGAAGAGAATCCCAAGAGTAAAAGTGAGAAAACTTCTGGGCTGAGATAAAAGCAGTCTAACAGGTAAAGTAAAAGCCACATACAGAAGCAAAGTAAAACAGGGAATTCATTCACCACTTTGCATGGGCAGGCAGGTGTTTTCAGCCATCTCCAGTAGAGCAGGGCTCAATTACACATAACAGAGAACTGGGAAGACAAATGGCTTTGGTCAGTTGGGGTCAGCAGTCCCAGCTGTGTCCCCTCCCAACTCTGTGCATCCCCAGCCTCCTCCTTGGCCAGGCGGTGTGAGAAGCAGAAAATTCCCTGTTGCTGTGTAAGCACTTCTAAGAAATAACAAAAACATCTTTGCATTGTCAACTCTATTTTCACCACAAATCCAAAACACAGTCCTGTAGTTGTTACTGTGAATAAAATTAACTCTATCTTAGCCAAAACCAGCACTCTCAGGAGTATGTATCAGTGCTGCGTGAATTCACTTTCATGTTGGCAATGCATTTACACAGCAAACTGGCATCTGTTGGTAAGGGGGATTAGAAGAGCCCTGCAAACTCACAGAATCACAGAATCATTAGGTTGGAAGAGACCTCCAGGATCATCAAGTCTAACCCATGCCCTAGCACCTCAAATAGACCATGGCACTGAGTGCCACATCCACTTGGTGTCATGGTCTATTTGAGGTTCTAGGGAATCCAGGGATGGTGACTTCACCACCTCCCCAGGCAAAGCATTCCAGTACTTTATTTCCATGAAAAACCCTTCCTAATATCCAGCCTAACTCAACATAGTCTAGCACTAAAGAAGTAGATTAGAAAAGAGATTGCTACCTCTTTATTTATATGGCATGAAAGGTTTCAACTTCAAGGCTGGAATAGAAGCTGAGGAGTTGTTTCCTTAAAGAGATGAACTTGTACAGCTGTTCAGTGGTACAAAAGGGGGAAAAAACCATTGTGTCTGTGCTTGCTAACTGGGACTTAAGGGTATGTGCTCAAATATACCTGTGGAAGAGGAGAGAGAGACAGGTGCATGCCACCACACACCAGCCTCCCACTCTGATACAGAGCTGGGAGCTCTCTGGTTACGCACTCAGACACTGAAAGAGATTTTGGGTTCTGCAGTCTAAGCTGAAAGAATAGCAGACTTCCCTCCTTTTCCCATCTTGTTCTGTATGTAGTCTCAGTAATCTGGTGTGGCATACCTGATACATCTGACTTAATACAGCAGTGGGGGGCAAGGTGAGCCACTTTCTGCATCGTTTGGAATTGAATGAGACTAGGACAAAGGAGTCCAACACTGAAATTGTTCTTTTTTCTTCATGTAAACGGTTAATGTCACCATTGTCTTCAGTTTAACTGTTGGTTTCCCTGTTTTATATTTTAGAGCATTGGCTCTGAAGTAAAAGAAACAAAATCAGTCATTGTATCACTTTTTATGTATGCATTAAGCATTCTCATTCAGCATGATAGCAATTTTATAATTTCAAGTGTTTGAAACCTGATGTTTATATTGTAGCATGCATTTTTCTAGTGATAGAATGCCCAAGTTGTAAAACTGAGTCATGATTTCAAAATTAAATACTCAGTTAGCAGTACCTCAAATTGGCACACGATGGCAGGATGATGACATTTTAAAGCAAATATTCTGAAGCACATTGTTGGTAGTCATAGAAACTAGTTTGAAATGTAGTCTTTAAGTATGTTTTGCAGAGGCAAATATTTTCCATTTTGCATTTCATTTGCATTTCCTGAGATGCAGGTGATAATACCTTTTTATTTTTTTAGTTAGTCTTGAAATCAGCCACATATTTCAAGTCTGACATTCTATTTGATGGAGAAAAAAAGAACATAATTCATGGAGTTCCTGTCATAAGCAGTTCAAAACTTCAATGGAAATCTCTGAATATTTTTTCAGATTCTTCTTTCCAGAAGCTTTATCCTATTATATTCCAGCAGACCTTTGCTTCTTCACATAAAACCAGTAAGCCTGAGTTCCTCATCAATGAAGAGGAGTTGGGAATAGTGGTGAGAAGTATTTTTCATTTGCTGCTACTGAAACTGTCTTATGCATCCAAAATTGTTGAAATTATTGTGCAGTCTTTGATGTTTCTGAGTATCCAGATAGTGGCAAATTACTTTCAGAAATGAGTTCTTGAAGCAATCCAAGAAGTTGATGAAAGTCTTTAAATCAGGATGCTTGGTTTTCTGATATTTGATTTTGTTGCATTCACATATCTATTTGGCAGAAAAATAATCGAGATACTCTATTATCCCACCACAGAGTCAAGAAAGAACACCAATTAATTTTGCTTTGGGCCAACACCAGTGGCAAGTTCTTCAGTGGAACCCAGGTGTCCATCTGCATTTATTCTTGTAGAGAATTGTTCAGGACTGAGATAATCCTCCACAGAAGCTGGAGCTATTGAGAAAGGATTCAGTGTCACAGGAAGCATTCATCAACAGAAGGGGAAAAAGTTTTGAGCAAGCTTGAAAATATGTGGCTGTGGTAAATTATTCAGACAATGATGTTGAAACATCTTATGATCTCAGGTTTCTCCAGAGCACACACTTCTAATGTCTTCACTTAGATGACTGGAAAGCATTTAAGAGCTGCCCCTCAACAACTGACATTGATGATTCTACTCTTTCAGAAACCTGAAAATATCTACATATCTCAGTACATTCAGAATGATTTGGTTCATATCCAGTTTGAGAGGGAAAAAAAGGAAGATTCTGAGTGAAGTTCATACTTATATCCTCCCCGACATCTCCCTTTGCCCAGTTGCATGAGCCTTCAACATGTGGAAGTATTACACCAAATATTTATGCAGAGGCAGATTATCCTTTCTCACATGGGCATGTTTACATTACTTTTAACAAACCCACACATTTTCGGAAAATTTATTTTGAGATTAAAGTGTTATGATTTTGGATCTAACTTTAACAAAAGAAGAAAAGCAAATTAAAAAAACCCCAACAAACAGCCAGTGTGTTCAGAACAGCAAGACCGGAATGAAGCATCTTGCTTTTTAATAGAAATCTTCAACTCTGTGTATTCAAAACGATCTGTAACACATTTACAGTGAAGTTGTTTTGAGGTTTTGTTTTGAGGTTTGCTATTACCATCATACATATGCATAAAACAATTTTGTTATTCAGATAGTAATTTGCATGAACACCAAGGCTTTATCTCAAATGCTCATGAAGAAAGCTGTTCCTCTGTTGGGTCAACTGGAAATTATTCTCCTTTACTGTAGGGCTTTCCATTAATTAAATTGAAGGTGTCTGTTTGACTGCTAATGCCTGTAATACTTCAGATAAGGATAAAAACCCAACATTTTTCTTATGAGCATCAGTAAGAAATTGAGATTTTGTTTTTTTTGTTTTTTAAAATTTTTAGCGGGTTTTTTGTTACTTCTGTTCCACCTTCTGATTGCCTCTTTGGTTCTGCTAACTGAAGGAGAGGCCCTAGAGTGGCCACTTTCTGTCTTTAATTGTATTAGTATAGGAATTCAGTTGGAAAACTGTATGAAAATCAGGTAACAGTTGGTCCAGGCATTTGAAACTGATACCAGCCAGGAATCCCTAAATGTCTGATCGTTCTGTGTAAATCAGAGTTGATAAATGGGAGCATAGCTTAATAATGGTGGAGATGCTTTTGTTCTATGCTGCTGTTATTATATATACACTAATGGTCCACATTGTCTCACATGCATCTTCCATAAATTGTGAGACTGCCCAAAAGAAGCTAAGCTAGACTTTGTAAGACAGGGCAGCTACTCAGTTTAAGAAAAGTAGTAGGATTCTTTAAGATATTTAATAATGTTCGCTCTACTATTGGCAAATATCTTTACTTTGAATCATAGAATAACTTCTCATGAGAGGGAGGTAGAGGGGGGAAATCATTGCTTATTTTGATGCAGCTCAGGGTATGATTTGCTTTCTTGGTTGCAAACACATATTGCTAACTTAAGTCTAATTTTTCACCCAGTGGTATCCCAGGAAGGGCTGCTCTCAAAGATAAATCTTTAATTTTTCTCAGCGTTCTTAGCATTCATATTTTGCTTTGCTTTAGACCTTACAAGAAATACAGTAATACTTACTATTTAAACTAATTTTTATACATCTTGAAATCTTTTGCAAGTTGAATGATAACACAAAAGGCACCCAGCGACAGGGAGTGAATTTGTACAGATTTTCATAGACCTGAGGACTTGAAAAGATTGAATTGCTGTCTCTGTTTCAAAGACAGAATTTGAGACATTGGATAGGTAAGAGAAAAGAGATTGATTAGTATAGATAGAGTAAAGGAGATATGAGCTTGAAAGCCCGAGGAAGAGAGAAAATTTGAAGAACAAAAATATGATACAATCCAATTGAGTAGAAATAGAGAACAAAAAATCATCAAGAGACTTCACTTAAAAGAGACAGTAGAATGGAGATATATTTTATTGGATGCTATATTGGATTAAAAGAAGCTTAAAATGAAAATCTATATGCAACAAAGGCATCTGTCAGATAGGCTTCTCCTTATTCTTTTAATGGCTGAGGGCTTCCAGCCCTTTTCACATTTGGTTGATTGCAGTGTGAAATCTCAGAGGGTCACATTCATCTTTGGTTTTTTTTGGTGAGAGGCACAGAGCAGATCCTACTGCATGTTGCTCCTGTTATAATAAAACACCTTTCCCTCAGGAAGAGTAGGCAGAAAGCTATACAGAGTGCTTTTATCCAAGTACATGGTAGAAATACAAGAGTCAGAGTGTAGACCACTCACTATCCAGTGGGCCAAATGCACACTGGAGTTATGCTGTACATTTTAGCCAATATAAAGTCTGATGCAATGCTGATGCTCCTCTTTCCTGTTACTTTGTGGTTTTCTGTGGCAAACATCAGATTTTCCCTCTCCACATTTCTACAACATCACTAGAGCAGATCTTTTGAAATGTTAAAATATCAAAAGGATTGCATCTAAGTGATGCTCCAGGCACAGTTGTGTCATGGCCCTTTAGAAAGCCAAGCCTATTGGGCAACCTGACACGGCTGGTTCCCCCCAGACAGTCCGACCTCAGAGGATGCTGCTGCCTGATGTGGGCAGAAATGTGTTGTGGCTGGAGCTGAAAAGACATCACAGGGAGAGCCTGAGCCATGGGCAAGGCACGAAAGAAAGAAACTATTCCAAACAATTTCTGACAATAACATGAGGTTGTAAATTTTTGTTAGGGAACAAGAGCTTTCCTATATCAGGAGCCAACTTCATGCAGAACCTGATGGAATTTATTTTTAAGGGGTAAGAGCAGTATGGCTAGCAAAATAGAAAGATCTTTTGCTTTTTTAACCCATCACACAAAAAGTGAAGTCAACACAACCCAGAAATACGCACTCATATCCCAACATAACAAGGACATTGATCTGTTGGAGCAGTACAGAGGAAGGACACAGAGGTGCTCAAAGGGCTGGAGCACCTGTCCTCTGAAGAAGACTGAGAGCTGGGGTTGCTCAGCCTTGAGAAAAGGAGAGTCCAGGGATACCTTAGAGCAGCATTCCAGTTCCAAAAGGGAGCTTACAAGAAATCTGCAGAGGGGGCTTCTTACAAGGACAAGGGGGAATTATTTTAAACTTACAAGAGGGTAGGTTTAGAATAGATGTTAGAAAGAAATTCTTTACTGTGAGAGTGGTGAGGGAGTGGAACAGGCTGCCCAAAAAAGTCATGGCTGCCCCATCCCTAGAAGTGTTCAAGTCCAGGCTGAATGGGGCTCTGAGCAACCTGATCAAATGCAGTGTCCATGCCCAAGACAGAGGGGTTCGAACTAGATGATCTTTAATGTTTTCTCCAACCAAGATATTCTGTGATTCTAAAGGTTTTTTTCTAGGAAGCATGGAATTTGGGCCAATATAGTTGCAAATTTTCTGAGTTTATTTCTAAAATCTTTGTCCCACCTTTCATTCTCTCAGTTAATTATTGTAACCCTCTCTTTACCATGGCTGCTTACTTTGCACTTCCACTAGCAATCTGCACAATCAGCTGAAACTTGACTGAGCAGTTCTTCACCTCTACCTCATTTCTGCTCTTCTGTCTCTCCCCTGACTACTCAGTCCCTGTGTTTCTTGCACATTTGCAGGGATACTCAGTGCTTTTTCTCAGTACCACTGTCCTCATTCTGTTTCTTGGCCTGTTTTGCATTTCTCTGTACTACAGGATGGCTAAGACAAAAAGGCTGGGACAGAGCATATCTCCTCACTCTCTTGCTGGGGAATTATTAATTCCAGGAAACCTGTTCTATTAGTCTCACATATCTTTGTTGTGTTGTTTAATATCAAGCACTTATCCAACAGTGTGAATTGCAATTAACATGAATTATACAAATGACAGGTGTTGCCTTGGTTTTCTCACATTTTCATAAGTGCTGAGCTGTAAGCACACTTTGTCTTATAAACTTTTTCCAAACTTCAGAGTAGGTGCTTTTGAAAGCCTTTCATGACTAAGGGCATCAGCCTTTTGAAGAGAGATGTTAGTGCATGAGTAAAATTTAGAGTTTCTTAATATCTAGCCCTGACTTCAAGGACATTTCTATGTTCTGCTGTGGCTTAGATGTGGGTTGATGAGGGTCTAGAAAGGGTATGGGTAGTTAAAGAGGAGCATATGGAACATGTTGGTTCACAAAGTTGAAACCCCAGTGACACTGTGATTTTTTTTCTGCTTGCATTAGTCAGAAAAAGTTTTGGGTAATGTAAATATGTCAGGACACATATCTTAGCTGACATCTAAGTCATGTGTCTGTCTAAGCATCACTTCCTTTACTGTGCATTGCCACATACCCTAGAAAACTCTCTTTAAGCTGTTTGATTCCACTATTTGAAGTTCACTTTCAATCACATATTTTCAAATCCTAAGCAGAGGCAGTATTTTCCTTTCTTTCTTTAAGGAGTACACATTTAATATAATATACATTGCAGTTCAAAATCTCCCATTTGCTCCTGCAAAGCTGAGATAGTGATGCTTTTCATGGTCCCAAAAGCCATTACTGTACTAAGAAACGTGCTCAGCCCTGGCCTAAATGATGTTGCTATTTCATCTGGTGACATCTTTCTCTCCAAGTCATATAAACCCAGATTTCTAATGCTATTACTGTCTTCAGTCTTTAGCTACTGCCTAACACTTTTGACTGAAATGTCTCTTGTATGTTGTCTGTGAAACCAGTTTGTGCAGCAATTGGTCTCCTTTCAGAAGGGCACTATATAAATGCAAGTCACTAATGTTGTCATTATTCAAGGACAGAACAGGATGAAAATGTGCATATACAGTTTTTAGTGCTGGTGTAACTACACCATTCTGTAAGCCTATTTAAATATCAGTTTGCCATAATGGTTGTTAGTTTTAAGCAAGAACAGATATATATGGTTTATGATTCTATTAGTTCCATTTTGAGACTGCTATTAAACTTAAGGAAATTTTAGATTGGAGGGAGTGAAATAATATATTGATTTTAAAAAGAACAATGACATGGAATAAAAATTTAAAATAACAGAATCATAGAATAGCTGAGGTTGGAAAGGACCTTCAAGATCATCTAGTTCCAATCTCCCTGCCATGGACAGAAACCATTCACCAGAACAAGTTGTTCAGAGCTCCTTCCAATCTGGTCTTAAACAGCTCTCCTTATGAGGGGAAGTGGAGGGTAAGCACTGGTCTGTTCACTTTTGTGACAAGAGACAGGACTTCAGGGAATGACATGAAACTGAGTCGGGGGGGGCGGGGTTAGGTTGCATGTCAGGAAAAGGTTTATCACCCAGAGGGTGGTCGGGCACTGAAACAGGGTCCCCGGAAGTGGTCACAGCACCAAGCCTGACAGAGTTTAAGAAGTATTTGGACGATGCTCTTGGGCACATGATGTGACTCTTGGGGTGTCCTGCACAGGGCCAGGAGTTGGGCAGAATGATCTCGATGGGTCTGATCTAACTCGGTATATTCTATGGTTTTATGATCCTATGATTCTGTTTCTAGGGATGGGATATTCACAACTTCTCTGGGAAAGCACTTCTGTTGCCTCAACACCCTCACTGTAAAGATTTTTTCCTAACATCTAAATTTAACCTCATCTCTTTCAGTTTGAAACCATTCTCCCTTTGTTCTGTCACTACACACCCTTGTAAAATCTCCCTCTCCATCTTTCTTGTAGGCTCCCTCCAGAAAGGCTGCAGCTAGGTCTCCCTGAAGACTTCTCTTTCCAGGCTGAAAAAACCAAATTCTCTAAGACTTTTGTCGTAGCTCCATCCCTCCAATCATCTTGATGACTCCCTCTGGATTTGCTCTAACAGGTGAATGTCCTTTCTGTTCTGGGGCCCCAGAGCTGGACACTGCAGTGGGGTCTCAGCAGAGCAGAGCAGAGGGGCAGAATTCCCTCCCTGGCCCTGCTGCCCACACTGCTTTGGATGCAGCATAGGACATGTTTGGCTTCCTGGGCTGTGAGTGCACATGACTGGGTCATGTCCAACCTCTCATTCACCAGCATACCCAAGTCCTCCTAAACAGGGCTGCTCTTAGTTTGTGCAGGAGTCATCCTGGAAGTTGTCCCAGCCAATAACTGATTAGGTAGAAATACTACTTTATTAAAGTAACAAACAGCAGTAAAAGTGCACCTGCTTCTACCTTTTTCATCTACTTCCACATTTTCCATCCTGAGATCCCAGAAACTTGAAACCATAATAGAAACAAATCATAAAAAAATATGTGAAGTGTATCTACTTCTACAATAGGATTATTCATGGCCACGTGGATTCCCCATCTGGCAGTAAGTGACCAAAATGCTGAGACCACCACCGTCTCGCTTGCAAATTGTTTCACAGTTTAACCAGTCATACTATTGAGAAGATATGCCTCCAGCTCAATCCAAATTGTCTGCAATCATATTGCTTCCTTTCCCTTGTTATCCTGAGTAGTTCCTCCCCACCCATGTGTTTAACCTCTCTGAAATATCTGAGGATGGCAATCAGATCCCTCTGAGTCACTGCTTAGCTAAGCTGTATGCATTTTGAGCTTCCTTCTTTTCCCATGTTTAGTCTTTTCAGACATTTAACCATTTTCCTCCTCTTTCTTGTGAAATCCTCAACATTTACTGAAGTCATTAGAAAAATTGCCACTGGCTGAGCATGGGAATCACAGGCAAGTCTTACACAGATGGTCTCTTCAGTGGCCTCTGTGTAGCTGGAGCTACGCTATGAGGACAATGTTTTAGCTACTAAAGGGAGTGAAGTCTCAGCCCTATTAAAAGCCAATGCCTACACTTACTAGCTGCAGCATGGCCCAATTTAACCATCCAGGGCATCACAAACAGTGAACAGTGAATAATGTGTCTTTGAGACTTCAGTGGTAGAATGATAATTTTATTTCTATTACTGGTCTGAGGAACTGTGTGTGATTAGATACACAAAGAACCTTTTCTATTTTCAATTTATTTACATTTTGGTTTGGAACAACACTTTGAAAATTATAAATAAATATTCTATGGAATAGAATAGGTTAGAATAGAATAAATAGAAAGGTTTTAGCATTTTGCCTTTGGAGAACTAATGTAAACCAACATTTTTGAAAACCTCTGTGAGCAGAGAACTGACTCTTGGCCAAAGAAAGAGCCCAGGAAGCCAGAGAGTTTGTTAGTGCTTTTGACTGCTCCCTTCCCAATGAAGCTGATAACTAAAAAGCTGTCCATCCTTAGAGCTAAGGAGCCTGGAAGGTAAGACAGATCACACCAGCCTCCCTGCCTGCTTTCCATCAACAGTTTTGTCAGGTCCCCACAGAGTGTTGTTATTAAATCAAGTCAGTATTAACAGCCAGAAAATACCTGTCAGAATATATTTTTAACAGGTTGAACTTTAATTCTTCAGCTGTCCTTTACAGGCAATTTTTCATTTTTCTTTCCATTAAAATATTTTCAGTTTGGCATGCCAAAATAATCCTTTCTCAAAGAAATACCAGTAAAAAAACCAAACAAAAACCAACAGAAAAAAACCCAGCCCAAAACTTGTAATATAGAAAATATAAAAACACTTATTACCTTTTGCTCCTCCAGAACTAATTTTAAAGGAAGACACAATAGTGCTTAAGTGCCTAAACAAATTAGAGAGCTTATAGGGCAGTGTAACCCAGTCAGATTAAAACAAAACAACAAAATGATGAAACGAAAAGAAACTCACAAAACCATACAGAAATAACCACCAACCAACCAACCGAAAAACTCAAAGAAAACAAAACAAAAAAAAACACAAACAAACAACCAAAAAACCCCACAAATCCACAAACCAGCAAAGAATAAAATATATGAAACAAATAGTTTGTTATCTGTGATTTCTATTGAAGATGAATAAGGAGAAATAACACTGCCAAAACTGTGACAGGTAAAGTAACTTCAGGAAACTGCAGTAGTGCACATTCAGACCCTCTGGCCCCACTATCCTTGCAAGGTAGAAGCACTTGGAGAATATATTATTACAAATTAGCACATCTAACTGGCCTACATTCCACAGCAGTCCTAGCTCTCATAAAAAGAGCAAATGTATTTTATATTTCTGCCTTGCTTTTGTTAAGGAACATTGCTGAAGTTCTTGTTCCTTGTTTTGGTCAGAAGTTTTCATAGATCTGGAATGAGAGTCCTGCCCATGCCTGGGTGAGACTAAGGGTAATCAATGTTGTAGGATGACAAGAGGAAGAGGACAGTGTCCCATTGTAGTGGGGCCAAAACCTACAGCAGAGAGATGGGGAAAATCTTCTATTTGTTTTCTTGGTCATGAGTCAACAGAATCAAAATTTTCTTTTTAGTGTTATATAGTGAACATAGCATTGGTGAACTATTGTAGTTGCAGTATTTTATGTATGTCTAGATTTGTTTTCATTTACTTTCCCTATGTAGCTTACAATATTCTGGCTCCTTGTGCTGGTTGTGACTGGGACAGAGGCCACATCCGTGGTCATGCATCAGTCCACACCAGAGCAGGTGCATCTTAAAACACCTGTGGCCGTGGTTACATTTGTGCCACAGCAGGTGTACCTCCCAAAGGGGTGGTGGCCCAAGGATGAGTCTATGCTGAGGAAGGTACAGCTTGAAGCGCCCTGCTGCAGCATGGATTTATCCACACCTGGAAGTATCAGTGCCTGTGCAGGAAGCCAGGCTGGAGAACCTCAAAACACCTGAGTTGCATGTTACAGAATTTGCAGTGGCAGGAACCACCTGAACCAATGGAGAACAAGTCTCATAAGGAGGTGTAAGTGCAGCAGTGACCTGGCCTGAGCTGCTTTGGTGCAGTAGCTCCACATAACACACCACCTCTCCTGCCCTGAGTCCCCCCATAACATATGGAGCCTGAAGTCATGGGCTAAATTAACTCAATGGGCATTTTGTGGATGTTAGTGGACGTTTTGCAGGTGACCCACAGACTGAGACAGTGTTGTCTGCATGTTATATCAAAGGATGGGAAGGAAAGTGATGGTTGATGAGGGTGTGTGGGACCTGAACATCATGTAAGTAGAATAAGGGGTGGCAAATGTGCTGCTTTTGTCTGGGGTAGAGTTTTTTGTTTCCATAGTAGTTTATATGAAGTAATGTTTTGGATTTTTGCTGGAAACAGTGTTGATTGTGCAGGGATGTTTTAGCAATGGCTGATCAGTGTTTACACAGTCAAGGCCTTTTCTTCTTCTTACACTGCCCTGCCACTGTGGAGGCTGGGTGTGCACATGGAGATGGAGGGGATGCAGCTGTGACAGCTGACACAACTGACCAAAGAGATGTCCTAGACCATGTGATATCACTCTCAGAAAAAAACTTGGGAAAAGAGGAAGAAGAGGGGACATTCAGAGTTAGCAGCATTTTGCCTTCCCAACTCACAGTTAGAAGTAATTGAACCCTGTTTTCCTAGAGACAGCTGTATGGCTGTCTGCTGATGGAAAAGCAATGAATTAATTCCTTGTTTTGCTAGACTTGAGTGCATAAATTTTGCTTTACCTATGAAACTGTCTTTATTTCAACCTGTAAGTTTTCTCACTATTACTCTTCCAATTCTCTCCTCCAACTCACTGGGTGAAATAGAGTGAGTGGCTGGGTGGTGCTTAGTTGCCAGCTGGAGTTAAACCATGGTAGTTCCACCCACTTCCATCACTCCAATTTAGAATTAATTAGCGAGAGTAGCAGGAAAGACTTTGGAGTGTGCTCAAAGGAGAGGACAGGTGTTGTTGTCAAAAGGCTAAACTGGAGGATGTAGCTATGGAAAGATGACTGTATCAGGAGGTGTGGAGTCATTTCAGCTAAAGTGATTGTAGGAAGGACAAATGGAAAGGGAAGATCAGAGGAAGTCCAAGGTTATGGGTGTCTTTGAGCCTTTGTGGAGGCTGCAGCCTAAGAAACCCTCCATCAGAGCCTATTCCAAACCATGTTGTGTTGTTACTGGATAATTTTGAATGTTTTATAATGCTTCAGTGAAGTGGTATCCAAATTGGCAAACAAGTGAAAACTGATACTGACACTGCTGTCAAGAGCACCAGTAAATTATCTGGCCTAAGTCTTCATAAAGCCCTTTGTCTAAGGAGCAGCAGTTTGAGGCTGTAGAAGAGTTGTGTCTTGGTGTCATCTACAGGTGGTAATAGAAAGGGATCTGTCCATCATTTAGGCATGGCAAGTAAAAAATTCAAACAGGTGGGAACAGGAAGGGGATTACTCTGTCCATCATTTAGGCATGGCACATATAAACTTCAAACAGGTCAACACAGAAATATGTGTTTATATAATACTCACTTCCAAAGAAATATTTCCTGGATTGGCAGAACTTTCTGTGGGTGTGAATTGTTGCTCAGTAATGGTCTTTAGTGCTGCAGGCATCACCCATATGAAAGGGGTCTGTTCATGTGGAACAGTTGCTGTGAAGTAAGTCAGCAAACAGAGGTCCTGCCCTGGAGTGTTGCTGGTACAGTGAAAGTAGTATGTCCTTCTAGAATATGTGTACTGTAGAATCACTCCTTCAAAGGCTGGACACTGCCAAATCTAGGACTGTGATCACTTTGGGGTTATCCTGGTAGAAACTGAGGTTACTGTTGGCCTCAGGCAATTCAGTAAAGCGTGAGCTGGCTGGCCTCAGGTAGAGAGTAGCAGTCAGGGAGCCTGACTCTTCCATTATTCCAGTTTTAAGTCCACAGACCATATATCTACCTCTGAGTTCCTAAAGCTCAGTTTGATTCCTATGCTTTGATGCAAAGTATGAGAAGTCATCTGGAGAGAAAGACAGAGGCTCAAAATGTGGAAGGTACAAAAGTTCATGCAAAATTCCTAAAGTCTGCCAGGTTTTAGGATGTGAAATAGAAGACATGCTGTTTATTTTACTCTTCTCCCCACTGCCTGTGAGTTTTCTTTTTTTTTTTTTTTTTCCTACGTTATAAATGGGTGACACTGGTCCACTTCCTATACATAGGCTTGTCTAAAATATTTTTCATCTTGTTTACTTACCTGGGGCTGCAATAATGGGGATCCAGCTGTGCATGGGCCTCAATATGACACTCTCATTCAAATGATTTCTAATTGTAATATAAGTGAATTTGTTGTCCTCAGGGCACCAATGTCATTTCCTAAGAATGCATTCCTCACTGCTCACAAACTGGACATCTTTAAACTGTTGAATCCTGCTGCTATCAAATCTCCTAACTGTTAGTGCATAAACACATCTCCCTCAATCAGCTGAGATTGGATTCAGATTAACAGATACTTCCATTTATAAAAACACATTAAGGAAACCCTAATTTCAGAAGCAGATGTATATTGATCCTGAACTTTCCTGTTTTTTTCTTTTCTGAATAAACTTGAAGTACCTAACAGACATAGGGAAAGTTAGAAATTAATTGTAACCTGTATATATTTTTGAGATAACCAATATAAAACTGTATGAGTTTTTTTGTGTCCATTAGCAAAACTGTCTTCCTTTTCTTAACCTTTCAAAACGTCATAGTTACTGAAGTATGTCTATATACTCTGAATAATCTAAGCAAGTCTTTATTTCTACATGTTCATAAAGATATTCAAGAAACATCAGCAGCTGTGTACGTAGATAGCTGAGTGAAGCTGACATTTAAAGTACTGCAAATTACATAACAGCTACTAATATAAAAAAAAAGATTATAACTATGATGAATGAGGAGCTGTGAATTAACATTTAGAAATTCAACAAAGCTGAGGTTTCTGTGTGAATGAGTATGAAAGGTGAGCAAGATATTTTTAAAAGCTTTTATTGTACGTCAGCAGAGTGTGTGTCAGAGGGAAATTATTTTGAGAATGCTTTAATATCACAGTTGCAGTAATTAGCCTTTAGGTAGGTAGAAAGGTCTGAAGTGTTTTTTGTTTTGGTTTGGTTTATTTTTCTTAATGGGAAAGTTTTCAGACCTTCCTTTTTGCTGCTTCTAGAAACATACCCTGAAGAAAAAAAGAAGGGAAGATCATGAATCTCTTGAATAATTTAATGAACCACACAGTTTGTTGAAGTCCTTTAATGAAAGAACAAGGCTGTGTTGCGCCACATAATTGTAAGTTTTTATTAGGTAATCATGGGTGGTTGTAGTAGAGAGCCACATATGGTGTGGTGGTGGAATACATATTCTCTACTACTACAAAGGACAGAGTCAAAAAACTACTTCTGAAGGTAGAAGTTATGGAGGCTTACAGAAATGCAAGCTACTATAAAATAAAATTAGTATAAAATAAAGGTTAACATAGAAGATTAAATAAGTGAAGTTATATCTACTGTGCTGACTGTGATAGCTTAAAGCTTTATCCTAGAGGACTTGGTCATTGGCAGAAGTATTTTGATGAAGCAAAGGAAGGTTGCTGTCTGAGGAATCAGCTCATGTAGGGATAAGCCCACCCAGCCTTTGGTTTCTAGCTTCAGTTCCAAAATTATACTTACAAAAGCACATGGTTGTCTAGGGGCAACCACAAAGCAGACTGATCTCCATGCTGTAAAGTATAAATCACTACAGCTGAGGTGAGCCAGAGTGAGTGGGCAGATGTTTATGTAATGCTGTGTCAGGTGCAAATCATAACTGGAGAAGCACACAGTCTTTGCTTACTTTCTGTAAATGCAGTAGAAAAAAAACCCTCTTGCGTCTCTATAGGTGCACAGACAGCAATGGGGTGACCATGGGCCACCTCTTCCAGCTGAAGACTTTGAAATGATTACTCTAGTTATCATTCACAGATCCTCTTGACCTTTCCAGGGGGTAGTGGATGTAGGTCAGGGTTATCTCCTCATTGGTACATTCCTGTAAAAAACCCAATTCTATCCTTTCCTTTAACTTAGTTTGTAAGGTAGTGCTTGCTAACAGAGGAGATTCCTCATTATTGGGCTGACTTTTATCTGAGCATCTTGTATTTCTCATGTAGTAAAATAAGTTGGAAAAGAAAGGGTGGATAAACTGTCTGACACTCAGTGCAGTTTCATTGACTTAGCCATGTTTGTTATCTCTTACATGAGACGCAAAAGCATCAGTCTTTGAAAAATCAGAAGCATTGCCATTCACATAGAGCTTCTCTCTTCTCCAATGCAATGATAACAAAGACTAAATAATGCTGAGGAATGTCTCCAGGGCAACAGACAGGAAAGCTCCAAATATTACTATGCAATGGCAAAAAGACCCCAAAACAACAACCTCCCCCCCCAGAAAAAAAAAAAAAAAAAAAGAAAAAAAAGAAAATTTTATCTCTAAAGGAAAAAAAAAGCAAACTGGAAAAGCAGAGAGACTAAGAAAAAGTATGTCCTACTCAAAAGCCAAGAATGGAGCAATAGAAGCATGTCTTCACTTGTGATCCCAGAGAGATAATGAGGGAACCAGTCTGCATATTCACTCTTGGGTACATAAGATGAACTTATGGCTGGGGGAAATGGATAGGTTGGTATAATTGTACTCCTTTGCTAAGGGAGAGAAAGAGTGAACTGGGAGACTGAGGAGGTACCAGTGGAAAAATTTCTCTGTTCTTTGTGTGGTTTTGTCTGCATGTACAACCTACTTGAGTGTAAAAGGGAGACCTGAAGCAGTTATGTCCAGATCCCAGTCCATCAGGCTAGTAGGTGTCTAAAAAGGGACACTCCTTAAGGATGATGATACAAGAAATTTAAGAAGAGTCCAGAACCTAAATTTTTGTCACCCCTCATAGCTTAGTTGAAGCTTTGAAGCTAAGTGTTGTCAGTGATTCACTTAATATCAGTGAAAAAGATTACCTGTTATATGTTAATATTGATGATTAACATAATCTTCCATCAAGTTGGGGGCCATGTGCTAGATGTGGGTTTTTTCCCTATAGAGTACTCTGAATTCCATGAAAAGGAGTCCATAGGAAATATCCTCTTATTTCAACTATTATCTTTGATTGAGCAATGATCACTTGCACTAAACTGGAAGTCAACAACAGCAAGGTAGCTATTCTCACTCAAAATAAAAGCAGGGTCCTGGCACGTTCACTGCAGCTTCTTTATTTTATTAAAGGCAAAAAATATCATAAATTGCTGCAAGTGGGCCATTATCCTGTGCTACCATTGCCTAATTTGACATATTTAATGTAACATTTCTGAAGCAGGATGAATGCCTCTTACAGCTAGTTTATTGTTCCTGCAGTCTATTTCCATACCCTTCTTCAGATCCTTAGGGCTATCTGTGATGTGATAATGTGTTTAGAAGTGTGACTTCCCTTCTCTATGTTAGGCAGAGGGTCCTTTAAAAATTCATGGGGTGAGTTCATCCTAGAACACAATATTCTGTCCTAGTGCAGCAATGGCCTTCACAGCGGGAAGAGCAGCAGAAGGAAAATAACAACTGCTCTGGTCTGGTCAGGGGGATGTGTAGGAGTAAGACCAGTACTCTGCTTTTGGGGTGTATCGCATGCCTTCTTCAGATATTCTTCAGAAAAAGGCCCCTCTATCACAGGAATGGTCCAAATGCTTAAATGTTACCTGTGATATATGAATGGTTCTGAGAAGATTCTGAATGTCAAAGCCCTTGTGAGGGGATAACAGCAATATTTAGAGGATATATTTCCACTTTTCTTTCCTTCCTTTCTACCAAAGAACAGTTTCCCAACAACCAGTATTTAGAGAGGTAACTTAGTGAAAGAGAGTCTCTTTTCTCATTGTCTCTCGAGTCATTTATATTCAGTTTCTTGCTGGTTCTTAGATGTCAGGCGCATAAAACTTGCACACATTTTTGGGTTTTGGGGTTTTTTTAAAGAATTGACAGACATAATTACTTCCCCTTCATAAACCAAACCAATCCAAACCTTCTTTCCTCACCAATTTCCTCTAAAGCTCAGCTATCTGTTGTAGCAGTGGCAGCAACCAAAAGAATTAATCTAGTTTGAGATAATTGAGTAAGAATTCAGTTCTATTCAGGAAATGTTCAACAGCATTTCAGGATCTTCTCTTGAGGAAAATTTCTGAAGAGCAACATCACGATGAATATTCTACCTGAGGGAAATAGTCTTTTGAGCTAGTTGCAATGGCTGTTAACATAACAATGGCTGTGCCTAAAATGGGTGATTATTTTAAAAATTAGCTAGAAAGCAGATCTATATAAGTAAGAGCTGATCCTTTCTCTGTTCTTGAAAACCATACTGGTAACTGGTAAGAAACCTTCTAAACTTTTTAGGAACCCTGTCAACCACCCACCCCACACCACCCCACCCCCATGATAAGGAATTCCTTTTCATTCATTGTCCTCATTGGATAAGCCATGAGAGAGTAGAAAGGTGTGATCAAGTGACTATTAAATATGCAGAATGGAAGGAATTGCTGGCTTATACAATCAAACACCTTAAATTATAGTGGGCTAAATTTAAATTATTGCAAGCATCCAGTATCTTGTGAAAAGAAACTTGTGTCTGTTTAGATGATAATGGGGCAAGAACTCATCAATAAACAGCCTGTGAGAGGAGCGACAAGACAGACTCATTGAAGAACTAAGAATTATTCAAAGACACTGACCCCAGTTATTCTGCAGGGTTATAGAAAAAATAGCTGCCAATCTAGATCAATAAAGAAAAGAAAATATAGATCCATGGAGGATACTTAAGAGATTGTGGTTGTATTTTCTAAGGATATAG
The DNA here is from genome assembly GCA_032173965.1 of Sitta carolinensis. Taxonomy (NCBI): domain Eukaryota; kingdom Metazoa; phylum Chordata; class Aves; order Passeriformes; family Sittidae; genus Sitta; species Sitta carolinensis. The sequence goes on along the minus strand of CM063284.1, from coordinate 128,265,963 downwards.
GTTACTACTAAAGTTATGACAAGAGAGATCATTTTGAAAGATGTTTTCTCTAAGGCATGGTAAATAAAATTGTGGCCTTCCTTAATGCTTATCATAACCTGAGTACCAAGAATAGAAATTTAACCTGGCATGTTTTGCAAGTGATTGTATATATAGGTCAGTGATTTAAAGACTTGAAAATCTAAGTCCCAAATGCTCAAAGATATGGAGTTAGATGCCCAAGTACCCTTGAGGATGAGGATATTGTTCAACTAAGGTACATAAGCTCATGTAACCTTAGGTAAAATGCATATATGACGTACATGTTCTTTGCAGTATTTTTAACTGATAGAACATTTCCTCAAAAGAAAGTCCTTCAGAGAGCACATTTCAAGATTAATTTAATCTTTCAACTTCAATCTATAAGGTTGTGGGGATAAAAAAGTGGTCACATAGTGGTTCCTTAGCTAAGAATTGTAATTTCATTCTCGTATTGTTGTTCTGTGACCTTTTTTTTATTTGCATACCAAAGAAAATAACAGATCACTCTGGATGAAATTAAAGCTTGAAAGAGGTCAGTCTCCTTAGAGAGAATGTCATAAAGCTAAGGAATTTAGAAATTTAAGGATTATTAGGGATATGAACAATATTAATCGAGCAGATCATACTAGTTGGGCTGGATTCATTGCAGCCATCAGAATTTCTTCTGTGAATTGAAGGTGTGTCTCAATGACTTACACACATTAAGGCAGTTTCCATGCTCTTCCGCTGAAGGCTGCCTGTGGTTGTTTGGATGGGAAAGCAATATACATTTCTCACAGGAACACTTGTGATGTTCTTATGTTTGCCTTGTTAAATCTACACAGGACAGACTCTGCATTAACAGGTAGAACTATGTTTTCCATATGACCATAATTCTGGTTCCCAGTGTGGATGAGTTTTAATGTCACATTGGAAGGCACAAAGAAATGGTAAGCATTTCTAGTTTTAAGTTTCCTTTCTGTGAACTGGGATCCCATTTTGTGATATAAGAAGCAGCTAAAAGCATCCAAAGTGGTTTTAGAAAGCCAGTCTGTTAATGGTGGTTACTGCTCAGCATATTTTCTGTCAGCTGCTAGCTGAAGTGCTGCTCATTAACCCCCAGCAAAGCCCAAGGAAGCCCCCAGGCTGCTGCTGCCTGTTCAGAGGCAGGCAGTCACCACAGCCACTGGAGCACCATGCTGCTTCTCCCCAGGGACACCTTCCATAACACCAGACCACTCAAAGTCCCATCCAGCCTGGCCTTGAACATTCCCAGGGATGGGGCATCCACAGCTTCTCTGGACAATCTCCTCCAGTGTCTCCCCATCCTCACAGCAAAGAATGTCTCCCTAATATCTATTCTGAACCTACCCTCCTGCAGCTTGAAGCCATTCCCCCTTGCCCTATCACTGCATGCCCTTATTAAATGAACCCATTAAGTACTGTCTGAAGTTTGCTATAAGATCTCCCTAGAGCCTATTCTTCTCCAGACTGAACAATCCCGAGTCCTTATAGTCATTTTTTTTAATAAAGCAGCTGGAGTAATTTTGGCACCTGAAGTTCAGTCCTTGACTTCAATCTGTAATTTAAGAATACTTATAATATGATATAAAATGAATTATGCTGATTTATTCAAATGTTGGAATTTGGCAGCATGGTTCTAGTTTTCAATTATCTTCCAAATATCCTAGTCTATTAATTCTAAATTTAAATTTCATATTTTTATTTATCATGCACCATATTTCATTGCTTTCATGCTGTGGTATTGCAAACTCTGTTTCTGTAGTTTGATGATATTTTGAGGCAGCAGTTTCAAAATCACCCTCAAGTCAATTTTATGAAATCACTATTGCATGTTTCTTCAGTGAGTAGAAACACCTGTATAATTTTATCTAGACTTCAGGAATGTGTATGAGGAGTAAAACAAAAGCCTGTAGGTGCTCTGGTTGTTGGTGTTATTCGCACAGCTCCAGATATTCAGAAAACTTTCTAGCTTTGTAAAATCCTGCCCTCAGAAGCTTTTTACCATTAGAGGAACAGCATACTAATGTTGCAATTTTATCTGTTTTATGGGCAGATTAAAATATTTGTAAACTATTGCTGTACTGCATATCAAATTTTCCATATTTCTGTAGACCTTGTCCCATTCATATCCCACTCAATATTTTACAAGCAATGCCCAATTAACAGAAATTCTGGAAAGTGTTAACTCATGAGAAGGATATTATGTTTTTTTGGTTGTTTTTTTTTTTTTTTTTTTTGTCAGGCAGATAATTATCTGAGTTGGGTACAAGTGGGAGATTAATAAAGAAAAAAAGGGAAAAATGTGCTTCGAAAAAGACTAAGAAAAATTTCATGTAAGGATTTGGGTTTGATTGATGGAAGAGCTGCAAAATAGGTCATCATATCAAGGGCAGTTTCCAGCTTTTCATGTGAGTGATGAGCACCTGTGTTTCTTAACCAAATAATCAAAAATTTGAAAATAATCTCAGAATAGAAGAAATAGCTTACAAAGTTATTTCTGGGCCACTCCAGACAGCAGAATAATATTGAGCTTAGAAATGGTTGCACTGATAACCAGAGGCATCCATGTCTACAGATTTGTGTGTTTGTCTTCTGTTTTCATACAGTCAGACAAAAATTGTCTTCTGTTTTCATACAGTCAGACAAAAATGGGGACTGTATAAGCTGTATAGAACTAGATTTTAGGATTGATGAAAAATTATTTTTGTGACCTTTTAAAGATTTAAAGAAGAAAAATTGCAAGGCAATAAATGCTAGTTTAAATTATTTCATAGGAAAAGAGAAAAATATGTTAAAATTCAAAGTTGTAACCTTAGAATGTGGATCATGTTACTTAATTCAAAGGATTGCAAACAGAGACACCCAATGTCGTTGCACACCTTGGCATCTCCAGGACACCTACAGAGCTTCAGAAATATTTTGCAGGACTTACAGCAGGGCTCCACACTCCTGAGAGTGTAGATGGAAGCCACATGGCATGGCTGGTAATTCATATGTGTAGAGAGCCCTTCTGAGATCATTTTGATGCCTAGGAGTTAGATGTCTCAGTCTGACATTGTCAGTCTTAAGGTCCTTTCAGGGTCAGTATGGAGAAACTGGGATATCCTGAGCTCAGATTTTCTAATCCTAAAGTAGGTCAGTTGTATTTCCATCAGAAGCTGCCTGTTTGATGATAAGGACAACTCTAGAGTGACTAACTCAGGCACTTATACATGTGGAGCATAATTAATTTCCCTGCCCTGAATCAGTGAGTGATGTGAAATGTCCCAGATGTCCAACTGCTACCCTAGAAGGGTCCCTCCCTTGGCCCTGCCAGCAAGGTCCAGGAAGTGACCTTGGCCCCATGGCAACTTGAAAATTTTAATTTAAGCAAAATTTATCCTGGCCCTAAGGTGTTCTTTTAACAAAAAAAAGTGTATTATCACTCTAATTCCTCACTCCTAACATAGTTTATGCCCCTGCTCAAACGAGACAGGGTCCAAAATGGAAGGTATTGCAATGACTTCTTGAAAAAGTGTAAAGAGAGTGAGGACTTGATGCTCCAAATAGCCCTGGACTTCAAAATGTGAGTGTCTGTAGCTGCCTCAGTGGGAGAAAAGAAACACTAAGAAAGTTGTTAGCAGGGAAGAAGCAAGGCTAGTGAAGAAAGTGTTGCAGCCAATGTGATACAGCTTGTCTTGACTGAATCTGTGTTGTCAGCAAGGCTGGGGTTCTGGAGGCTGCACGGTTCAGCCAAGTTTTATGCAGTGTGAGCCATGTTGATTTGATTAACTTCACTAACTAGAAGTGATAAATCATGGACTGCAAACATTTTCTCCCATATAGTTAGATGTGTCTCCTTTTGAGTTCTTCCTGAGACTTTGGAAAATGAAGGCAGCATGGAGAAAATGGGTCAAAATGGAGAATGAACTGGGATGGCAGGCTGCATTTGGTTTATTGGCCATTCTTTGGCCATCTCTGGTCTAATTTACATCTACAAAGCTATCACAGCTGTTTTTAGTTCCCTTGATGAAAATTCTCCAATTCTTGCCCTTTATTTAGGAGAAATTTATTTGGTTTATTACAAATGAATGCTCATTCATTCTGGATTTTAGGAATCTGCTTAGGAAGGGAGCTTATGAGATTGCACAGGAGCACTTCTTCCTTAATGCCCCAATACAGGAAGAAAGTTAAGCAGAATAGAATTCCACAGATAAACTTCAGATCAGGTGATTTATAATGTTTTAATTTATTTCTTTATAGTTTTTCTCTCTTCTGCAGAATCTTAGACCAAGCTTCAGCAAAATACACACACTCTCCTTTTGGGGACTAGTTGTGGTTTCACTATCTGTTGTGGCTGGCTACCCTGACAGTCTCAGCTATGGGATGCACCTCTGAGCTTTCTCTAGAGAACTGTGGCCAGGAACAGAGCCCTGGTATCAAAACATGTTACACCTTTTTTGCCCCAATGGCACAAAATATGCACACCAAACGATAAGACCAAACTATTCAAAAGGACTGTGAGTCTTGGGCCAGATTTTTGGTTTTAACTTGTCCTGGTGTGGAGAAAGAGATTGTGCAAGTCATAGCTGGCTTAGTAAAATACTGGACTGAGATCCATCCAACAGTCCTCAGCAGACAAGAAGAGCACTTGCAGGTAAATGTTTTTGCTCCCACACACATATCACACCCCTGAGGCACAACACACTCTCGCTCCGTGGGAATGCTACATGGCATGTCTGGTTGGCTTTTAGAAGCTGGGAATGGATGAAACATAATTAGAGCAGATGGTGTCTCTGCAAAATGCCAGCATGTAAGAAATCTCTAATGACCACTCTAAGATTTTTTAAAATCCTCTGGTTTAGTCTGAATTGGGTGTTTTTTCACAGGATTAAAAAAGAGCACATTCCTGACACCATTAGGATTCTTGTCAAATCTCAAGTACTTGAATCTACAGACAACCTTGATATTTTCAGTAAACAGTCATGAATTTTGAAAGCATAACCTATGCCTAACACATTTCCTCTAGCTACAGCAATGACTCCATCCTTTTAATGGAAACCTTTCCAAAACCAGGTACAGGGCCTGGTACAAAACTTTTGAGTCTGAACAGTTCAAGTGTGACAATCTTACAGTATGAAGAAAAACATGTGAAAAAATAAAATATTCAACTATGGGATTCACTCTCAGCAGCATTAGTAAAAGTATTTCATAGCTGTTTTAAAAATGTACAGTGATATATTTTTTAAGTAGGAAAATTAATATATTTCAGCATCTGGGAAAACATTTAAGACATTAGAAAACAACTGTTGAATTTTTGTGTGGATTAGCAAAATAAGTTTATTACTGTTGAATTCCCTTCTTCAGCAAACTATATCCATTAGGAGTAAGACCTGAAATGCTCAGTAGTCACGTCTCATTCAAACTTCAAATATTCTTGCACACAAAACTTTATGAAATTAAATGATAGAAAAAAATGTTCCTATTATTAAAAAAGTCACTTTCATCTCATCTTCAGAGTTTTTGATTGTTCTCCAGATAGGCTGTTATAAGGGTAAACCTTCGGGATTTAAAACAAATTATATTCAAAAGTTACCAGGAATATTTCTATAGATATCAGATCAAGAAAATAAATTAATTATTTGTTTTAATCAGCAAGCAATATGTCTACCTAGGCCACCTGCAGAGCATGAAATGTCTTTGTCTCTTATCTCTTCAAGGTTTTCCTTTCATTGGCTGCTGATTACATGACCTCTGGCAATAAAGTATTTAATAGTATTATTTCCATCTGTCCACCTGGATCAGATTTGTAGTGACATGTTGGAGTTTGGAGGTTTTTTTGGCCACAATTTAAATAATGACCTAATTTTTCATACAGTGTGCACTATATTTTTAACTATTTGGAAATCTCTAATATAATTTAAATAATTGATCTTGCTTTATTGCATCTACTAAAAGTCAACATAAACAGTTTGATAGCATTTTTACTTTCTTATCAAAAGAACTATAGAGTATTGAATAGGGATTACCTTATATCTTTTTTTCTGTAAATTTATTTTGCAGAAAAGAACCAAAGCTCCTAAGTAATTCTGTAATATTACAAATTCAGAGCTGTAATGAACCTCAAAAGATGGTACCTCATACTTTTTTTCCCCAAGGACAGTTCATTTATCTCTGAATTAGTGGCAGGCAGACAACTGTGCAGCACTTTATTAAAAATACTCCTGATGGAGATTTCACTGACTCTGCAAGCCATAATTCCAGCATTTCACCATTTCAAAAATTGGAAATTTTTCCCAGTGGCTTGTCTAAATCCATTGATTGATGTAAATTGATAAACACAGTCAGCCAGGGTGAGTACTTTTTTGTAGTATTTTCATTAACAGCTTAGATAGAACACAGTTCTGATAGTAGTTAAAAGGGGTTTCAGGGAGCCTTTTTATTAGCATCTTGAAGGAAAATGGTCTTTTAGAAGTTGACTTGGAATTTGTAAATTTTCTTCTATGAAACTGTTTGCATTGTGTTACAATGATAAGAATTTTAGAAAATAATGCCCATGTTTTTCAGATAGCTATACATAGTAGGTCAAGCAACAATTCTGAGTTTTTGTGATTCAGAGCATGTATTAACCATGTCCTGGTCATGTATCAGTCTTCTCTTTACTGTCCTGTAACTGTTTGGTGTCCTACAAAAAGCACTCTTATCTCAGTTAAGGTAAAATCTGAGAGACTTGTGTAGCTAATCTGACCACACCATGAAACAATTTTTCTAAGTACTGAGGTGAGAAATTTTAGCTGCAGCATTGTAATTATAACTGTTGGGGTTTGGTTTTTTTTTCACTAGTTATTATTATAAAATATGGCTGCTCAGTCAAAGCATTGCCTCTATACACACACTTGCCATTTTCAGCATTTTTGCCATTAAACACCTGCTGAATTTTCATGACAGTGGGGTTGCTCATGTGCTCAGAAAACTTTTCTGGACCAATCATTTTCTCACCAACAATTTGCATGGGTCTGTCATGGTTTGACCCCAGCCAGGAACTAAGAGCAGTGAGCTGCTTGCTCACTTCCCCTTGGTGGAATGGGTGAGAGAATTAGAAGAGTAAAAGTGAGAAAACCTGTGGGTTGAGATACATTGACAGTTTAATAGATAGAGCAAAAGCCACATTGCATGAGCAAAGAAAAAAAAATTAATTTGCCATTTCCTGGAGGCGGCCATCTCCAGGAAAGCAGAGTTCCATCAAGCATAGCAGTGATTTGGGGAGGCAAACACCATCACTCTGAATGACCCCCTCTCCGTTCTTGTGCCAGCTCTTACTGCTGAGCATGGTGCCATATCCCTTTGGTAAGTTGTCCTGATTGTGCCCCCTCCCAAGTCCTTGTGTACCCCCATCCTCCTCACTGGTGGAGTAGTGCAAGAAGCAGAAAAGGCTCTGATTCTGTCTAAAACCCACTTAAAAATAACAAAAACATCCCTGGATTATCAGCTCTGTTTTCACCACAAATCCAAAACATAGCCCTGTACTGGCTACTGTGAAGAAAATCAACTCTGTGTTGGTCAAAGCCAGCACAGTGACTTACTGGTTTCTTAGCTTATAAGGTTTCTTGGCAAAGTTAATTAAGAGAACTGTGTGGTCATAGAGAAAAGCTCAAATATTCCAGATGGGGTGTTCTTTAATCTGATTTCTGACATGTGCCTGCAATATTCCAAGTAGGCCTACTATTTTTTTCCTTAAACCTAGGAAGTTCTGCTGAAAACCTATTAGTCTGTCCTGAAATAATGTGTTTTATATTCTGATGGAGAGGGATAGGGTAGACAATATTATTTTCTGCCTTCTTTCTTCAAATACTTTGTTGCTTTTCACCTTGACCGTCTCTGAGAAATGGCATTCTGACACAAAGCTAGAGTATTAGCTTTTGAGGATAATCATGGTGTTTCTATCAATGCCTATTGCTACCAATGCACACTTTTCTGGATTGTGAAGTTTTTAGGGGAAGAATTTCAGGAACAATATGAGGGGTTTTTTCCATCAAAAACTGGTGATATTATTAAAGAACAGAGAAGTTGCCATACAAGGCATCGTAGTTGCTGTAAGGTGCAATTATTCTGGTGTCAGTCATAGATGCTTCAAAGGAAAATATACAAGTTATGTCATAACCAGAGATAGTAAATCTTGCTTTGTCCTGATCTATAAGAATTAAAAGTTTGGGCTAAGAGCTGCATCATGAAAGCTAATATTTCTTCCAGAAGTGCATTGGTATGAGCCATTAAAACTCTGTCTGTTAGCAGTACAAACTGTTCAATCTTCTTCCAAATTCAATTAAATTCCTGTATTGAGCAACTTCCTTCAGGTGCAGGTTTCACAGATTATGCTTTTGCTTTGGATAAAAGTATTTTCTCATACCAGTTTTGATTATGCCACAGTGGAAAGTGGTTTCCAAGTACAGGAAAAAATGCAGCTCTAAAGAGCTCACATCCTCAGCTAATAAAAGTGATGATAAACAAGACACTGCAAATTTCTCTTGTCTGAGCAAAAGTGAATCACTTTGAAAAGGTTGCACTTATGTAGAGGAGTGGAGGACAGGAATAGGCCAATACATTGACTCAGAAAATGCACAATTAATCACTGTAAGGGAAAACAGTGGAAATATGAAAGGTGAGCTGCTGTTTGATGTGAAATTGAAGAAGTTAAAGCTTGCTTTCTTGTTCTTGAAACAATCAAAAGGAGCCCTCGAGTGTGTGGTCAGGAGAACTGAGAAGAGAATTACTATGGCTGAGCAGCATGCCTGGTTTTATTTCCCCAGAATTTGTTACTACATCCTTAAAACTGTGGTTGACAGGAGGTAATTTGACAACAGGATTTAATGTTATACTAGAGGTTTGAAAACCAGAGCGTGATTATCTGTAACCAGCAGAGAGTGAAGCTCCTGCAGATTGACAGCAACACAGTCAAATATCAGAATCTAGCCTGGTTCACCTGGTTCTCTCTATGAGCAATGTTGCTTAAAAAATGTAACACACTGATGGTAAGGAAGGCAATGGTTGGCTTTTTTCTCCTTGATGTTTGAAAAAGGAAAAAGAATGATGACTTAAGAGACAAAAGCAAAATGAGTAAATGCAAGCCACCAGTTTAAGTACATATAAGAATACATGTTGTGTCCTTCTTGCATCTGTGTGAGAAACCAGAAATAATTATTTCAGGTGAAGTGTGGGAGTATCATGAATTATCCATTTCACAACAGTTATTTATGCTTTCTCTTAGTAACAGTTAACAAAGTTTGTGTCAATGAGGCTTTTAATGTGGAATTAGGGTTGAGAGTACCATATAAAGGGTTGAAGAATGTGTTTTAAGAGATTGGATTTCATGTAACTAATGTGATATTAAATATTTTTTCATCAACTTTTACATTACAGGTTATGTATGTGAGTGAAGTCAATGGGACTTCACATGCCGAAGAGATCCATGACCACAAACCTTAGGGAAAGATCAAGTGAAAATAATAGTAACCAGGAATATAAGTATTTTTGTATCTTCTGAGCTTTCTTTAACATATCAGATCTCATAGTTGCCCCTGCTTTGAACAAGAGCCCATTGAACAAATGGTTGGATCACAGACCTCATGAGACCCTTTCTAATTTGAATGACCTAAGAATGATGAGACCACAATATTCAAAAATTTTTCTTTTCATATGTGTTACTTTACATCAGGCAGAAATGTTGTCTGATATTACTCCAAAATGCCGTTTTTCAATAAGGTTCACATGGAAAATTGTTATCTCATGCCCGCTGTTTGTTTTTTAACCGATTGCAAATATTTATAATCACATACAAAATGTTGTGGATTATGACCAAGACCAGCTGGACGATACATTGTTTCCATATAACACTATTACATATTCAACTAATATGCTTAGAATGCAATCTACTTATGTCATTACATCTTTTAATTAATATTTCTATTTATAGGGAGATCACAGATAATGTATGAATGTTTCATTCTCCATGAATGGTTCTCTGGGATGATGTAACCCAGTCATAAATGAAAACACAGATAGCCAGACACTGTGCTGACCTTTATTCAGTTTTTTCTTGCATGCTGGCTAATTCTGTAAAATTTCTATGGAATACTATCAGTTACTACTTCTATGAAAAAACTTGGTGAGTACCATTTGCCACTCAAACATAGCACCTGGGAGAGTATTCTGAATAATGTATTGTAATACATTTCAAACCCCAAATCCAAAACAATTCTCAGGAAAGTTGATTTTCATTTCTTAGCTTCTTAAAATTCCACAACTCTAAAAATTCCAGGAGAGCCCTGACCTCTGAAATCTACAAGTATAATTTTACATTTTCTGCATTATTTAGCCTTATTTATCTGTTATGCCCAAAAGGATAAAAGTTCTGACTTCCATACTCGAGGTATATTGAAAGTGTAGCTAATTTTGCTTTTGTGATATTTGTACCTGCAGTCATTGACCCTAACTGGAGTTGCAACTTGTTTCTCATAGTGAAGATTTTAGCTTTTCTAATTTGATGCCTTATTTCTAGTCTTTACAGTGACATATATATGAGCACTGGTTTTTGCCTCTGGGGAACTACCCTAATTGATGCTGACTGAAATTTTAATCCTTCAAAAGCTATGGGAGTTCAGTTATTTTAGCAGAGTAAACAACTGCTAAAATAATTATTAAGAAATTAAAGCAACCACAGCAATAGATGATTTTAGTTTCTTTATTGCATAAATTACTTCTCAATTACTTTTTACACTGTCTTTACAACTCTTAATAATAATATCAGAAAAGAAACTCCAAAGTAAAGAAATAAGAAACATAATAAAATTCATAAAATGCTGTGGTTCACCATCACAGCAGGTCTATTTGTGTGAGGAATCCTTATGGAATTAAAAAAATTTCTATGTAAAAGATGTTCCAACCTCATATTCACTAAAATGTTCTTTTGATTATTTATTTCTTTTTATGCAGTGCAGGAGAAATGCAGAGTAGATATGTTTTCTTTTAAGAGTTTGTTTTCTCAGCAGCTACTAGTGCAACTCCACTGGACATATTTTGGGGCATGGATATGAATCTGTACAAAGGGACTGAAAAGGAAATTAATAAGCTTTATTGATTTGTCCTATTGCTCTGAGGAATGAAACTGGGAACCTCAAAAGTTTCTAGTCCTTCTCAGCTACAGTAAGTCCATCTCTGGCCTCCAGAGAAAAAGCTAGAGATATTATTCTAGTGATTCTTGTGTGTGAATAGAAGACAGTTTTGAAGAAAAACACAAATAATACCTTGGGCTAAGAGTAAAGCAGAAAAAAATCTTTATCAACGAGTTGATTTCATTACTTTTCAGTACTTCTAATTCTATTTTCATACTATTCAATATTCAAGAACACGTTCACGACTTTTTAGGCATTTTCTATCACAATTTGGGTCATATTATGGCAACTGGCACTAGTAAGACTTACTTTGGCTAGTACAGTGAGTCAGACAACTCCCACTATTCTGTGTGCAAGTGACACCTACCATGTTAGCAATATCTGTATAGCTACATTTTTAACATGGTTTCAGTGCTTAAGGGGAAAAATTCTTTGAACCAACCATTGATTTTTATTGGCTTTTAAAAAAAACCTGACAAACCACAAAGACCCCAACACACACATACAGAGAAAACAGAGAGAGAAAGAAGAAAATCTTGCAGGAAAAAGAACCTGAAATAGAGTTGGGTCACAAAAAGAAACAAGAGAGCATTGGATAACTCTTTCCCTGAGAGTCCCTGCAGAAAGCACAATAAATCCTGAATTCCATTCTGCATTTTTGGACACAATTTTGTTGGGAAGCTGATGACTCTGCTTTATTCAGACTGCGGAACCCTTTCTGTCAGGGTGCTAAAGGTGCTTACCAGAATGGTGAAACTGCATCTTGAAATTCCCTTGGGGACAGGAAAGAAATGAGTCAGGCTTACACTTTTTTGGGAAGTTTGCTACAACCAGCAGACTATTATATAATGAAAAACCATGGATACCTCACTATTTAAAAAACCCCTTATTTATTATACAACTATATATTAATAATATATTATCTAGGTCTATATTTAATACAGTCAAAATCAACAGAGTTCAGTTTGGCTCTTTAAAAAATGGTCTAGCCCTCTCTTGAAGGGATTCACAGATGTAATGATTAAAGGGACAAGAAGTGTTTATTCCTGGAACTGCAGGACTTGTCTGCAGCAACGTCATCCTGGCATTATGTGATTGTTTTGAATTAGAGTTCTTCTAGTTCAGGGTACTGGATGTTTGGGCTCTTATGCTGAGCTAACTTTCTCCTAATATATCATGTTCTGTGGGAAAAGCTGTAAGGTAAGCTTATTTTTTTGGACATTTTCCACACATTAGGTACTGCAGCACCTGACCTAGAAAGCTCTTTGTTCTTTAGCAGATCTAAAGGAACTTGGACAATTATCCACAGGGATATGGAACAGGAGGGGAATGGGAACAAAATTAATTATGACTGTGCTCAGTTCCTGTGCAGCGCTGCAATAAGTGGAGTGTTGAACTGGAATATACAGAACAGCCTCATCTGTCTCTATAACTGGTTTCTATTGAATTGTTTGAGACTGAACTTATATAAAATGAAATCCTATGATCTTCTTCTGTTTTGTATGCACTTTTATTCCTATTTTAAAACTGAAACAACCAGGAGGCTGCCCTGGGCCGAGAACCAATCAGCATCTGAAACAGTCTTGCTGAGAAAAGAAATAGTTCTGTAGCTATGACTCTAATTTTATCATATATCCAGCTGGGAAAGGATGAGGGACTCACCTGAATCCTTCTTAAAGAGAAGTATCTTTATAAGACAGAAGATAAAATGCAAGAAGAGAAAGCCAATAGTCATGCATTTGCAAGGTTAGACATAACTTTTGGTTTCTGTACTGTTTCAGAACTGAGAATCCTTTACCTCATCTGATATCCCTCTGGAAGGAACTCTGCATAGTCAGAAATACCATTTTTCAGATGCTGAGGCATTGTTATATTTGCTGAGGACATAAATCTTTTTTGTCTCGGACAGCTTTGCCTGCTTATCAAATGGATGATGCTATGGTGAAGTGGATGCATGGCTTTGTTCACCTGCTTCTCAGGAAGCCCAAAAAGCAAAGCAGATATTTTCAGCAGACTGCCAATTGTGTATCATTTTGCTTTGCAGTGAGAAGAGAGCTATTGGCTGCTTCTGGCTGCCTAATTGACATTACTCACAGAGTAACAGACTTAGGGATAAGGTAATGGGGTTGCTGTTCTCCTTGGCAAGATAAATGACTCTGAAGGATGAGCTAATATCTGTACTGCAAAATTGATTTTTCTCTTGTTCCGTAAGTGTCCAAAAGTAGGCACTGTCACATTGCTGGGAAGGCTTCTAGCCCCACCTACTGTTAGTCTTGCTGGATGTGCTGTGTAAGATTAAAATCAGACAAAACTTAGTCAAACTTTCCTTGAGTTGAAGTTTCTTGTGTGACTCCTCAGGTTGATTATATTTTCTTTTAAATTTCAACCAAAGTATTTAAAAATTTTTAGTGATTTAAATATTAAAAAAATAAGGGGAGGTGGGTTATCACAAGTGAAAAGAAAAAAATGTTCTTTCTGCCATAGAACCAGAACCAGGGAATAAGATTTAGGAGAACAGTACCTGCTTTGGAGATCTTTCAGCCAGCACTACAGTTGAGCTGAAGCTACAATGAGAAACACAGGAACCAATGATGTAAAAAAAAAAATGTTATTTTTCTTACTTGTTGTAATAGCAGGTTGGAGATACATTAAACTGGTTACCCTGGGTCAACTGATAATTTTCGCTTTGACCTCTGCACCTATCTTTGTCATTAGTGGGATACCAAAACTGGGCTAACAATTCCTTCATCTCTCATAAGGGGTGGATAACTGGACTCCGTCACCTCTTGAAAATCCCTCTATTTCTGGAAGAGGGAAGAGGAGGGAGAAGATAGGAGAGGAGAATGAGCTTATATTACATTCTCTTACATAAGCATGAGCACAGTGGGGCAAATTTTAATCCTGGTATTTCTGAAGCTTTTAATAACTGATTTGCAAAGTTAATAATGTACTTTTCATGTGGAGGTTTTTGTGTAATTTTTGTGCTGACAAACCCAGAACATTTCAGGAGCTGTGTGTGCAAGGGCAGCAGCAAAGCTCTCATATTTTAACAAAACCACAGCAGTGACTGATGAAAAGGTGAGGAAATGCCTGTATAATGGGAAGAAAAGTGGAGTGTTCAGCTTTAGGGCATGATAGGTTTTCTGTCAAGGATAAATAAAAGAAAATTGTTTACTTCCTCTATTGTTTCTTTAGAAGTTAATTTTCTTTCAGTTGTGGATTAATTTTTAAAATGCCATGAAAATGTTGAAGAAAGAAGCTTCAACAGATAGCAAAGACTGCTTAGTACAGATGCACTACTCATAAACTGGCTTCAGGCAGCCACAAAGTAAATTTCGAAGGTTTGAATAGGGAGGTAAACCATTGTTCTGGGTTCTGATTCAATCAGCTCCGAAGACTTCTTCACTGAAAGCAAACCTGCTCTCCAGGGGATACTGTGGCTTACTTACATCTCCAACTACTCCATAATCCTCCATATCAATCCTCTCAACAGGAGCTTTGAACTGTCTGCCTCCTTGGAGATTTATCTATCCCTGAAAGACCACATGTCCTTAATGAAATCAGCTGCACTTCCTACTCCAGACCTGGATGAAAGTGCAAACCTTCACCAACTGACAGAGAATTTTCCTTTATTCTTAAAGGCAAAACGACCCAATGCTTCAGAGAGGACAATACTGATAGGTACAGGGCTAAAATATTTTTGGTATGAAGCATTAGATAAGTTGCTATGAAGCAAAATGTTACCTTACTTTTCACCACAAGACAACGTTCATCCTATCACCTGAAGTTAAAAAGCAAAATTACAATCCACTGTCTGTATTTCTTTCTTTCATATTTTCTTCTTTTATACTCCTCTAAATGTCTGATTTAAACCTGAAGTCTTCTAAATTCTTTGCTCCCAACTTTGGATATAATGAATCTTTCTTACCTGTGATGTCCAAATGTGTGCTAGGCACATAACCAAATGTATGTTTCCTCTATTTGAGAAAAATTCAGCCGGAAAGACTGAGCACAGAGCTTACGCTGTGAGAATTTGTTCACATCTAGAAGGTGCAGTGGGAACCAAGCTAGAAATTCCCAATACAAGCAATGGAGTAATATGCTTCCTGCTCTGGAGTAAGATTTATCTGCTTGTCTGCACTCCACTTCTTGTAGAATGACTGTTTTCATGCAATGAAGACAGTATAAGTGTTCTTGAAGTTGCAACATTATAATTAATTTTCTATCTTTGTAAATGCTGAAATGGGTTTAACAAAAATTTTCTTAAAGTAATAACCAGGGAGAAAACCTTTCGATGTAGTATAATATTTGGTGTTGATCTTTCCTATTTTCAAATTATCTTTCTTTAGCAAGTTTTTATTTCATGTAATTCATGTTAGTCAAAATCAGAATAAAACAAGTAATTTCTGGTGAAATGCAATAGTTTCATTCACCCAAAATATTGTTTCCTGATAGTTATTTTGTATACGAGGCACATTTTTGTTTGTGGATTTATTTATTACTTTCATTCTCTTTAAGAACACAAAGTATTTTCTCAGTCTAGGGCACAAAATTGCATCAGCAGAGCAGGAACTATGCTTCTCATTTTGCAGGTTGTGCTCAAACCATATTCTGTTACCAAAAGGACACGAAAGGGGAGGTACCTGGGGATTATCTGACTACCCCGAGGTTATGGGGGCAAGGTTAGTTGTGTTGGCTGGGACTAGGGCAGCAGCTGTGTCACGGGCAGAGGAGGTGGCTCTCACACCTGTAATTGTGGGATGTGCCACTGAGCCTGGAGTGCTCCGGTGGCTCCTGCAGGGAGCTCTGTGCCTGGGTGGGTTACAGGCCCTCCTGCAGCAGCACACCTCTGGTGCTCATGGGTCAACACTCTTGCCTGGAGAACAAGGATCACAAATTGGCATCCTGTATGATCTTGCCACTTACTGACCTGTTCCTTCACCCCATCTTACTACAACGAATTTGCATGGGCTGAACACCTGTCCTTCTTTGTGGTCTGACACGCAGCTGGCTGGTGGGTCCCTGTGAGCCCCTGATGAGCTGGGGGTGAGGCACAGTGAAGACCCAGAGCAGTCAAGAAGCTGAAACAAAGCCCCAGGCAGCAAGGAGCAGGAGTGAAATCTGCCACCTTTGAATGTCATCACCCATGTCTTGACCTCATCCTGCTTCTCCACACACACCACGGTGCAACTGCCTAGCAGAGGGCTATAAAGTGCCACGGTGTTGGCACAGCGGCCTCCTCAGCTGTGGTTTTCTGGTGCACACTTCACCACAAGGCTATCCTGGGGACTGAAACAGGCTTGCAGAACTGCCCCTCTAATCCCAGTGCCCGTGTCAGACTCCCTGAGCCTGTACTTCTACATTGTTGCTTCATTATTTATATCTTTCTGTGCTACAGCCCTGTTCCCTAATTCTGTTTTTCCTTCTGATTCTGACACGACAGAATTCCATAGGATTTTTCATGCTACACAAACTTATTTTTTCCACTTGAAACTACCCTGTAACTCCTCTTTTTGACTGATTAGTCTCTGAACTGGCAGAGTCTCTCACCCGGAAGATGTAAGCATGTTTGAACAGTCAGTGAGGCAATCTAAAGTACTGCTCCTACAAAACCATGGTTGTAACTCAGCACTTCATGGATCACCTGCTAAACTCCCATGTTGGCCATACTGAAGGAAGGATGTCATTCCCTCCCTCCTCCCCTCCCTGCTGTGGAGAGCACTGGGGTAGATGGGCCAGTTTGTGTGCTCCATGTCACTTGAAAATCCACATCCACCTTTATGAATGGGAGTAAGGTCTTCCAGCAGAGACCAGTGCTACCCATGTCACACACCACAGCATGAAGTAATGGTTGGGGTGGACAACTTGAGATGAGGGAGAGGTTGCTTGAAAGTGAAGAATGGATTTGGGATTCAGTTTGGGCTTTGGAGCTACTGACCCAAAGTGATGAAAAGTTGTGCTTATACTGTGCTTACAAGGACATTATGAAGTATCTCTACTTTAGAAGAGATATGGAGTTGTTTAACCTGGAAATGGGAGGGCTCTGGGGGCACCTTTTTGAGCCCTTTCAGTACTTAAAGAGGACTTAAAAGGAAAAGTTTTTACCATGTCTTGTAGT
Source organism: Sitta carolinensis (assembly GCA_032173965.1). Classification (NCBI taxonomy): domain Eukaryota; kingdom Metazoa; phylum Chordata; class Aves; order Passeriformes; family Sittidae; genus Sitta; species Sitta carolinensis. Next base: position 128,248,674 of record CM063284.1, on the reverse strand, counting down.
GACAGGACAAGGGACAACAGATTTAAACAGAAAGATGGCAGGTTTAGAAAGGAATTAAAGAAGAAGTTCTACGCTATAAGAGTAATGGGGCACTGGCACAAGTTGAGCCAGTAGAGAAGCTGTGGATGTCCCAGTCCTAGAAGTTGGATGAGACTTTGAGCAACCTGGTGTAGTGGAAGATGTCCTTGTCAATGATAAGGAATTTGGAACTAGATCTTTAAGATGTCTTTCAACTCAAACCATTCTGTGATTCTATGATATTAAAACTACTCAGTCAACCTCTGTAACACATTCAGCAAATGTCTAATTATTGGTTTGAATTCTTTGTGGCATTTCAGCAATCCAGGGAGAGAAGTTTTACCCGGACTTTCTGACTTACAGATCTACTCTAATTTGATTTTCCCTTTTTCCTTTTAGGGCCCAATGTCTTCAGCTGGTACAACTGAAGACTTATTTTCTGTGAGGTTTAGTCCAATCAGAGCTTTGCATATAAAGGGTGAAGTGTGAGGAAAACAAAGCTTGAAGTTTTATGTGGATGTATTGGAAGACAAAAAAATTACTAAAAGATAAAACCTGTTAAAAACAGCCATAGAAGTCATAGTTGCCTCTCACATATACAGCCATGGGTTTAGGATTGTGTTTCTAGACTTTATGATTTGGCTTATGAGACTAACACTGAATGTTTTGGAATTAAGGGAGCTGTTAAATTTCCACTGGGGAATCTAACTTCTGCTATTGATTGCCCCAGTTACTCAGCCTTTATTTTCAAGCTAGATACTATACAGCAGCATTTGCAGTCTTCCTGTCAGATAAAAATCCCCTAAGATCACTGAAACTTTTCTTCAAAACACAGCCACACTTAGGCCTGGGAGAAATGATGTCTACAGGGAGTTTCCTGCCTCTGAACGCAGATCTGTTCAGCTACTATAGTGACTCTGTGAAATCAATTGTATAATTATTTACATAAAACATCTTTCAAATAAACTATTTCAGGATACTCTGCAGAATTAAATAGTACAACTACCCATGAGGAAGCTCTGCTGTCAGACAGTCTTGTGAACCAGGTATTGATGTCATCAGTGAACAGTTTGTGATCCAAAAAATATCCATATATAAAACAGTTTAAAAACATAGGGTAGAGTTCAGGTGTTTGTCTGTCTTTCCATCTACAAGATGGAAAGTTGCAACACTGAAGCCCAGTGTTACAAAGTAAAGACAGGGTTTATGGTCCGCAAGTTTTAGCAACAAGCATTTCAGATCGCCACTAATCTCTACAGGTCTTGTTCTCTCAAGTCAGGGTAGTTCACTCTTCCACCTGTCAGCATAATCATAGAATCATGAAATGCTTTGAGCTGGAAGAGACTTAAAGATCATCCGGTCCCAACCCCCCTGGGATACCTTCCACTAGACTAGGTAACCCAGAGCCCCATCCAGTCTGGTCTGGAACGCTCCCAGGGATGGGACACCTGCAGCTTCTCTGGACAACCTGTTCCAAGGCCTCACCACCTCGCAGTAAAGTATTTCTTCCTAATGTTTAACCTAAACCTACTGCCTTTCTGTTTAAAGCCATTTCACATACACAATGTCACAATACACCACTGCTTAAAATTTATTCTTGCATTTCATTACATCTTTGCCATGACTTCCTTATTTATTATTATTAATTAATTATTAAATAAAAATAATTTTTATTATTAATTAATCTTTCTTCCTTATTTATTATTAATTTCTGTCTATTTATGCAAAGGCCTGCTGTGTTCACAGCTCCAGCCCTCACTCATACTTTGCTCTTCAAGACTGTTTATGACATAATTTTTTTAGTGTTCTCATAGTCTTGCCATTGTGAGGTTCCCTGTAATGTTTTTACATTTTCAGGGTTTTTTGTTTGTTTGTTTTTAATGACTGTAATTATTATTATTGATAATAGATAAATTAGTTAATAAAATATTAAATTAAAATAAAAATTATAAATAAATAAATAATAGGATAGATAATTGATAATATAAATAAATAAATAAATAAATAAATAAATAAATAAATGGTTTTTTGTTTCAAAAGTACTTGTCTGTAGAACATTCTTAATATCCAGCATCTGGAAAAACACATTCCAGATAAGGAAGATAGGTGGCAAACCTGCCTTCAAACCAAGAATTCAGGCAGCCTAACTTCAGGTATCAAACCTGGGCAGTAGTATTTAGATCCTCACCCCTTTTGTAAGGCAACAAAACTTCCATGGGTGTTTTGAGCCCTCAGTGGTTCATGAGGAAAATTTATGAGTTTGAACACTTAGACTGCATTTGAGTAATACCCTACAGCCCATGTACTTCCAGAGGGAATATTCCACATGTTTTATATGGGAAATTTTTGGTGACTGAGGAAGAACAGAGCAAAGACTCTACTTCTGCTCATGACTCTGCCCTACTCTGCTCATTTGGCCTCCTATTCCTTGAACATCCTGTGAGTGTGATAGTGATTTAGAAATATGCTGCAAAAATAAATTCAGTAACCTATGTTTTAGAGAAGAAGTACTCGTAAATCAGATATGCTGAGAGATATGGATTGGTTTAGAGACTGAAATCAAAGACTACCCTGCCTGGTGAAATAACATCCTTTCATTCAATACTGTTGAAGAAGCAAAATATAGTAATATGAAGAATTTTTTTGCAGTGGCCACTTTAGATACAAAATAGACTTTACTAAAATCTATTCCCTGGCATGTTTGTTATGACTGTATATTATAAAAAATTACAATTAAGGTGTGACTGTCTTTTCAGTGTGACAGTATTATAATGACCAGTAGAAGAGCCACTGTCATCTAACAGCAAATATATTCCTTAAACACAGCATTTATGGAATGGAAGTGATGTCAAATGAAAAGGAAATTTACCAAACTTCATATAGTTTTTCACAAAATAATTAATAAAATGAGCAGTGGATTATTCATATGTATATTTATTGAAAAAAAAAATCTAAAATAGCAAAAGCAAATAAAAGACTAAGGAAAAGCAAGTATTTTGAGTTTCAGCTTATCTTTAAAAAATAAACATTTCTTATTCTTTAATTTTCATTCTCTTCCTGGAAGGAAATTAAATTTTTTCTCTAATTAAAGATATGTCTGATGAGAGTAGACCTTCATTGGTGAATGTGTGCTAAAGATACTTTGGGTAAGGATGTTTTTGGAAGGGTTTAATGTGGACATCTAACTGGGGGTTATTTGCCTCACCTCTCCTGAAGCCATGTAGTCTGAGCTTTTTTCCCAGGCTTAATGTCACATTTATGATGGAAACACAAAACTCTATTGAAGAGAATGTTATTTTATTCATCTTTGGGTTGCGTAGCATTTCTGGAAATGTCAGTGCATTTTCAAAGGCTTTTAAGAGTCCTGGCAGTTCTTCAAGAAAATATTACTAAAGGCAGAAGTACAATCCTGTCCCAACAGAGGAGGACAAAAAAATGTACTAGGAGATCAGGTTAGGTAAACTGTGAACTCTTCATTGACCTCTAAACCAAGAAGAGAGACTAGAGAGAGGAAACTAGATCAGAGCACTAAGGATGGATATAAAAAGACAAACCGAGCACATAAAAACAGCATCAGAAGGACAAAGTATGAACAGTGCCATGATGAAGCATCAGGAATGATTTGGAATTCTCAGAACTTTCAATCACTATATTAAAAGGAAGAGAAAGTCCAAAGTCCATAAACCAAAGTCCATACTTTTCTGCTAGCTAATGGACAGGAAAAGTGAATAACAAAGAATGTCAAGAAGGCAAATTGTAAATATGGTTTTGAGACTGTCTTCACCAAAAAGGTCAGCTGTGACCTAATACAGCTATGGACAAAAAAAAAATGGGTCAGATCTCTGAGTACAATATAGAAATTACAAATTAGAGAGTAAGCTAGCTAAATTAGATGTTTTTCCATCACCTGGACTGATGATGATGCATGAAGATAATGCATGAAGACCTAAGGGAAGGAAGCGTCTTGGAACTGGTAATGACTTTGTGCCCTGGAAAGAATGGATTATGTCTTTAGTAAAGAGAATATAAACTGAAACAAAAATAACATAGTAATTATTCTATTGTCAATTTTACTTCAATCGCTGGGGGGAAAGAAAAGCAAAAAAACAAAGAGAAAAGGAAATTATTAAGAGCTGTGGAAAAGTAACTAGAGATGGGTAGCAGCAGCAGACTTGGATTTCCTGAGAACAAATCATGTCAGACCAGTATAATTTTCTTCTGTAGTAGCAGCTGGCTTTTTCGATAGAACAACAAAAGTAAAATAAAACATTTAGGCTTCTGTATGATGATCACCTAAGAAAGTTAATGATATCTGTTTCCTATTACAGAAACTGACAGGCAGGCCTAACAGATTGCTGGTTTGTTTATAGTTAATCTATGCAGTGCTTTGAAAAGCAGCTGTTTGTCCATTTGATTTTCTTCGACTTTTAATGTTACTCATAGAGCAAAAATTGCACTATCAATTTGAACTAATAAAAGTAGTGATCCAAAAACTTTGAAAATATTTAAACTCACATTTAAAAATTGTTACAGGAAGGGAGACTGAGGCTAACATTAGAGGATGTTCAACAGGTGAAGAAGCTAAGGATTGGGCTTGAGAAATACTGGACATGCCACAAAAATCACATTATATAAAAAAATGTATGAGGGTTAGTTTCCATGAAGCAAAGGAAGAAGTGAATTTCCTTAAAATGGAAACTAAAAATTTCCTTCTGAAGAAACAAAAACTCCTCTGTATCCCACTTGTCTGGATTCAAGATGCACATTTTTGCCCTTTATGGCCATTTCTTTTTTAAGCCTTATTGCTTGGTGTTTCCATGGCTACCGACCATGAACTGAAATCGCTGTGTAATATAATTTATTTCCAGCCAGAATTGTGCTCTAGCAGTCAGTTTTGAGCAATTAAAGGAGACAGGCTATAAGGTGAACTTGACAAAAGCCTCTAAACCTATGGGTGGTACAATGTGCTGGGGTTTATGGTCTGCTTGTTTTTTACTTACAAGGTGCATTAGCATCATTACAGATAAAGCCTAATGTGTAGTAAGTCTGATTTTGAATGATGTCATTTCTTGGTGTTAAATTTGATACTTGTGAAGATAAAGGGCAAAGAGACAACCCCCATCCTTGAAATACTCGCCTCACCCCTCCAGTCCTGAAAAAATTAACTTGTCTTTCCAATTTTCTTAACTTGTGTTTCCTATTTTGTTTGAGTGGAAGTCCTGAATCTGTTTTGGCATGTGAATAAAGTATTTTGTGCCTCCTCAAATATTAAGTCTAGCCTCCACACAGCAGTTGCAACCTGCCAAGTGAACAGTACCAGGTCAATAGGAAATCTAGGGAAAAAGGGAATGAGCACACTGACAGACAAGTAATTTTTGTGTTTTAAGGAGGCAGAATTTATTTTTAATTGTGATTATTTCCCATTGCACAGGTCCAAATTACATCATTCTTCCTAATAGATTTGCAATGGTACAGGTAAGCTAGGTTCAAATGGGGAAGACATTACTAGTCAGTGCTGCCCTATGACATTAAGACAGTGCTGCCTGGTGACTTAAAAGGTTATCTAATTCCTACCTTCCTGTTTGCCTGCTTTGGTAATAACAGTCCCAGGCAAAAGGCTTCATAGCAGATCACCTTGTTCTCTGCTCTGAGATTAAGCATTGTCAGGCTAAAATAAGTCTGCTCTGGGACACCAGTGAGTCAGCAATGTTCCTTCTGGGTAGGAAATGTGTCAAGGCCTCATCATAACCTGTTAATACAGTGGGAGATGCTGTCTTCCAAGTGTGATGAAATGCACAGGAAAATTTCCTGTTTAAAATAATCAGAATTTTACCTGCTTGACCACCTACTCATGTGGATGACACTCAACTCCTGCTTAGGTTATTGTGTTCTGATTGTGCTCAGACACATCTTGTGTCTGTAGTGACTATAGCATCACTTACTGTTTCCTAAAGTCACTTTCCTACCACAAAGTTGTTTTGATCCAATAGAGGAGAAATAGTTTTCATTTGAAACCTGCTTCTCTTTAGAGAGCTGTTGTGTAGCTTGAGGAGATAGAGATTGTAAAAACATATGCAGTTTCTAATCTGAGAATTAGTTTATATTTCACATTTTCTCATAGTTTTATCGTTTTTTTTCCAGTGCTAACATTTGTGTCTGGTAGATTTTTTTTGCAGCTGATTGAAGACATTTTGCTCTCCAGTATAGCTCATGTCAAAAGAAAAGTTAATTCACACAATTAGCTGGACTGAGACTGTTCTCACTTAAGTACCTGTGAGCAATCTGACTGTGAGGAAATGATTAAAAAAAGGCAGTCAGAGTCCCACTGTACGAATGAGATGAACTCTAGTTTTCCAAGCCCCAGTGAGTCTTGGGAAACTTCAATAGTGCTTACCCTCTGCATGTCTGTGAGACCACACTACTGCAGGTTTGGTTCCCAAAGTACAGGAGTCTTGTGATTTCAGTACTTTAAATGCAGACAGAATTCAGACTGCTTCTATACCCCACCCTTTTGGGACATTCTTGCAAACATATCATCTATGCAGTACTGAACCTCTTATATCACCTTAAGGATGGGGATATATACTGGCACAATTGACTTATATATATACTCATGTAAACATCTAAAAGCTGATGTCTAATTCCAAGCTGGTTACTCTATGCTGTTTCAATTTCTGGAGGGAAAAAGTTACCTAGGAGCCACTGCCTTCCAAGAACTATATCTGAGATCTGTTAAGCAGCAGAATTGTCACTCAGCTCCCTACAAAGAGTTCTCTTGTCATCCTCCATCTCTCCCAGACCTCTGCTGTCATTTATTTTGCTGCACTGACACTAACTGAGCAAATGAGCCGGCCCTGAGTTGCTTGAATTTGTTCACCCAGGAGCAGGTGTTTTCTTCTGATTTAGCTCTCTGCCAGACTAAGTCAAAATGGCTCATAGAAAGGACTCACAAATGCTGAGTTCAGAAAGATGCAAGTAGTGGGAACACAAGGATGGATTTGTGAAGTGATGGGCCCCTCAGGGCAGCTCAGTTAATTTGGTTCCCTGCCTTTTGAATGGGCAGGTGTTGGGCATGTATTAGGGAGCACACCAAACTTTTTCTGTTGCATTCACAAATTGGCTCAAAGCCTGTATCTGTGTAAAAGCTTGTGCCAAAGTCTGTGAAGGGGCTAGAAAGGTTTACTCTCCTATCTCAAGATCTGCACTCAGAATACAACGAAATTCCCTGAGTATTTTCACTTACCACTGTCTGCAGTTCTCCTGGGAAGGAGGTCACCTGAAGAGGACTTATTTAACTTCTTCAAGCAGTCCTCAGAGAACTGCTGGAAATCAAAGTTAATTCATTTAGCTTGTCCTTCCTCTGCTCTGAAACTCCAGTGCCACTCACTGTTATATGAAAATCCTCTTGTCTCTATAAACCTTGTCTCCTGTTCCTCTGCGCTGTGATCACACCAGATATTTCCAAACTGGTTATAAAAATATATATTTGCATATGCAGGCATCTTGCTCTACACTTTTCCTAAAAGTTTCCAAAGCCTGCTTTCAAGTGTCTCTTACATCACTGGTTCTCTGCATGTCTATGTCTGTTCCTGGGGTTTTTTTAAAGCCTCATTTTGCTGGAAAGCAGAACTGACATAAGATTGAGTGGCTCTCTACAGATTCAGTGAAGAGAAAATGGACCAACGTCCTAACTGACTGATTCTGTTCTCAATTCAGTGGTCAAAAGTCTGCAGAGGGCCTTCTGGTAGATTTGGAAGCTTGTTGCTGTCACACCTGACTGCCTGCCGACCTACCCATCACCTACTGTTCAAGTAGTCAGAACTGAAATTCACCCAATGCTTTTCTTGAAATCACTCTGGACCAAATGCCATCTGGAACGATCATCACAAAAGTCTAAAGCAACCTTAAAAAAAAAAAAAAAAGAGCACACTTTTATTCTAGCTGATAGACATCAATATTCTCATCCTTAATTGAAAACAACATGTTATATGTCCAAACAACATTTCATAATAACTATGAAGGAAACAGCTAATCCTGCACTCTAGAGAACTAAGTTGTAGTGAAAGAGGTTCCTGCTTTTCTAATTACCTAATAGTAATGTAGTCAATTTCAGTTCAAGTGTGGGGCTAACATTCCTGACAAAATATAGAATAAAAGGTAATTTCTCTTATTCTTTCCCCTGCCGTTTTGACATTGAAATTTTAAGCTAATTACTTGATGACAGGGATCAAAGGCAAATCACTTAAGTCACTTCCCAAAGACAGCTTTTGATAATGCTCTTTTCAGTGTTGTTCTCTGATTAAAAATATTAATAAATTTGGTTATCTAAAGAGAAAGGGGAGGGAATTGGTGAGGAGATGAAAGATATTTTAATGAAGATTGGTTTTCGATATTTTAATGCAGATTGGTTTTTGTTTATGTAGATTGGAGGTAATTATGGAAAATAACTAACTTTATTTTATAGAAGAAATCCAAGACAACCTTCAGATAATGTAAATTTCAGTTTTCCTTCCCTGACTAAAAGCCACATTTTACACTCAGGGTGATATGACATTCCCATTTCATGTGTGAGTTTAACAGTGGAATCACAGCATCATAGAACACCATAATTCCATTCTATTCCAGAGTTTCAATGGGATCTCTGGGGATCATTTGTTTAACCCCATGCTTAAAGCAGCAGCAAATGCCTTGTCTAGCAGAACTTTGAATACTTCCAAACTTGGAGATTCCATAGCCTCTTTGGAAAACCTGTTCCAGCATTGAATTGTCCACTGGGAGAAAATATTTTCTTGCACCTTGCTGGAACAACTACCTGTTTCTCCTTGTGCTTTTGCTCCTTGCCTCCAAAAAGAGTCAGGTCAAATTTCTTTATATCAAAGCTGGAAGTTACTTTCATAGGAAAGCTAATCCATGTCCCTGTTCTCAAGAGAACAAAAACTTGTTATTCCTCCTGGCAAAGGTTTCCTGAGATTATCTTTAAAACCTTCAGTAATGAAGATGCCACAACTTAGGTAGCTTACTGATGCTTATTGGTCTTCGTGTTAGGAATACACTCCGTAATATCTAAACTATATCTTGTCCTTCATAAAATTAATTTTTATTATTTTCTTTCACTGTCTGGGAAGTGAAAAGTCATATATCACTACCCTTTCACTAGATTTTCAGTACTTTTCATTATATTTTCAATAGCAAATTTTCATCATGTTCCCTTATACTTCTTTTTTCTTCCAAAAAATACCTGAATCTCCTCTGAGTGGATGAATAGATTGTATTTGTAAATCTCTCAGTATTCCTGTTATTCTTCTTATTGTGGCTGCATCTCTGGTGAAGTTTAGTGCCCCAAGCTACCTAGAGACAAAAAGATTAATTGCTTCATAAGTTCTGCAGAAGACAGTCCTGTTCATTTGATATGGTGATTTGTTTGGTTTATAACAGTGCATTGTAGTCCTGTCTTACAGTTTGTGATCCACAACAGACTTTAGTACTCCAAGCTATTCTGTCTTTTTTTTTATCTTTATTTCATATATATATATACATATTTGTGTAGTTGCTTTTTTCTTTCACTGGGTTGGTCCTTACTGTTCTTTGATTTTTAGGTTAGGGTTTTTTTGCAGTCACGGTTTTTCAAACCCTTTTCTTCCAGTCTCAAGTAATTATCTTGAATTCTAATCCTGTCTCAGTGGTGTTTACTGTCTGCTTTGTGCCTTGATGTCTACACACTTTGTAAGAAATTCTGTTCCATCAACCTTCCCATTAATCGAAATATTCATTGGCACTCAGCTGAGTGCCCTGGTAGGTCTCACTTGATATGCTGCGCCAATTTGGCATGATCTACTAATATTTACACTGGAATATTTTACTGCAAAGCCACTTTTTGACTATTTTAACTAGACCATTTTTCTCCCATTTTCTTGAAACAATGTTAGAGAATGTGGGCACCTGAAGCAGTATTTGGGGGAAACTGAGACAATGAGCTCCAAAACATCAGTCTAAACAATTCTCTTTACTAGCATTCTGAGACTTCACTGTTCCTACACCAAGATCTTCCTGTTTTCAAACATACACTGTGCAGCTGAGAACTTGTTCATACCTAAATCCATTCAGGATCTTGAAATTATATGCAGGGATTCTTACTTTCTGATGGGCCTATTGAAATAAAAGCACCTTTACACTCATGGACAATCTTATCCCAGACGTTTATCTGTTTGTCAGCACAGCTATATCCTTCCCCTGCACAGCAACAGCTTTGTGACGAACATTCTTCCTTGAGCATCCCTGTGTCTTCTCTGTGGATTTTGCCAATAGACCAGTGTCAGCTCCGTGGGTGATTTTCTAACACCTCTAGACAATACATGGTATGCCAGCAAAATCCTGTGGCGGAGACCTGGCTTCAATTTCTTCGGTTTCAAACAATGTGTTTGCTTTTAAAAGTCTCCTCCCTTCCCCTCGGCTCTAAATTTACACTTGTCATTTGAGTGGTGACTCATACCCTTCTGACTCAGCCGCATCTAATCAGTGGCCTATTGAAAAAAATATTTTTCTGACTTTGAAGAGCCATGTGTCAGTTTGCACACTAACCACCAATTCATACGCTAACAGCCAACATGAAGAACAATCTAGACAGTCAGCCCTTCATATAAGTTCCACATAAATAGTGCCCAAACTGAATACTTGCTCTGAGATTGTCCAGTTCAACTAGTTTTGAAGCCTTGAAAAGAGTTTTATTATCTTTCAATGGCAGGAAGGAGAAATAATATTGGCATTTTTTTGCTGAGGGCTTCCTCCATGCCAGGCCAGCAGATTCAAAGAAGCAAGAATCTAGTACACATTTGGGAGCAGAGTCCTGCCCAGACAGTGACAATCTCTTATCTGCTTGTGTGCAGATGGACTCTAGATGTATCTACATTAGCATTTTAGTTCAGATCAGGACTAGGTGTTTTACAATAACCCTGTCTTATAGTTCTCATCCTCTGTTTCACATCACAGAGCATTCATGAAAGACTGAAACTGGGTTCTATCTGGTTAAAACCAGAATGGAAGATAAACTCTAGGTGTGCACCTCTTTCACTACAGCTGTTAATGCATGTACACCCCAGGGAAACATGGTGGAGACCCTCCCGAAACACATAACTTGTTCATGCAAAGTGTTTCCCTCAGCAGATCCATGTTGGGCTGCACTACTTGCCAGGGGAGACATAGATTTTGTCAATTGCAGCACAATTTCCCACCCAGCTCCAAGATCCTTAGGCATGCTTACTCCCTCATCCCTGGCAGTGTGTTTCTGCTGTTTTCCTAGCAGTGCATTGAGACATTGCTGAACAAGTCCTATTCTGGACCTAAGTCACAGAAAAGTTATGTATTATTTTGGAAGGAAAATTTTCTGTAATCTTTGTAAAATCACTCAGTCAATATTGTTTTCTTGAGGTCCTCTGTATTTTCTTTGGTTTTTTGCTCTCGTATCAAACTGTTTTTTTTTTTTTTTTTTTTTTAAGAAGTCGAATAGCTCAAATGATTCTCCAAAAGAGCTAATTAAACTGTACAATCTTTGTAACAAGCTTTCTGTGTTTTCAATTTCCTCTCGAAGTCTATTAATATGTGTCCCTCTCATACATTTTTCTTTAGGTGGAGCTCTGACATTTTAAGCATCAGTTAAAGGGATTCACAGACACCTGCTCCTGAAAATACAGAGTTAATGAGAAATTATAAATTGGTAGGAGGAAAAAAGCTATCTTATTTCTGACTTTTCTTTGTGTTCTGGAAGTGATCGTCTGTGATTCAGGATGAAATGCCCTTTTAACATTCTCATGTTATCCTCCCTTTCAGAGAGTTATAGTTCTGGCAGGGATTTTCCTTGCTCACACTTATTTTTACATTGAAAACCAAGTAATATTCAATAATCACAGAGATTTCTTTCATTCGACATCTAGATTTCAACCACTCAGCCTTGTATAATGGAAAAATTCCTACTGTAACATTCATTCGGCTTTGGCAGTTCTTTATTCCAGATCCTTACAGCTAATTTATCCTATACAATGCTCAGGAGCTGAGGCATCTAACTCAGAGCAGTGGATTTTAAATTCCAGGCTGACAAATTTCTAGTCACTAAGGAAAACTGGAAAAGAATTAAAACTTGAAAAGTGACCACTTGATTCTCATAAAAGTCCTTGAAACACAAAACTCTTCTTCTTGGGCCATTAAAGGAGAGGAAAAGAACTGTTCTTATTCAATGTCAAACAATGAAAGAAAGGTTGTGCACCCTTTTTCTTAGGAAGCTTTTTGAAATATATATCTCAGTTTTACAAAATAAAGAGGTTCAAATTAGCCAGAAAGGAAATGACTCCGTTGAAATATCTATTTTAAAGTGTGTCCATTTAAAACAGTAGAAAGGGATTGTAACAGTTTCTATGCTGGCCTGGAAATAGATCACAACCATCAGAATTATTCTAAACTCTGTCCTTCATTATAAAGAGTGGCCAACAATGCCTTCCTTTTGCCACATTAATAATTTTGCAATGCTTATATTTGCTTTAATGCAAATTTGCAGACTTTATGAAATATGCCAAGAGACAAGGGGTTCATTATCTTGGTGAAAAGAGCCTATTCAACGCTGATACATTGATCAGATTGTGCAACTGTGGAAGAACTATTTGCTTTCTGCTTAAGGAGGATGGCAGCATAAGTCTCTAGAAATTCTGTAGTCACTTGACAGCATCAGGATTTCCTGCTCACAAAAGATGTAATAAGCCAAAGAAGGACAGTGATAACATCAATCACAAGCAATGACCTTGATATAATTTTAACATATCATTGGCAGCACATCATAAAATACAGCAGACTAAAAATAATTGAATAGTTCTCAAAAATTCAAATGAAAGAAATAAATGGTTGTTAGAGGAAAGCCAAATATTATTTATAATTTCTCTTTTTTTCATTGATAAAATCTAATTGCCTTAAAAGTTCAAGATCTTTTTATTTTATGACTTGCTTCAAAGACTAGCCCCAAACATCTGAAAACGAAGGAAAATTCTAGATTGAAGCTATTCTCCGAATTTAGATTCAAAAGGATGGATCCCAAAATTTTAAAGTCCTTCTGAAAGTTCACCATTTTTCAAGTGGAAAAAGTATTTTCTTAAGTTTTTATTATTATTAATATCTATAACATTAACAATAAAATAATAAAAATTAAGAAATTAAGACAGATTGACTTGAGATCTAGAGCAATGTCTCAGTCATGGTTCAATTTCTTTTAATACCTCTACTTGTTTAGAATTTTACATTTCAAAAAACTTTATGCAGAAAAGTTTTGTATTGAGCTCTATAGTCACCAAGTTTTTTCCAACAGTTCAGTTTGTTGTTTTTCTTTTACTTTTATAAACTAAAACCTTTTTCTGCCTATAGAAGCTCCAGGAATACTTTGACAAAGAGAAATTTTGACATGTTCTTATGACTGTATGTGTTTTTGTTTCTCTAACATCATTATTAGTATTTCCTTAAATTCAGTGTTTTCAAAAAAATGTGTTTTGACAGTGTACAACACTCATTGGCTAATACTGAGTTATGAAGAACTTCAAGAGAGAGATTCTTTCCACCTTTGTTTTGGGAAACTGAAATAATGGAGTGAAGAGAGATACTCTTAAGAAGTCCTTTAGGGTCTAAAGATGGATTTTCCGTCCTTGAAGCTCTTCAAAATTTCTTGGTTGAAACGATTTCTGTAACCTCAGTTATTGTAATATTCTATGATTTTTTCCTAAAGGACAAAAATACGGAAAAATATTCTTTTCCTTCTCAGGCTGAAGCAATCTCTGGAGACTATGCAAAACTCATTAGAAGACAAACAAGTCTTTTCCACTGTCTTCTTAATTATCAGCTTGTCCTAGAGTTGTGCAATGCTCACTGATTATTTCCCTGGGATCCTTGAGTCTTATTTGGCTTATAATACAGGATAAATTAACCTCTAGCCCTACCTCACATGGGTTTGTTGAGAGTGAAGGGACTGCAGATTATGAAGTGGCATGGCAGTAAAGTTAGCTCAATAACTGTAGCAATTCCATGAAGTATCTTGACTTGCTGCAATAAAAACATGCCTACTCAGATATTTCTGAGTAAGGTCCCAAGGACAGTGTGAACTGCATCTCACATTTCATGAGCATCCTCCCTGTGAAGGACTTCACTCCCTTCACCTGTCTGAAGGCAGAATCCTGTAATTGGACTACTGAGAAAGATGAACGGGTTGTTCTGGTTTTCAGTCCTGTGGAATGATTCAAGACAGTTTCTTTAAGCAATTCGCCTTTGCTCAGTCAAAGGTGTATGCAACAGTTTTAAACAGGGTAATGAAAAGCCTATATGCCTGAGTTTTATGCTGAAAACTTCTTAATCTGGAGGTGGGGACCAATCCAACTACCCATGCCATCCTCAGCAGCCTGTTCTCCATCAGTCTGCTCTTCCCAAACAGGTTTATAGCTTTATTCACTTGCCTGCCTTCCAGGAGAAGTCCATCAGCTTTTCAATATTCTTTCTGTATCAGGTCTTGACAAGCCATATTACTTTCCTAGTACCTCTTTAAAAACCAGTTTCAAGTGAATGTTCCACCTGTGATTGTCTTTCTCTCTTGGAAGTGTTTACCTTATGACTACAATTTTTCTTCTTTTGTTTGCTTTACAGCTCCTCTGTTTTGACGTTCCTGTGACAGAATAATAGCCAGTGATGGACTAAATTCAGTTATACATATTATTCATAGAAATGATATAGCTGTAAGACTCTAGCCTGTAATTTTTTCTTGAGTGATGAGAGGGCATGCTGTGGTTAAAACCTAATGAGCTGATAAATAAATTGCAACTGTCATACTTTGATGACGTGCAGATATTGGAAGCATTTTCCAAAAGCAAAAGGAAGGCCATTCTGAACAAGTCATTGAAGGGGAGGATTTTAAAGGATCACCATAAATCAGATAGAAAATATGGAAATTGGTTTTGTTGATTCAAATATAAAGGGTATGATAACAGAGTGATGTAAAGGCTGATGATCTGACTGAAGTACCTCTAACACACAAAGTGCAGAGGATATTTAAAACTCAAATAAAACAGAGGGAGAAAGAGAAGGGAAGAAGGAAGCTTCTGCCCTGTAACCTCCCAGGAAGAGTAGAGTCCCAGTTTTCTGTCTCTGAGGAGGCAGCAGCTGTCCAGTGCAGCAAGTGGTAAGGATGAAGATGACAAGATACCTGATGATTTTTGACATGGTTTTTCCCTAGCATTCCATACTTTTCATTCTGAGCTTCTCCTAGTCCCCATTCTACTTCTAGTGCTATTAGTTCTGAGGGGTGTATACTACAAGGGTGCAAATTTTGCATATTGGTTACTGTGCACATAAATAATTGGATAGTATTGTTTAATTATTTACATTGCTGATCTTTATTTTGTTATTCAATGTTTAGTTTTCTTCAACATGATTCAAGGTCTACAAAACAAGACATAAGGAGTGAGGATAAAGAGGGGCAAAATGGTAGTTGCTTCCCATGAGACCCATGAGAACTCACCCTGAAAATACTATTGGTGTTTCAAGGTGCAGGGCCATGAGGACAGTGCAAGAATAAAAGACCAAAGGGACCACTACTGAGGCTTAAAAATGTAGATGAAAAAGCAAAGCTGAGAAAAGGAGAAGGCAGAATGTGGTATCAAGTGCCATTTTATTTCATGTATTTCCTCACAGGTTTATTTGTGAAATATCAGCTAAGTCAATAAACATTCTTATTCCAGTTTCACCTGGACTTTAAAAAGTGTCTCTAGTACCTGACAGCTATCATTACCAGCTTCCCTAAATGGCTATTTCAGCCCCAGGTAAATGCACAACCTCATACAGATAAATGAACAATCTCATATTTGCTGTGTAGCTATAAAAAAAAATTGCAAACATATTACTTCCAAACTATTGCAAACGTTGTTTTAATCAATTGTTTTCTACTGTCCATGTGTCTGTTTTCTGTAACCTGTTGCTGATCAGGACTTGGTTTTTTTTGTCTAAACTTAGAAAGCCCTTCAGGCAAGGAATATTTTTTTACTGTGTATTTGCAGAGTACAATCACACCCGAGGAACCAGGCAGTACAGTAGCAAAAATAACAAATAACAAAATAAAATATGTGATGTGTTGTCACAACTTTTATGAGAGTTAATGCACAGCAGTCCAAGTTTACATGCTTGGGCATCTCATCCAGTCTTTTCAGCCATTTTGTACCCTTTGTATTAGCATGGGTCATGGATGAACACTGGTGAGGCTGGTGGGTCTGCTCTGCACAGTGCAAGAGCAGAGTGGCCCACTAAAGCATAAGGAAATGCCTTTGCATCATCTTGGCCATTATTTGGTCATGGAAGAAATAGATTTTTAGACAAAAACTGACCAGTAGACACACTAGATTTTGTGAGAGGCACAGTGCTGAAAACTGATGGGAAAACTGTAATTTTAATTTAAAAATCAAGCAAACAAACAAACAAAAAACCACTAAAGTTCTCTCTGAGATTCCTCTTGAAAGGAATAAGATTTTTGTATAAGTTATCATTTCAGAGAGAACTGAACTGTTGGATATGATTTTCATTGAAATGTGACCTTTCATAACAAGATCTTTGAGGAGTTTGACATTTGAAAAAGAATAAGGTTCAATGGAAAGTGGTGAAAGTGGCTGAAACTGAGTCTTTGTTAAAAGGTTTACCCAAATGAACTGTTATGAATGTAAAGAGATGCAAATCTATTAGGCAAACAAATCCAGATGAGATGAATTAGAGTAAATGAAAATACTGATCAGCATTGTAAATAACCTTTCAAAATTTCAAGAGTTAACAGTTAGTTTGATAAAATCCAACTCTAGCCCTGAAAATCAGCAAGAATGAAATTTTACACTCAATTAAAATTTTGCAAACTTCATAAATTTAGAGGAATTCCTCTGACTTGGTAAAGTCCACATGGAAATTGGTGTAGGAGTATCACTCATGCTGTCTCTTCCCTTCTAATGCAGTCACTATAACTCCAGAAACAGCCCACATCTTCCTGTTTATGCTTTTTTCAAAAAGCCCAGTCATTTAAAAGCTTAATCATTTTCCAAGCTGGTTGTTGCTACCGGTAGCAAAATTGCATGTTTGCTGTGCATCAAAGCAGAAAACCCAAACCTAGCCTTCTTTCATAACTATTTCTTTAGTCAGAAAAAAGTCTTACACCCTGTAATCAGGGATGAATATTATATAAAGACTAGTTACTTCCACAAAGTAAGGAAGAGGACATGATTGGGACACTCTAGAAAATTTTATCTCAAACAATCCTATAACACTTTATATATTAAGATAGTTTTTTTCAAAGCATATTAAGAAGGTTCATCTGATGAGCCTGGTGAGGAGAATTTACATGTGTATGCAGGGAATGGGAGAAGATATGCACTAACTTCAAAACTAAGCTAAAAAATCATATGCATTCACTTCAAAATACAGAAATTAATTACTAAACTAAATTATGCTCACAAAATGCTGCAACTCAGGTTTTGTGTGACCATGTCCTTTGGTTTTGCTCTACATCTGCAGTTGGTTACAGTCTGTTCCATGTTCCCCAAACACTCTCAGGCTTGCAACAGCCTTGCTTCTCTAATTCCTCTGCATTGGATTTTTTTCCATTTCTTACTCTTGCTTTGACAATCTTTTCCCTGTGAGGGATACATCATTTTGTTGTAGTCAAGTTAGGTTTCTCAGTCTTCTTCCCATCTGTGGCACCAGCATTTAGGCCTTGCAAGCTTGAAACAAGGGTGGTTCTCTCTGAGTTTTGCACCACGGTGCTCCAGGCAGCAAAGGAAGGGCAGGATGAATTTTAGACAGTATCTGCAGCCCTGAGATGGTCTGTGCACCTTACAGGAGGTGCCTGCAGGATTTGCCTATGGATCGAATTCCAGTCATGCTCTATTGATGCCTCACAAATTTAATAACATGTTGTGAATTTAGAAATTTTCTGGCGGAAACAGGAAGACAACTGACAGCAGAAAAGTCTTCCTATAAAAGCTTAAAATTCCTGCTCCAAAGCTAGAAAGCATTGGTAAGCTTTCTTCATTCACAATATCTTGTTCGAATCCCATACTCAAGCAAAATCAGCTAGAGAAATTTGTCCAGCACCATATCCATTTGTGTTTGAAATATCTTCATGAATGGAGCCTCCACAACATCTTTCACACTAAATAAATATTCTCATGTTTTCAGAGGGAGTTTCATGTTTCAGTTTTGTGCCCATCAGTTTCTTCTGACAGTGGGCAGTAGAAAGAACAGCCTGACTGCCTCTTCTTCATTACCCTCAATTAGGTATGTATTCACATGGCTAAGGTCCATGAGCCTCCTCTTTTTCCAGATGAATATTCTCAGCTTTCTCTTTTCGTATGCAAGATATTCCCTTAATCATCTTGGTGGCTTTTCTTTGGCCTCACTTCAGTAAGTCCTCTCTCTTCTCAAGTCTATGTTCAGTCTCTCTGGACTGCCAGGACCAGACCTGGCAGTCCAGATGTCTCTCCTCAGTGCTGAACACTGGGAGAAGAATCACCTCTCCCCACCTGATGGCAGTGTATTTTTTAATGCAGTTCAGGCTGATGTTGGCTGTCTGCCACAGGGACACACCATTCCAAGGTCAGCTGCTTGTCCATCTTGACCCCAGGTCCTTCTTTCATTGCTCAGCCTGTCCAGGTGCCTGGGGTTACTTCTCCCCTGATGCAGGACTTAGCATTTTCTTTTACTGAACTTCACAAGATTTCTCCAGTTCATTTCTCCACTTGTCCAGGTCCCACTACATTGCAGCACACTCAGCTGGTCTATTATCCACACTTGACATTTTTAATTTTTTTTTTTTCTGTTGTGTTTTAGGCACCAAACTGTTACTGTGACACAGATAGAAACACACAGTAACACACACAACAGGTGTTCAGGCAGAGAAGAAGAAAGGAAGTCCCTAGTTTATTATTGACTTCGTATATATAAGTTTCTGGACAGTGATCAGAGATTGGACAGAGAAGTTACCACCTCTCCATCTCCACTGGTCACTTGAGAAGTCCATCAGGTGATATCTTTTACAAAGGAATGCAAACATGATTCTTGTTTATCTAAAATTTGTGAGAACTGACTCTACTATACTAAAACAAATCAGAAGGCTTATTTTCAGGGACAACACCACACAGGAAGCTTCCCCATCAGAAATAGCCAGACTATATGTCAGGTGAGACTTAAAAGAAGGTGGTCATTTGGAAGCAAAAAGACAGCATGGAAAACTTCCACAAACCATTAACAGCCGGCAAAATTTTAAGCAGATGAAAATACAACAGGAAGTGTCAGGGTCACCATTATTACCACTGGAACTACCAGCTCCATTTATCATATCCTGATTATTGCCACTGGCAGAGGCAGCCAAGCCAGAACTCAACACACCCCCACATTGTGTTCCACCAGTCATCTTACACTGAGCCTGAAAAAATGGGAATTACATAATTGAAATGTGCAGCATCTCGGAACAGACAGTCTTTTTGTCCAGACATTTCTTATCTTTGATGGTTTCCTCTCTTCTATTACTATCTATTTTTTGCCATAGAAGGCAACAAGACATCTGAAAATTTAATGTAATATTATGACATGATATGCCATGCACAGAGAGCCCCAAAGTATTAAAATGACACATTCATTCACACTCATGAGCTCTGCCTTGCTCATTTAAAGTAATCAATCAATGAGGTAATTTATCCCTTTCTGAAGAGGCTACTCTTCAAAGAAATTTTTAGAAACATAGGATCATTGAGGTTGGAAAAGACCTTTAAGATCATCGAGTCCAGCCATTAGCTCCACACTGCCAAGTTCACCACCAAACCCTGTACCTACCATTGCATCTATGTGGCTCAAATACCTGCATGGATGGCAACTCCACCACTTCCCTGGGCAGCCTGTTCTAATACTTGACAACCCTTTCCCTGAAGAAAATTTTCCAATTATCCAATATGAACGTCCCTCAATGCAACTTGCCATTTAATCTCATACTATGCCTGTGTTCAGGAGGAAGAGCAATGGGGGTATTTTTAATGAAAGATGACTTCATCCAGAAGTTAAGCTTTGAACAAAACACACTGGAAAGTTGAATAAGGTGGTCTGGAATCTTAAGGAAGAGCTGAGTTGGCTTTGAGATGTGGCTCTAAATGGAGTACTGGCACCGCTGCTGATCTGACTGCTGTGCACTACTGCCTCATGCTGGAGAGGCCCAAGAACTTCTGCCTGAAGCACAAAGACAAGGCAGAACATTTTCTAAAAATTGCTCAAAGTTTATTGTGTTTTAAAGAGAAACCTCCTATTTTGCTGTCGGGTAGACAATTCTTGCAAAGAAATCAACAATATCAGACTGAACTATAAATAACTCTTTACTTACTCACAAATAGACTCTTAAAATCTGTTGATAAATCTAAAAGGAGAAACTGTTTGGTTTTTTTTCACAAGAATAGTGTCTGGAGCTTGTGTTTTGCAAAGGAGTCACAACTGAAGCATAGCAAATTGTGAGGAAATGATGTCTCTTTTACGCAGCACTGATTATTTGTGTCTGTGTGTATATGTTATGGGTGTCTATGCTTCTCCTGCTCTCTGTCAGCTGGTTTCAGAGTGTTCTGTGTGCCCCTTTATATGCTTTATGAAACAGAAAACCCCATTTAAGCACAAAGAAAGATTAGAGTGTCTTTCCCCTGGCAAGTCTGTCAGTAACAGCAGCAAAAAGGTAGGGATACAAACCTATGAATGCCACTTCTGTTTTCTTCTAAAAGACCATCAGACAAGTATAAAAAAAAAAAAACCCAAAAAGTTGAGGAGAAAAGGAAAATATAAAAGGAAAAAAAAAAAAAAAAGTAATCCTTGTGTTACATCAGTGTCTGTCCATTACCTGTTCCAGGAGGGACAAAACTGACTGATAAGACAGAGCCTTGTGAAGAGTCTGAATAAATACTGGAGGGTCACGACTGTGGGCCTTTTATTTGCAGCACAAAGCTATGAAATGATGGAGTACCAGCTTCCTTAACTGGCTAAATTCTTTGAAAGATTTGTTTTTCTTGATATAGGTAAATATTCTCATCTAATGGAAGCATTAATAAAGCAGGGATGTTAGGGGTTGGATACTATATTGATGAAACTAAGACTCGCAGGGCTGGAATCTGACTATTGGAAAGATGAAATCATTTCCATGGAAACAGTGAATAAATTGTTCTGTGAAAAAGAAAGAGAGAAAGGAGTGTGACTCAAACCAGAATTGCTCAATCCATCTCGTAAGTGAAATAAAAAACCTGAAATATTTTAAGCAGGAGAAGACGGAAATACAGCATATGGAAAGTGTCTTAATAAGCTTCCTTCAGAAAACTTACTACTTCTCTGTGTCTGTAATAGCTATTTTTTTCTTATTCGAGTTTTCTTCTTGAGTCTTTTGGTAAATCAGTCGTCTTCTGTCTTCCTCTTCTCTTATACAATATTGGAGATGAGAAGGTAGGCTTTTTTTGGTTGATTTTTGGGATTTTGGGGCTTTTTGTGAGGAGGGGGACATTTAAACGAACATCCCAGACTGAGGCCTTAAGTCAGATATATTTCAAATCTCAATGACTTTAAAATTACAGCTATTCAAGCCAAAAAATTTTTGACACTAGCACTAACCCACTGCTGTGGCCATCTCAGCTGACCAACTGCAGTGGTCACTTCAGCTGCCTCTGAATTCATGTCAGCTGTCAGTGTTTCAGCACTGCCACAAAGGGGATCAAATAGAGAAAAAAAGTTAATGTGGCATATTTAGAGATGAACTTTCACTCAGGCCCACAAAACACACAGATTTTGTCTCTGTTTACCTGTTCTTACTATTTTATCATCTCTCAAATGTAACTTTTTTGGGATAAAAGGTACAGTCAAGTGTTTTCCCACGTAAGTTACGAGCATGAATAAAAAGGTTAAAAGAAAAGGAAAAATAAGTTTAAACTTTTAAAATGCATTTTAGATGCTGATTAGGTTCAAGTATGGGGAGACTAATGAGAGATGCAAGGCAGGGAATGTGTAATTTCTTCTTCCAAATTACACTATTTTATCCTAAAAATCTGAGTTCTCACATATAGCTAATTAGCAACTTCATAAAGTTTTCTTTCCTCAGCTTGCCTGAATTTCCAAATGAATTCATGTGACAACAGCAGTGCCATGGTGCTGCCTCTCAGCCTGGCCTCCTGGAAAGATGGATGAATCTGTCAGTGGTAGGAACTGACATCCAAACCACCCAGGTTTGGTACCTATGATCACATGATACCTGTTTTAGGTGAAAGACATAATTTCTGAGTAGTTTTGATGTGTAATCATCCAGTATGCATTATTTAACTTGTTACGCTGTGGCTGAGCACATCTTAGCACTGCTATGACCATGCTATCACTGAATTTGGTGCTGATTTGTTGAAGCTTTGTGTGTTCACTTGTATACTGTAGCCTACATTGTACATTTGCTTTTGTGTGGCTGCTGTTGCTTTGTCTTTGTACCTAGTGCCAACCTGGTCTTACCAACCATTTACTTTTAGTTATTACAACTTTATTTTGAAGTTCTTCCTGTGAGTCACTGCTTGTTTTCTTGGTACATTTTCACTTGGCTTTTCTTGTGTGTAAACTTTGACATAATGACTTCCCAATAGCTATTGGAAATTACTCAATACATTGAGAATTAATGATTAGAAGTAATTTTTTCATCCCTCAAAAATCATTGTTTAGTTATAATTTCCTGGTTTGTATTTGTTCATTTTGCCCATACTTGGTGCTGTCTTTCCTCGTAAATTTTTTATCTTTGCTAATTGGAGAATCATTTTTCTCTGCATCTGTAATAGAGTGTATTCACTAAGTTTGCTCACATCTGTATCCTTGGAGATGCTGTGTATGTTCTCCATGTTTTCATATACAAACTCGTTGTGCCTTATTCCTAATCTCTTATGAAGAATTTAATCTCCCAAGAATAGGAGCTGCATGAACTGGTGACCAGCATGGTTTTGTAATGTCAGGATATCTGATCTTTGACTATGTACCTTGATGCAATCAAACACTTCCACTATTTTCCTGGAACTTTCTCTGTTGTCCATGTAATACATTGTGGGTAGAGAATGTGATAGTGCAATTGTCGTTCTTACTGTTTTCTTCTTTTCTCCTGGCCTTTTTCCATTTCCATTTGTATTTGATATTATGTATGATTTCCAACTATATCCTATTCAGGCCCATCTAATCAGAATATGCCAACATGATAAATATTTTTCCCCTTTGTTTTTGTATTTTCTACATTCCCCACTTCTCCCCCCTCTCCCATTCTTTTTAGTCTCTGATTATATATCTTGAAAATCCTGATAGATTATAGTTTCTGAAATAATTTTAGGATTTAAATTCTGAAAGTGCAGAAAGACATGCCACATCTAGACCTGGTACAACACTAGATGTTCTTTCACAGTAAGCAGCTGCTGAAAGCATTACTGTTCAGCTCTGCTAAATTAAACCACAAACACCCTGGCAAACCTTGAGATGTGAACCTGAAAACATCTTGTAGTAATCAAATGCTCTTGAACATTCTTTGCCAGGGTTTATGTAACTATATTATTCTTTAGGCTTGTTCATAAAGGATGTAATCTCAAGTCTCTCTCTAAAACATTCCTGCCATGTCTTTAGAAACAGAAAGATCCTGAAATGGGCTGCACAAACTTCAGTCTGGGTGACTCTGCAGACTTGCATGCAGACTTGCAGAGTCCAAAAATCAGTGCTGTAGAGTACAGGGCTCCTGATGTGGGGAGTGGAGGAGATAAGAGCACCATCCTATTCCACAGGTCACAAGGGGAAGAAAGCACTTCATAACATACAGCATTACCTTTTTAAATGGCATTTTATTCCATCAAAAATTAAATTATAAGGAATAACTTATTACCTACTGAGAGGTTTAGCTGAAAATTATGAAAGTGTTTTGATGAGGACATATATTCCTTGTTAGTGTTAAAACAAAACCTCACCCTTCAATTAACTTCTCAAATTATCAGATTATTTAACATAGTGTTTGAAGCTGCTGCAATAGAGTGCAAGGATCATTAATTTCAAAGTCTTTCAGAAGTAGTTGTGATTTCCCAGAGGAACAAGCAATTTAGAAGCTTACATCCCACTTTCAGAGGCAACAGGCATATTGTAGCCTTAGTTCCTTGATTTACAATGCCATGATGCTGTTTCCTTCCTGATCCATCCTTGGAAATGAAGCTTAAGCTGCCTCATTTTTAGAGATTGTGGCACTAATTCTGTGTGTCCATGCTCTTCCCATAGCTGCTGGGGTCCTGGTAGAAGTTTGGCAGCTGGTCAAAAATGCACCCATGTGGAAGATTGGGTACATTCTCTCAGGACTGAGACATGTTCTGATGAAGGCACAGATCACATTTTGAGAAGGTGGGTCTCCCATTAACTGAGGCTGCATTCTAAATAAACAGTTTAGACTAGGTGTTTTTTGGAGGACAAACATAAGAGGAATTTAATTGTCAGCCATTTTCTTCTATTTCCCCACCACTAAAACTCAGGGAACTCACCTAAACTACCGAGGCTGGTGTCTCTTCACTGAACAACACCCTCCCCTTGATTTGGTTACTTTTACATGCCTGTTTTCTCTACATTTAGCCACAGGGGCATATGAGAAATGCATGATGCATCATGTCATGGGCAGAGACTGACAGTACACAGCTTGCTTTGCTGTAAAGATCAGGGCAAGAAAAAGCCATCTGCAAAGCAAAACAATTGCTCAGAAGGACATGACAATGTGTTTCAGTGGTCTCCTGTTTGGATATTGACTTTCACCCTACCTGTGAAAGCACATAAAGCATTTGGAGAATGAGGCAGGCATTGATTACCTTTCCACAGCTCTGCAGGTTGTTCACAGGGCTATTCATCTTGTTTGGCAAAGGAATTGAGAGGGCTGTAGCTGGAACCTTTGGGGCCAGCCTAGCAATGTCAAACCTAAACGCAGCTGAGAGTTACCAACAAGAAACGTTAAACTGGATGTTTGTGTTTATTGATCTTAAATACCAAGTTGTGTGGGGGAAACTGTAATTTGTGACGTGCTGCAACTATTTCCTGCAGTTTCCCAGCTAAGAGCTCAGAAAGTCCTTAGACCTAGTTAAGAACTCTAAGGTGCTGTACATTGACTCCATTGTTGGTGGTGCAGCAAAAACTCGTGGGTAAAATCCCCCATGCTTGTGTTGGCTTCATCAAACCCTCGCACAGCAAAGGATTCAGGGTGTCAGGTGAACAAATCTTTGTCAGGCCAGTAATGCAACTCACATGTGCTTTTCCCTGTGGCATTGCTGCTGTCTCTCCACTGCAGATTTCACTTTCCCTTGAAGGAACACCTGCGCAGACCACATGGCTGCACCTGTTCTACCATATTTACAGCTGAACATACTGTGATATCTTAGCTATGCTAAAGAAGGGATAACTGCTTCTGGCATCTGCTGCTGCACAGGATGATGCTTGGAGCAAGAAAGCCTCCCAAGGAGTCAAATTCCCCACGTAGGCAGTCATGGACACACAGGCATGCATACATATATTCAGCCCCCTGCAAACCAAACACTACAACCTGCAATTTTAAATGACCCTTTTCCTGCCTAGAAGCCACCTACCTTATAACATTACTCATGATCCTAGCCCAGGAAGTGACTGGTGGTCACTGATCACCTCACAAGGTTAAAAAACATGTCAGAACACAGTGTATGCTTCAAGTAATTTGTACTCCCTCAAATAAGCTTCCCTGTCTTGTTTTAGAAACAATCAGAATACACGGCAATGTACTGATGTGTGTCAGCCCAGAATTTGAAAAGTACCACTGAAAAAGTTTATTTGTACCCCTTTCCCACCCTGGAGGTTTCTCCCTGCTGTTGTTGTTGTGTAATGAGTAAGAAGCACAACTGTTATCAGCTCCACTTTCAAAGTTCAGCTCCAGCACCTGTGATCCCCAAGGAGCATGAGGAAGAGTAGGAACCTCATCAGATCTTTCAGCTCCTGTCCAGCTCCAGCTGTAACCTTTAAAAAAGTGCCTTGAGATGCAATTAGGTGCTGTACAGTTTGGTTTTGTTCTAAGTTGTCTGAGGCTTCAGATTCTAATAGACCTTTAGACTACAGGGATGCATTAAGAACAAGTTTCTTGACCTTTTATTCTTCTTGTACATCATTTAATGGAGCCAACTTCTACAGAACTCCTTCAAGACACCAACATCTGTTCTTAATCTTTGCACTATCATTTAAGTATCAATCAGACATGATTTAAAATTACTTTAAACTACTACAGACAGGGTCTTTAAAGGAAATCTGCAGTATGGCACAAAATTTCTTGTAACCATCAGAAGATAATATAGGAATACATCATGGGTAAGTTTCTTTGGAGATGATGAATCTGTACATGAATGAAATCAGTAAGTAGTAGCCACAGAAGATTTTATTGCCTCTTTAGGGGTGTGTAGGTAAAGGCAGACATCAACAGGGAACAACAAGGAACCCAGGTAGAGATTTGTTGTGACAAAAACCACCAGAACAATATTTTATAACTGCTCAGTGTTGTATATGCTTTCCCTTGGATGTTCCTATTAAGTTTTCCTATCCATGTGCTTCCCAGTAATTGAGGTTTCTCCATCACAGTTTCACTGCAGTTAATCTTATGTAGTCATCATGATACTAAAGATTTATAGGATTCAGAAGACGATTTTGCAGAGATCATAAAGTGAATCCTGCTGTAACAGAAGCCACCAAAAAAAAAAGGTAACAAAAGTTACTGGAAATTCCAAGTACCCAGCATAGTCTATTTGTTTTAATAGGGGTCACTAACCTTTCCTTGCAGTCATCTTGTTCCTTTTTGTATCAGAGGAACAAGGCCTCTAGCCTCTACATTAGGATGAAATTTGCCCCTCAGCAAAGTTGATCCTTTACTACAATTATCAAAGGTGATCCTTTACAGGAGTAATCAGATCTGCAGCTACAACAGCTGAAAAAGGAGAATAGAGAGATGACCTTCATGCCCCTTTAGCCTTGATTCACTCTGTGTCTGGGAAAAAAAAAAAAAGATTTCTGCACTAAAATTAGACTTTTATTGGCCCTCTGTTCAGAGCTGAATTTCCCATCAGGCAATGGATCTCTAGAGATAGTGTCACATGACACTGATGTCCTGGTTTGCCTTTCTAAATAGGAAAATTTTTACTGTATTTTAACTTTACCTGCATTTTAATTATCCCTTTTGATAATTGCTACAGAAAGGAAGCATGCTTTTTTCTTAGCCATTTCTCCAATCTCTGGGAATATGAGTGATACCAAATATTAGCATCAATTGCTTTTACTGAAGTTAACAAGTTTGGAGATAGTTCTAAAAGTTATTAAAAATATGATTTTTTTTTTACTGAGATAATCAATATTGTACTTGAGTATCTTCAGTTATAAACCAAATTTTTACAAGAAACTTCAGGAAAACTTTTATCTATCAAAATGTTAAAAAAAGAATCACTCTAGCTTCACTGTGTTAACAAAGAAACCACTCAAGAATTCTAATGTTAGACTGCTGATTTTCTTCCGTGCAGACTGATGAAGAATGTAATGATATATTACCACCTTTTCAAATTGGCCAGCACTCATTGTGCCTGGGAAAAAAAAGAGATCCTGCCGCTGCTGCCTGCCCCACAAACCCCCAGGGGTCTGGCAGAAGCAAAGCCTCTAGTCTCTGGTGGCTGGTTTTGGCAGTACCATGCAGACTCTTTTGCTGCAGCTCCAGTTGCGTTTAGAAGAAAACACTTCTTTGTTTTCTTGCTGAATTTACAATGGTTCCAAAGCTCTTTCAATAAACCTGTCTGATTTTGGACACAGTCCTGAAACTTTTTTGCCTGAGGCTCTACTGTGGTTTGTTGTCTGTAATGAATATTTGAGGAAAAAACCCACAAAACAGCTTGATATTCTTACTTTCAAGGTGAGAAACAGATGGCAAAATAGTGAGATTATCCAATTTTAATTCTTCACATTTAATTTGTAGGCTAATGAATATTGAGCAATGTTGGCTCTAGTAAGATGCAATGAATATACTTAATGGGAAAGAACTGCTTGCAGACAGTAAACACAGCTAACACAGCCACAGGTCTCAAAGCTGAAATATTGTGCATCTAACTGGCATATCTGTTTGAACAATTTCTCTTTTTAGACATATGTACCTGCAGTATTTGAGAAGCATCAAATTATGTTTCATATACTGATCAGTGTTTTCTGTATGAAGGACTATTATCAATTTACATTGTGTCAACATCTGTATATAGAGAACTAATAGAAGAAACCTTCCTCATTCCCCTTGTCTCTGTAGCCCCTGCATATATCTATTATTTTTCGAATACAGCAAAATGGGTCTTCTGAGTTGCAAGTAGAAGCATCTCCTGGAGAACAAATGCTGCCATTAGCTGCTTGCTGGCTGTGACCCCTGAGCTCTGCTCAGGTCAGAGAGGAGCAGTGGCCACATTCAGATCATGCTTTTGACATAAGCATGGCCACTGACCTGACTTCAGAGTGAGCTAGTGTCAGCAACTAATTAGATATTAGCCATAACTCCTATCACATTTTTATTATTAGGAGTACTTTTATATGTGTGTTGGACCTTTCATTCAGGTGCTGCCATGTCTGCTGTGCATAGGTTTCCCTCAGCAGTCTGGCGCTTTATTTAGCAAAATCAGAGGCAGGCTGTGCCACAGGTCTTGGTGCTGCTTGCACCCTCAGCCACCCTGTGTGAGGTTGGGTCCCTGGAGTGATGCCTCTCATCAATGGCCTCTGACACAGCCATCAGTAAGAAAGGAGTACAATGCCATATTTCTGACAGTCCACGGACATGTCTGGGATGGCTTTGGAGATTTAAAAGGTCTCCTTACTCTAAACTGATGCTTCTCCCACCAGCTACACTGAGATTCTTGAGGCTATGGTCAATTTATTGCTTCAGAGACTCTGGCACAGGGCGAGTTTCATCATGGTACCTTGTAGTTCCAGCATACTGTGAAAGCTACTTGCCCAGGAATGCTTCTAGAGATGATGGAAAGGGATGAGCCCCTCCAAGATGCAATTGACTACAGCAAAGTAAAAGTGCCACAATGCCAGACTGCTTCCCTGCCTGCAATTAACTCTTTCTCCATGGCTGTAGACAAGTCTGGACAATTAGCTGGACATTCAGTTTTCCAGCTGGCTACAGCGAGGTGAGAAGTAGACAGAAAACATTAAATAAATTTCTGACTAGTTCACTCCCTACTGAGCATCCAGACATGAGGATACCAAAACATGATGCCTATGTTGGTGTTTGTCTGCATGCTCAGTGCTTTATCTAAGAATCTGAGAGGCAGAGCCCAGGAAGTGATGCAACTCCTCTTCCACAGACAACATCTGCACCATTTGCTGGCCTCCCATCAGCTGGTGACAAGAGTGTCTTTTGCTGTAGCAAGAGCTCAAACACCCAGTGCACACACTGACACTGAGACTTACTGTGGGCTCAGTCTCACCCCACACGTGTGCAACAGCACTAACAAGAAGTAGGAAATAAAATAGGATCACACATAAAACTGAACCTACTAGAAGCCAGACACCTTTAATTATATATTTTGCTTCTTACCTAACCTTGAACTTTGCTAAAAAACTAGTATTATTCAGGAAAAAAACTGCCAAGAATCAGGTTTTAGCAGTACTGCATGATATTATCTCATCCAGAAAATGGAATCAACAAAAAAGGGTCACACTGCCCTTTCCCTGGCATCAGTTCAGTCTATAGAAAAATTTCCACAGAAGTTCTAGAAAAAAATATCTATTTTCTGAAACATCAGTTCCATATTCTGCCAAATAATTTTGCCTACTTTCCTTCTTTCTCATTCATGCTGTGTATTCCTATGTCTTATTTGATGAGCTCAGGTGAAAGGCCAGCCAGAGAAAACACAGCTAAGCTGAAATTGATAATACCTTTAAAAGTCTTCAACAAAATCACCTGCAGTGAAAAAGAATCTCTGCCTATGATGCTAAGCTATTGTAAAATCAATTGTAAAAAGAGGGAAAAGTTTTCAAATATAAGTTTTGTACAAATATCTGTCTTTTACCCGTTTTTCCATCTTTTGCTCCATGGCTATCATGTACTACAGGGCATCATTTTTTTTCAGATCATCATAAAAGTATTACATGCCAGGTTTTTTTCTATTATATCATTATACTGTAAACGTCTCAGATCATGTTGCTTGTCTTAGAACGATACAGTGTGACTAAATTTCAAATGATTGCTCCTCCCAAAAAACTCACAGCAACATATATTATGTCCAGATGGACGACCCACTGTGGATTCATACAGCAATTTTCACAATGTGACAACAACAGCAAAATATCATGGACTAATGACAGCAAATACATGTAGTCAGCATTGCCAGGCAAAGATTACCACTTGTGTTTGGTTGATTGGGAACTGTTCACTGACATAGCTATTTTTTGACAGTGTGTATGTCTTCTGTGGTCTGAGGCAAGTGATATACCAGGGTTGGGATTCTTTTCCACTGACAAGCATCTTTGCAAACACTGAAAGAAACAGGATGCTATAGATTGTAGGAAAATGAGTTTACTCATTTTCAAAAGGGAGAGTGACTGCAAGTAGCAATTATCTTCATTAAGCTATTTGAAGAAGAAAGCAACAGGGGAAGTGAGCCCTTGCAGGCTGAAGCTAATGCTTTTGTGCTTGCAGTAATTTCCTTCACCCCACTAGAGTTTGTGTTGCACTTGGAGACAGAAGTCTAACTGGGCATGGCTCAGATAAATCTGCTCTGAGGTACTTCATGCTGCCACTCTTAGCAGCAGAAAGTACTTAAAGCAATTTGCTTGCAAGTGTTTGATGGTTTCTGTCTCATTGACTGAGTCATAGGTGGTAACCCTTGGTGGAAGAAATGGCTGCATCTGGGGTGGTCCTGTGAGACGCGCATTGACAATGGGTCACAGCAGATTATTTTAATAGAAGGAAAACAAGGTATTACTGCCATGCTGCAAGGACTGTGCAGAACCACCATCAGTCTCCAGGAGGTTTCATTTCATTCTCTACAGGA
The DNA here is from genome assembly GCA_032173965.1 of Sitta carolinensis. Taxonomy (NCBI): domain Eukaryota; kingdom Metazoa; phylum Chordata; class Aves; order Passeriformes; family Sittidae; genus Sitta; species Sitta carolinensis. The sequence goes on along the minus strand of CM063284.1, from coordinate 128,217,535 downwards.
TCAGGGTTTCAGTCTCCAGACAAAAGCTAGTGCTTTCAGGAAAGAGCCTTAGTGAGTGTCAGGACCTCCTTTAATGTGCTACAGTACTTTTTATCCAAGGGAAAAGAGTTAACTTTTGATGTACTGCAGCTCAGTTACCAGGACACAGTGTCTTTTAAAGTGCTTCATGGATGACGTGGTTGGTAATTAAAAGGATTGGTGCCTTTACCCTCAAACTTGACATGGAGATACAGGCTCAGCTGACATTTGTCCATGCACAGTTCGCATTCCCTATTCTAAGCTCAATCGTTCTGCAACCTGTGCTCCTGCCCCTTGGTCATTTGCCTGGCAGTTATCTGAATCCACTAAAAGGGAGCTTTGGGGGCCTTTGTGGATGTCAAATGGAGACCTATCCAAGAGGCTGCAGGCCCACCCCAACTGCTGAGAGGAGGGGACTGAAGTTTATGGGCACATCCTTGCATGCCTAGGCTTCTGAGCATTCTGACAAGGACCAGTCTGGAAACAGGGCCAAGTACTTAATGGGATGGTCCAGAAAAAAACCAGACTCTTTTAGACAGTCACACACTGCTCTGGCTATTGGACATCTCTCAGGGCTGAACCATGCTTGTAACCTTGCACTCTTCTACTTATAAGTTCAGGCAAAGTGTTACCAGTAAATGAAGTTCTTCATAATTTTAATTTTGTACCTCTGTAGAAATAATGTGTCTTCACCACAGAATTTAAAAATTTAAGGCATTGTAACTAATGACTAACTCTGATTTAGTGTTATTAATGAAGAATCACATTACTAAGAATGTATTTCCAAGAGAGAATGTAAAAATTGATATATACTGTTCAGATTATCTATGTAAAATATGCATTTATTTTGCTAGCAAAATGAATATTTTATGCCAGAGATAGAATGTTAGTTGTTTCATTTCTGTTATTTTCATTTCTTGTTTTCCTTCTCTCCATGTAGAACTTCCAGCAGCACAAAAGCTTCAGCACAATATAAATGTTTTTGAAATTTTTGTTTATGGATACTGGAAAGAAAAATCTCTTAGTTAATATGTCATAAAGGCTATTATGAAAAAAATGGTAGAATACAGAACTGCAATATTGTGACCTTTTGTGCTTTACTCTGAGGTATTTAAACTCGAGATTGTCAGCTACAGTATTAATTAAGCACAGTTTGACAGAAAGCCTACATTAATTAATATCCATCATGGCAAGTGAAGAGGGAATTCCAACCTGAACAGAAAAAAATTGAGTGTTTTTTTTTAAATTTTGGTGTCTGGTGCAGCCATGCTAAAAAGTTTGCTTATAGTCATGAGACCTATTGAAAGTCAGTATCACGGCAAAAGAGGATGAATATAAAGTAAGTACATTTCTAAAGAGTTTTGTTGATAATAAAGCTTTTTGTAGAGTGATCTCAAGATCATCATGCAACAAAAAATGTACTTCATACTGGAAGATTATATCTTTACCTTGTGCAGTCTTGTGATTGTAAATCAGTGCTATCTCATGCTGCTGTTCAGGGTGTTCTACAGGGAAACCATCCAGCAATACATCGTCTACCTGGAGAACAGCCTCCAGGAGCACTGGCTGCCTGCCATAATAGGATACACTTTCATAGGTAGAGCTGTAAAGAAGTGATAAGAGACAAACAGTAGCTGCATGCAAAAAAATTAGATATTCAACCCAAGGAAGCAGACTGTGACAAGAACGACTTCTCCATCTGTCTTCCTTTAATTGATACTATCACACTAAATGCTTTCTTGTCACTTGAAATCAATGGGAAATACCCCAGGCTATTTCCCTCCCTCTCTGTATTCATGTTTAGCATTTTTATGGGCAAGAACTTCAGTTCCTGTGGTTATAGTCTTCTTAATGACTCAACTGGACAAAGTGGTTTGCTCAGAAAGAAATACATGCATGTCCAGACATGCAGTCTTTCATAGTAGACTGAAGTGGAGAAGGAAGGCCATTGCTAAGTCAAGCACTGACCTTTACTTCCTAAAGCTAGGTGAGGAATCTGGTTAGTCTTATTCCAGCTGAAAAATTAACAGCTCCTGGTATTTTTAGTATTTCTGTTTTAAGAACTTGATTTACCAATATTGGGCTGGAAAAAGCCCCAATGAATATTGGAAGGGAGCCCTTCTTATTCCTGTCCCTTGCAGTGGTCCATACACAGCCACAGATCCAGCGCCCCTGGCTCTCAGGGCTCTGACAGAGGGAAGGTGCTGGTTCCCATGGAGACTGTCTGCACTTCAGCATGAGAGGAAGGGATGCCAGGAGGGATGGAGACAGAGGCACTGTGAAGAGCCAGAGCAGCCTGCATGTTCTGTCACCCGTGGCCACGTCCTCTTTGTAGGCAACCCTGTGTCCCAGGCGAAGCAAAGCAGGGTGTCGGTCCCTTGCTCCTCACAATTGTGCTGGGTTTACCTGAGTGCATGTCCTCTGCAGCTGTGGCTCCTTGGAGTGGGTTATGCTCAGTCTAGTCCTAGTTAGCATAAGCCTCACCAAAAAACCCTCAATTTACCTACTAAATCTGGGGACAAATTTCATAACAATTCCTGTTCCAGGTGTCATGACATGACTTCAGTGAGGGCATCACTTGAACACAAATAAAGGACTGTTTAAGATTCCCCATTTTCTTTGTGTTAATTATCCATCTTTAATTCATGAACTACTTCTATTAAAATGAAGGGATTTCATTAATTGATGTCTAAATTCAGTAGTTTATGTGTCTCTTACATTTCCTCTCACCATTTTAATTAATATACAACAAACTGTGGGATATAAAATTGTAACATTTAAAAAATTACTACATTAAGTATTTTGAAATTAACTTCTCCATATCTGAAATGTGATAGTTGAAAATTCTACAACAAGGAGTATATTTTAAGTGTTTTTATTTTTAATGACTAGTCACTGTGGCCCAAAGATTTCATTTTACAGAAGAGGAAATCAAAACATTGTCAAGGTCAGGCTGTACTTATGGGACACACAAAATTTACCTGTACTGTGTAAGTATGAAACCTAGTTAGGAAACTTAGCTAAATCAAATTAGCAAGGAAAGTAAAGCAGGAAGAGGTGATGTGGTTTAGCTTACTAGTCTGAGATGGAAACAGATCCTTTGCGCACAATATTACCTGTATATAAGGTCCTCAGTGGAGGAGAGGAGGATACTACTGCACCTTCAGTAGTTTCTGTCTGCCTGAATTTCAGTGCACTTATAGAGTCACAGAATTATAAAGCATCTGGAGTTGAAAGACAAATAATCTAATTCCAACCCCTCTGCCATGTGCAGGGAACCTTCCACTAGACCAGTTTGCTCAAAGACCCGTCCAGCCTGTTCTTGCAAACCTCCAGGGATGGGGACTCTATAACCTCTGTGGATAACCTGTTGCAGTGTCTCACCATCCTAACAGTAAAGAATTTAATCCTAATTCTAATCTAACCCTGCCCTCATTCAGTTTAAGGCCATTCCCCCTTGTCCTGTTACCACATGCCCTGGCAAAAAGTGTCTCTCCAGCCTTCTTGTAAGCCCTGGTCATTAGGAATTTTCTATATGCTGTCTAGATTTCCAGGCAGCAAAACTACTTATAATTAAACTCTACTTAGTAGCATCAACAGATTTTTTTTTTATTAGTCACTGAAGAGGGCTTATGAGAAGAAATCTGATTTAAACCAATTATCATTTCTATTGTTTTTCCCAGTGTGTGCTGTTTTGGTTTTTGCTCTTAAGAAACTTCACAAATGTTGTTTCAAAGATGGAGTTGCTGTGAAATACTTGTCTTTAAACAATGAGGTAGAACATAGAACAGGTACCTCAAAATCTTCTTGGAGGGAAGATAATCAAGGGAATGAATACCTAACTCTAACAGGTTGCCAGAGCAAGCTGTACTAATGAAGAAAGCTGATGTTGAGGAAAAATTCAAGTGAAGAATGGTAAATTCTGTAGAAATCTGAATCTTTACACAAAAGTATTTTGCCTAAGAAGGAACAGTTTCTACAGTACTGATCACACAATCAATATGATGATAAGTGTGGTACAGAATGGTGAGAGAAATTAAAGAGTTTCTGAGAGCAGAAGACAAGCATTAAGATAAGCCAGAAAAACCCAAAACCAAAACAACAAGCAACTCACGTTTGTTTTGTTTTTTTAGACATCATCAATGATGGAGCTATAAAGAAGATGATCAGAAAGTCAACAAGAGGAGAACATCTTTGTTATACTCTCAAGCATAGTACAGGATCTGGTTCAAGATGCAGCAACAGAAGACAAAACCCATTTTATCATAGTGACCATCTCTGTAGGAAAGACAGAAACCAAAATAGCCTAACATGGACATCTTTTAAAAAACAGGATCTGAACAAAGACAAAACCACATCTTAAAAAATTATCAACAACAGTGAAGAGAAGAAAAAGAAAGACCCATGAATAATGTTAATGAGACCCAAATGGTGATTCAGAACCTATACACACTCTTAAAATCAGGATTTCATAAAGACCAAACACATGCAGAAAACCAACTAAAAAAAAAATACCGCCTTCATAAAACAGCACCTTCAAAAAGTACAAATAATTATAAAAGGTAATGCATTCTGTATACAGTTATATACAATCAGTTACATGCCAGAAGATATTTCCAGGAACAATTTGCTAAATGGCTATAAAAAGTAAATATCTTTTAAAATATCTAAAGAAGAACGTGTCCCAGAGTCACTGAGGTCAGTAGAAGATAGAAGTGTAAAGTGGAACTGCAAAAAACTTTTGCATGGAAAATCAACATTGTGCTTTGGAGCAATTTTTCCAACTAAACTACTGGAAGTGTGACTTGCAATTTTCCAGGTGTTCAGCCTCCTGAACTTACAATCGTTACTTTAGAAATTCTGCCTTTAGAGGTAATAATGATCTAACATTTTTACAAATGGCCATTACCTTTCAAGGTAATTATTTCAAAATTCAACATCACAAGAAGATATGTGAGTGTAGGAGATCACAGAGGTCTATATTTTCCAACAGGAATGACAGGATCGAAATTAGTTAGTTTGTTAAACTAAATTTGTTAGTTTTCACAGTTTTCAGCCACCTCAATGTAAATAGGGAAGTTCATGTGTGCACATAGGCATACACATTTCACCTTGTAGTTCCTTCTATTTCGTTCCCAAGAAGACTTAATGGAAACTGCAGTTGAATAAAGCTAATCAAAATTTTGACATTTTGTTGCACATGCTATATTATTTATTCAGTTAGTTATAGAACAGTGTATCTACTTTTACTTCATATTTTTCTATGCATCTAGTAAGTGATACCAACATTCGAAAAAATGCATTACATCCGTTTGAATAGGATTCAAGGGTCAGTTAAAATAAAAATAGCACTCCTTGAAAAAGACAGCTAATTACAGCTCTATGAAGAAGAACAAGACTGCAGAATAAGTACCTGCTACATTAGCACTCTCATTTCACATGTATCATGCAGGGTCCTTATGCAGCTGAGCAAGAGTACTTCAGACTAAATTGTCTGGCATTTATTGGCAAGGACCCTGCTTTAATTCCAGCTCCTCCCTAGAGCTATTTCTAACCCTTGCTTATCTGTTTTCTCTACCTTCATTTTATTTCCTTCTATAGGTTTACAATATGTGATAAAAGCATATTCATCTGTTATTGTTTAGCACCATTATCTGACCTTAACTTTGATGAATTAGAACAACCAGACATGTTCCTCAGAATACAGGCAGGAGATAGAAATTTATTTTAAAAATCAGCAGGACTAGGTTTTTGCTCTCAGGAAGGGCTCTGGCTGCTCACATGGCACTGTCAGAAGTGAAATGAGGAGTCACATGGAGAGATTATTGTCCCTGCTCCTTTTTCCAAATACTGCTGTGACCCCAAAACCTAAAGACTGCAGGGCCTAGAACCTTTCTTAGCCTTCCCAGGTCAACTGGGATGTTGATGTCTGTTTCTGGGCAGATTTGGGAGATCACATGGTGTGAGTAACACTCTGGTTGCAGATGGACTGTGTGAAGAATGTGGGGGCCATGCCAGTTATGGAGCTAAGGTGAGAAGATGGATAGCTCATCAAATCTGCATGCCAAGGGGCACAAAATGTTTCAATACTAATAAAATGTATACCAATATTACATATATCTTCAAATTATGAAATCAGGTTTAAAGATAATCTCCTTCCCCAAACAATGCACCATTATTTTCTCTTAGCTTCCAATTTCAAAGTTATAGGTTTTACTTCCTGCAGAATTTTCTCTAGTCACAGAAGACAGAAACTTGTTTATGCACCTCATAAATGCAAGCTGAGACTCTTACATAATTACAGGTCTCCAAACAACATGCATACAGGAGCTGGCAAGGCTACACTGGATAATCAGTTTTAAGACAGAACAGCCTTTGAAGCAAGCTGAGAATCTCATTACCCAGCTGTATAAATCCATGGTTCAGTCACACCTTGAACTGTTGTGGGCATTTCTCATCCTCCAACCTCAGAAAATACAGAATATAACTGGGAAAAAAACATGAGAAGTGTAACAGGCATATTCAAAACTATAGTGTTCAAGATAGTATATTAAAATATTCAAAAGATAGAGCTGTTTTTGAAAATACGAGACCTTTAATAAGTAAACATTAATTGGGAGTGAGGAGTAGGGAAAAGTGCCACGTTAAAAAAAAGGCACAGAGAGGTACATGGGCAATGCCTGCTTACAGTCGCTGGCAAAGCAAGAACTACAGGCTAACAGAAATAAGCAGATGGCAGACTCAGAGAAAATGAAAAAAATTGATTTTTCATATTGTGCAGGTAAATAATTTTTTTTTTTCAAATGCAAAGCATCTACATGAGTTCAAAAGATGAAAAAAAAAAAAAATCAAAAGATAAAAAAATCAAGCTATTAATTACAAAGACAACATCTCGGACTCAAGAAGTCTCCAGAGCCAGAAAAATATTCTAAGGAAACATCATTATATTTTTGACCTTTTCTTTTTCTCGTCTTCTAAGTATCTGCTTTTGTCTGCTTGGTGACAGGATATTAAAGAAAATGGATACATCCATCCCATGCTGTGAATATAAAATCTTTAGTTTGCGTTAGAACTGCCAAGAATCATGAAAATTAGAAATAATCAAAACACCCCTCAAGTTTTTTCCCTCTGCCTAACTCCAGAAGGTATGACGTAGATTCTCGTTTAGTTTCCTCACATTATTTCTATGAAAACCACAAAGTTACCTCCTGGGCCCTGAGCCTTTTTCTCCCCAGAAAGCTGTGAATGTTGCTAGCAGTCCCTTTAGTGACAAGGCAAGCTCCAGAGTAAAGGACGTGCAAGATGTAAAAGCTGCCTTAGGGTATTTCATCACCAAGACTTTGCACCTGTGCTGATGCATTTGTTTTGAGAGTGTCAGAGACTTCCTTGTTTACAAGGGCACTGCTAGTTCCAGTTCAAAGCTAACAAGAGCTCACTTTAAGCCATGCCATGGGTCCCAAACTAATCCATACAGCATGAGCATAGTTCCCCTCCTCCTGCCTTGGGCTGGGAATACAGCCTCTGGCCTCGGACCTAATGATTTTGTGAACTGAACAGTTCCTTCCATGATGCTAGGAGACAAACTGCCCTTTTACAGTCTGGTCCAGGCAAACAGCTTTTGCTTTTCCTTTTGCTTTTATAAGGCAAATGGGACCAGAGCATTTGTATCAGGAAGAAAGAAGGCTGTGAAGGGCGGACCTGGTATTATGCAGGCCAGGATGGATAAAGGAAAGAGCAAGCCTCCGTGCAAGTGGGCTGGGGGATCAGCCTCAGAGATGAAGCTTGTGTTTGGGGAAATTAGCAGTTATTCTGAATGAAGAGGAAAGCTAAAACACACATTTACACCGAGAGGTGTAAAATCAGGAAGTAGCATAAAATTTCTCATTTCTCCCTTTAATCAAAAGACTGCTTCATGACGTTAAGGAGGCAATCAACCTACAAATGATGTCTCTGAAGGAATAGCTGCACATTGTTCATGATAACAAGTGCATCTTCTGTGAAAGATTGAAACAGTAATCAATTGGCACACAAATATCCCGGTGTTATTTGTAAAGGGAAGTTACAGAATTAAGGCAATGTATAGCATATCTGACAGAAAAATTGGCAGTTATCTCAAAATAACTGGCAAGTAGGTAAATAACATTGTGCTTAGCAAGGATCTCTATTCCAATACTTCCTCCATCGCTTTGCAGTGCACAATTTTGCTTTCAGTGTTGAGATACATATTGCTTAATTTAAAATTAAGTCCCCTGATTGTCTCAGTGGGTATCTCAGGCAATATTTGAAGTAATTATGTCACCTCAAAAGCAGCACAGAAAAACAATATTGTGCCATTTTATTTCTCTTCACAGCTGTCCAAACAATGTTAAATGAATCAGAAGTGCCTTGCATTTAGAGCAACAATATAAATTCAAAATCTCTCCAGCACAGCAAGAGCCATTGAACAATTAGCAGGAGTCCTTCTGACTAAATAAATATATTTTGCACTTCTGAAACAATCCAAAGGAAATACACACCACCAAGAATTTAAAAAATCCCCAACCTTTAACAGTATTAACATGTCATATAATACAGATTATTCTAAAACTACTTCGATTTTATTTTTTTTTTACAATAGAGATGTGTTTCTAAAATTTAGCATACTAAATAGCATTTTACTTGGCCTGCATGGAAAATCATTCATATCTTCTTCAGGATTTTTACTTGACATTTATCATCTTTGTTGCTTTGGTGTCCTCTGTCATGCTCCATGTATCTGCTTGCTTAAAGTAGAGTCTGGAAATCATACCTAGGCCAAATTAAACACAAAGATAAGGAGATCTTAAAACCTGACCTGGCTCCACACATGTTTAAGTGCAATATAAGTAAGCATGTAAGTATTTAAGATGCAAATACTAGCAGTAATAATTGCCTGTGACACAAATTGAGCTGTGGAACAGCTTTCTTGGGGAAAAGTTTTCTGCCTTTCTTTATATTTTCATATTCCTGTAATACTGTTTCAGAGATTGGGGGAATCGCAATCAGCACAGTCTGAAAAAGTTAAATATAGGTAAATAAAGAAATATGTAAAATGAAAATAATTATATGAATAATCAGTGATGTCACACGGGACTCAAACCAAATAAGAGACGTGCATCCACCAAAGGCATGACTGGAGCCTCAGCCCAGCATACTGCTGAAGCTAAATTTACAAAATGAGAGATTTTCAGAATGAAGCATCAGTGCCTCGTTCAAAGCATCTAAGTAGCATTTTTGCTGCAAGATAATATTCTATGATCCAGATGTGGTTATGACTATGCTCACATTCTTTCTATCAATTTTTAATTTTTTTCCTTAATTCTTGTTAATCAAGTAGAACAAAATTAAATTTTAAATTTATTTCTTACTGTGTCTATTGCTTTTTTTTTTTAGTAACATCTATACAGGGACATAAGTACTCCGGACAGTTGCTCCTGTTTGAGGTTGGACTTCAGATGGACAAATTGAAGCTTTCAAAGCCAGTCTAATATGCATAATGTGGTCTGATGGAAAATACATGTATAGCTACCATGTGGTGACTGGCACTGCTCAGCATTCTTTTTTATTCCAAGCTGCAATGGGGAAATGGTGCAAAATTTGGATATATGACATTTATTAACATGAGGAATAAAATGCAAGCATCTTTTTTTTTTTTTTTTTTTTCTGTGCTATCATGAAGGAAGAAAAAGTCCAAATCTTATTACAGAAGTAAAATCAAAGGCAATTTTCTCACAAATGGGTTGTTACTCACAAAGCATTTTCAGGAGTCATCTGAGAGATGGGAACAGAAGTTCTAATTTTGTTCCCCTGTTGCAATGGGCAGGGTACTTCTGTGTTCTCTTTTCCCTGTTTATAAAATAAGGACAGAGCAATAATGAGTTTTTAACTTTTATGATTCACTTAATGTTTCCATAGCACTTTAAAATATCAGGAGTAATGTAAAACTAATAGTTACCGGATATATTACAGCAAACACAAATGCCTCTATTTCCAGCATGTTACCTTGCATTAGTTCTATATTTTCTTGAAATATAACATGATTTTTATATAATAAGAAATAGATTACTAGGTAGCATACTAAGTAAAAACTTGGCATGAAATACTTTAAAACAATAATTTCCATCCCAGGGGAAACAAAGGTATTTAAAAGATGCATTTACAATACAAATAAACTATTAAAAAGTTGGCAGAAATTCTCTGGGCATAATTACAGCTGTTCTTGTTTCAAAATGCCTATTAAATCTGATTCAACAGGACTGTACAACTAGCATGCCTCTGCCTATGGGAAAAGCCTAGGCAATAATTTAAACTACTTTAAATTGAAAATTTAGAGCTGTTGTAATTAATTGAGAATCATTAGAAACAGCTCAATTATATTAAAAAAACCCACAACAAAACAAGATTGTTTGTAACACAACAGATAATCAGGAAACTGCTGCAGAATCCAGAGATTTGCCAGAATACATGTAGTACAAGAGAAAAGGGCATATCACAGACATAATCATGTTTGTATACCAAACCTCGAATTTTCTGTCATGTCCTTCAGCACTGAATCTTCCCTGGCGTTTAGTGGAGTCCATCCTCACCGGTTTTTACAACCTCCAGGTAAATCTTTGTGATTGTTACCTAAACTTGGGCCAAAGGAAATTTGGAGAGATAAAACAGCCTGGCTCCCCTCTAATTTTATGAGGAGGAGTTATGAAGATTCTGTTTGGGAGTTTGAGTGATGAGGATGTACAAACTCTAGACACCTATGTGTTTAAATCTTTTTTATCATCAAGTAGCTTGTGAGATTAAATATGGGTGTTTTCTGTGAGTTTTAGGATTGATGAGAAGGCTCAGCAAGTGCCATGTCATGCTCATGCACTCATGAGCCCTCACAGGTACTCAGAGAGGGCTCAATGTCTGTCCCAGGCCCACAAGGAGGACCATATGTTAACTGGAACGGGGCAGAATGTAAAAGTCTTCTGCAAAACAATGGCTATTATTTTTCTTTTTTCCAATGTATTATGACTGTATGCTCCTATCTTCTCAGTATTATCTTGATAACAAATAACTTATACTACTTATTTGTATGATCTTCTGTCATAGTTCCAGTTTGAAACTAAGCAGAAATACCAATTATGTATAGGGAATTTAGGTATGCCAATTTTAGACTCCTCCTGGCTGGCTCGCCAAAATATGTGGTGGGTCTATTCTCTACTATGAGATAGGATTAGGAGAAAATAACAAAGCAGGCCTAAACTTGAAAGGATACAAAGAACAACTTTATTAACAGGACAACAACAACAACAACAAAAAACAAAAAACAAAAACAAAAAAAAAAAAAAAAAAAAAAAAAAAAAAAAAAAACCAAAAAAGAATACTCAGAAATTAGAATACCCTTTTTCTTCCCTCCCCCACACCCTTTTCTCTTTTCAACGATGTACTACAGAACAACAACTCAGAAATATCTTAGTCAATTCTTCACCTCTAAAAATAGTCTTTCTTTAGTTCACTAGAGAGAATAATATTCTTTGCTAATGCTATAGAAAACTCCCCACAAGAAAAGAACTCTTGTGGCTTCATTACTCACAAACCACAGGTGCCTGAGCTCTGCCTTTGTGAAGTTTTTTCCCATCTTTCACAGTTTTTCCTCACAACTGTGTTCTCGGTCCATATCAGCTTATTGGGGTGCTATTTTAAGGAATGAGCCACTCCAGCATCCTTTCACCCATCTCTGGAACAGAGGTCTTCCCCTTTTATCCCTGGGGCTGAGGTTTCTCATCAAACTTCTAACACTGGTGCCTCTGCTCATGATTGTGGATAGAACGCTACCAACCCCAGAGCATTCCATGAAGTTACTGAGGAGAACCCAAAGTCTGATGTATCAAGTATATCTTTACCATAGCTTCACAAAAGAATTTTACAGCCTAAACTTAAGACAAACTTTTCAAAATCCCTTCAATCTAAAATCTAACTCTTTTCTTACTGACTTCAATTTCATGTGGTTGTTCTTACAAAGTTTCATCTCCTTTTTTCCTTCTTAGCCTAAGAGAGAATTAGTGTTTAGTACGAAGTCTTGTAACACTGAAAAAAGTCAATTTCGTCCAAGTCCTGTATTAGAAACAAGCTCTCTGCTTCTTTCTGCTGGCCATGTGCTCTTTTTGCCAACTCCATGTGAGCTGTGCCGGCTGCTCTCAGTCTGAACGGGAGTCAGGGCTGCTCCTGGCTTCAAGGCTGCCTTTAGCACAAACCACAGGGGCCACTGGGACAAGTCCCTGCTGCACAGCTCCTTTGGTGCCCGTACAGGTGCTGTCCATGCTCAGCTCCTTGGTGCCATCAGTGCTGTCCCATGCTCACTTTGGTGCCCATCCAGGTGCTGTCCCCATGCTCAGCCGCTCCCGATGCCGACACAGCCTCAGGCCAGCGTGGTTTGTTGGTTCCCTGGCACAAAAGCTCTGCAGGCTCTGCCGGCTCCTTTGCCCCTCCCGGCCGGGCCCGGTGGGTTCCTCGGGGAGGGCTCGGCAGCCGCTCCCGCCCCTCCAGGAGCGGAGAATCCCGGCCGGGCCGAGCGGGCCCGCCCGCACCCGGCCCGCCGCCGCCTCCCTCAAAGGTCGGCAGACAGAGAGAGCGACTGCCGGGCCTGCCGGGCATTAAAGGTGCATTCGCAAAGGCGTACCCGCTCTCTTCATTGGTTAAATCTTGTGTCAATATCAGAAACTGGCTCTTTAGAGCCAGACACATGACATCTTCTCCTAAAGCACATACACCCATCTGGGAAAAATCTCCCGTTGAGATTCCCATGTGCTAAAAAAACCATTAGAGAGACCTCAGTATCCTCCACCACATCACTGGAAATTACAAAATCAAAAGGGGAAAATAGTATATGCTAGTAATTCTAGCAGAAAAATGTTACCCATTAAAGCTTGTATGGTCAGCACTGATAACACAGAGAAACTACTTCAGAACTGGCAAAAAAGTGTTTCAGTCATATTGTCCATACACCTTGAAATCACACAATTTCATAGAGCCTGATGAAGCTGGCTCATTGATTATATTTAGTATATTTAGTAGAAATCTAATGACATACGGGCTTCTTGGCCAGTTTGACAGTCATGTAGTTACTCGGCTTAATCACATTATACTTGAATATTTTGCAAATAGGAGAATCATTCTGACAGAACAAACTAATGCCTTACATTCTGCATTGCATTGTCAGAAGTGACTTGCAGCAGGAGTTTTGCAGGGAAACAGAAAGAGCAGATAACCCCTCTCCTTTCTCTGGGTTTGTAATTTTCTCCTATTAGGTAAAGCAGCAACAACATTGGTTGGGTTAATCCTCTGTGCTGGAACAACAGAGCTTATGGCTATTCTGTTCCTAACAGTTTCTGCAATTTAAAAGAGAGCAATAGACCAAAGAAGAGAGTACAGTCAAACTGTGGCCAGCTGAAGTGAATAGACTCTGTCTGAATGATAATTTAGAGATACCTTAGCATTGACTTCAAATGTGCTTTGGAAAGTACTTTTCATAAGGAGGAGATGCAATTAAATTAAATTCCTCCCGAACAATAGTTTACAGCTACCTATTATAAGCTTGTTAAAAGTGTCAGTGGAGATACTGAACATGTCTTCTGCCAATTTGAACTTCTCTTAAAAATTAAAATTTCCGTACATTTGCACAGTATTATTCTGTTTCGGTCTAGCAGCACTTTCTATTCTATTCTAGAGGAGCTATGTTATATTATTCATGGCTAATTTTAATTACTGTATCTGTAATTTCAGCCACATCCTAATTTACCACATTGATTATCCATTAAGATCCTGTGAACTGTAAACTGTTATTTCCATCTCTTCCTCAGCAATCATGTCAGTTATTCACGCAGTCTTTCCACTGCAGAGTTTTCTATTCAGAGATGAAGTTGGTTGATTATTTATTTTTGCAGTGATAGTGTCCAAAACAGTTAATGTTCAATTGACTGCATATTTTCCTCACTAGAACAGTGATGGTTTCAAGCTGCACTATATAAGACTGAAAGTCTGTACGGTGAAAAAGAAACTTAGTCTCTATGCTCATTCTTCTGCTTGCAAAAATATGCTGGGTTTGATTGCATAGAAAGTCGTATTCAGTCATGTCCCTTTCACAGCCATTTAAAGTCTGGGAAGAGTGGTCTGCGCATGGATGTGTCAGTCCTCAGCAACCACAGTCACTCCTAAGGAAATCGCAGAAAAGCTGTCAAATTTGGGCACTAAAACTGCTTGTTATTGATGTCTGGGTAGGAAGACCGTGCCTGTGAGAGCTATGAGCTGCTGTGGGTTTATTCTGCATTCCTACTTGCCCAAAGCTCGCTGCACGCCTCTCCTGCTCTCTGGCCATGGCTCTCCCCTGCAGCTCCCAGCCCAAACTCTTGAAGGAAGCAGATAATCCCAAGAAGAAGGGATATGTGGTTGCTGCAGCACCCCACAGGTTAAGCAGGCTCCCCAAAAGCAATGCAAACATGCGGTGTAGTGACTTGCTTAGGAACAGACCACTCCTGCTTGCCCATTTTTGCCAAAGTCTTAGTTCTAGGAGATATTCCTCCCCTCACACCCAGGCCCTTAAAAAATTTGACTCACTCTTTCCCTGAAGAATGTACACACATCTGCCAAGACACCATTGTGCCCTCTTCATTCATCTCTGGGAAATAGACTGGACTTTATTATACCAACTGTTTTCTACCTTTTCTTTTCAGTAAAAAAAAAAAAAGTTGTAGCTGCCAAAATTACAGTGTTTCCCCACCCATTCCTCTAACTATATAATCCTTATATCCTGCTTCAATTTCCTCTTGTAGCAGACTTCTACACTCCTTTTTCTTAATCTCAGCATTACTTTCTGTCTTGGTCTCCTTTCCCAGCTCTGGGTTTATTTCAGACAACCCTAATAATAGGAACATCTTTCTATTTACTATCCACCTAGTTTCATTCTTCCATGTTCACCCACAGGAGCTTTCCACAGCTCATTGGATCCTCAGTGCCTTAAGACTGTGGATAAATCAGTGTGAGGACCCAGTCTGGCCTTGGCATGCTTCACCTAAAGTTCTGCATAGCTCTGGCACAGATTTTTCTATATCACTTTGGGTAAGTCATGTATTCGCAGGACTTTCATTCATCATTTGAAAAATGAGGATAGTGTCTTTTTTCTTTTTTCTTTTCACTTTCTCTTGATGTCTCTTTTTTTATAATGGAGTCAGCCCAACAATTTTAGTGCTAGGGCAAGGACTTCTGATGAACTTACAGAACTGATGGCAATTCTTATTTCAAAATGCCCATAGAATTGCACAGGGTAGTGTTTCTACCCTGTTCCTACCTTTATTTAGAGCTTCACTTAAAGACAGGTGCAGAATTGCATTTGAAGCAATGACCAGCCTTTATCTCCATGCAGATGGGACCTGGGCCATGGACATGAGCTGAAACACCCCCTTGGGCTGACCCTGCATTAGAGCAGGGGCTGGCTGCGCCTCTCTGGTTCCCTACTCTCCCCTTCAGCTCACCAAAAAGTTCCTGTGAAGGATCCTGCCAGGTTGAGTCCTGCTGGTTGTTGGCACTCCTCTGACACAGAAAATGAAAAGTATCTGTGTTTTTCTAATGGAACAAGTAATTTGAAATTTCTATAGGAATTGCACTAATAAATGAGTCAGTTTTGTCTGTCTAATTATCCTGCTTTTTCTTTTCCTTTTCCTTTTGAATGAACTTAGTAATTTTTAGCCAATATGTATACAAATGCTTATCCTGTATTCTTCTAGTGACAGCAAGATATAATGACATTTTTTTTACTTTAGAAAGTAGAAATAATGCCATATAGCTACAGAGATCTGAAAAAAATAAAACAAAGGAGATTATTGTGAAGCATAGAAAGTCCAACTATGACTTCTTCTATTTATCTGCTGTGAAAAGATTCTCCTTCTGATATTCATTGCTGGAGCTACAGAATCAGGAATTAAGATTTCTTTGATTTTTTTTTTTTTTTTAATTGCCAAGAACTCACTACCCTTTAGTGTTTATTATGAGTGAAAAACTACATCAGGTATTTACCAACTCCATTTGGGACACAGACAAATATTGGAGGTTTGGATAGTGAAGCTGATTTAAAATGTTTGCAGATGCACCATCTGTGGCTATCAAAACCCTCTGCAACACCATATGTGAGACCAATACAGATACACTATAAAACCACACTGGGAGAGAGGGCATAAATTGCTGGAAGCAAACCTTTATCTGAAGAAAAATGAAAGGAAAAATGGCAGTGAATGGAAAACATTACCATTTGATTTCTCTTGGAAATTAAAGGAGGAGCTGTTCTTTTCTGGACTGGGTGATCACCAGCGTCTCCAGTTTTCTGGGTATCTACAGGAAGCTATTCATTAGAAAAGCCTCAGGTCTGTACTGCCAAGCCCCACCGTACAATTGCTTGATTATCAGCTGGTGTTCTGTGTCCCCATGAGGCATTTCACGCCTGTGAAGGTTCTCCATAAGCATCCCAAAAGCTTGAGCATGAGAGTGCCAAGGAGCTTGACTGACTGACATGAGAGAAGTGACTTGTGCATCCTCTTCGCCTTATTGCAAGAAATACTGGAATGAGGAAATTATTATTTTCTGTAGATGAACAGGTGTCTTTGTTGTCCAGCTGAAGCCACAGGTTTTTAGTAAATAGCCAATATGATCATTTTCCTTCCAACTTGATCAGATGAAGTTGAAAGCTATTGTCATCCTGACCCTGTTCCCTCCCTCCTTCTCTACTAAGAAAGAACTGATGTCCCACTGTTATTTAAGAACCCACAGAGGCACCCACTGGGCTTGGAGCCCTTGATTGGGAGACTCTCTGTAGGGCTCTGCCTGGTAAAATGTTTCTATTTTGGATTACTATATATAGTCTGCTAAACTGTGCTGAAATGTCAGATGCCAGCATGTGCACATGCCTCCTGATACAGCCTCATATGTAACATTGAAAAAGTCCTTTAGTTAAAATGTCAACACATCTGATGTGGAGAAATAAGAGAGAGATTTTTTTTTCTTTTCTTTCAGTAAAGTTTGAAAAAAGACTGGAAAAAGTGGAAATTAGTATTGTGGGACAGTATCAATGAAAATCACATTTTAAAAGCATTTATAAAATGTTTGAGCCAATGGGAAGTGAGGCCTAATTTGGATTTGAAAAAAAAAATGGAATAAAAATTTAAAATTGAGAGCTTTTTTTCAGAATACTGATTGTTTTGCAACATCTAAATAATCTATGACATGTCTTCAGACAATGGGATGTCCTAACACATCAGTTGCGAATTAGATGGCAAAAAATGTGTCAGTGGGTCAGAGCACTTAAAAAGAGGTAATGAACTTGTTAACACAGAAAAATCAAAAGGGAGTCTCTCATTCAAAACCAAATTTGATAAGCACAAAGCATGTGTTCCCTTACTTTACAGCTGGGAACTGTTTAGAGCTTTTCAACAAAAATGTGGTGTGGGGTAAGTAATGATCATTAAGTAATTTGCCCTGAAAATACTGCCCTAGCACAAAATGAAGATCCATTCTTTGTTTTGGGGGGTGATACATGATACATGAGCAGGAAGGCTGAGCAAGGGCTGCTAAGGTGATTGCCCCTCAGCCACGCTGCTGCCACATCCCCGAAGCTACAAGGGAGTCCTGAGCTTTTGTGCTTCTTTGAAGGCAGAGGCAGCACCTCTCTAACAGTGGGAACAAGGGAATGCTTGGGGCTAATCCTGATGTCATTGCCAGGAAAGCTGACCATGCTCCCCTGCAGCAGGAGTGGATGCCGACCAAGATTTCCTTACCCCAGATGATACTCCAAATATTTGTGGGATGAAAAATATTCCCTCCTTGGCCCTTACCTTTGTGGAACAGTTCTAGTGTTTCTCAGAAAAATAGGGAGTGCACATAACAGGAAGCCCTGCAGAATTTTTTAGTCCCAGACACTGTGAAAAATAACAATCCAGTTCAATAAACCTTTTATTTTTTTGAATTATAACTTATTCTCAGAAATTATTGATTATCTATAAATGCTTACAGGACTTATCTTTATTTAATATATTCTCTGGATTTTGGATCATAACATTATGTATTGCTTGTCATCAGAATAATTTAAATGAAAACAATGGTAGTTCTTAAAAATATGATTCTAGAGTCCAACAAAAGTATTCCTTGCCCTGATGCACTGCTTACTCACACTTGCATAGAAAGCTTAGGTAGAAATTAAAGAATGCAAGTGCTTTCTGAGTGGTGTGTTGACTAACAATGCAAGAACCTCAACCTTTTCAGGTCACCAACATCCTCAGTTTAGGGAACTGTCACTATAAATTCCTTAATTGTGTCCGGTCCACTGAGTTAGTGAGGAGATGATATTTTTGCTATATTAACTCCTTTGGACAAGGACTTACATTACACCTACGCCTTGCCTAAATTTGGCACAATTGAGGAAACTCTGAAAGGCTAGGGAGAAAGAAAGCTTTCTCTTTCATGGCAGAACATGACTCACGAGTCCTGAAAGTCTCTAGGCACCTCTGAAGTCATCCAGACTCATCTCATCCTAAAGTACTTCCCACATGTTTTAGAAAGTCCTTGGAAGCATGAAGATCTATGAAATTTTCTTCAGTGAAAGTCGAAGGTAATTCAGAGAGATGATTATATTTAGTCCAGTAAAAAATATTTAAGCATACTTAAAAGTTTCTGATATGGTTATTTAAAAATTTATAAGAGCAAGCCCAATAAATCTTTTACCAGATTTCCAAATGGTTAGAAAGCCTGAAGAAACAAAGTTTTTGTTTTCCCTACTTGAGGCATTTGAATCCAAATGGTGTACATGACCATAGTCACTGCAAGCAGAGGTACCTTCTGTTACATCCCTTGAAGCTGAACCACTGCACAGCTAGGAAAGTCTGAGAAACAACGTGAGGCTGTATTACCTAGTGAGGAAGTATTCATCCAAGATGATACGGTCCAAAGATTTCTTCCCCCTGGATTTTTCCTGTATATATTGTACTAGATAATCACTGGATTCAATGACAGTAGCAGTATATGAAACATTTTGTATCATTATCTGGCACTTTTTCTGAAATCTCATTGTCTATATCAGTAGTTTCCACCACAAGGTGAGCCATATGAAATGAAATTATGTATTTGAAGAGGTGCTAATATTTGCTTCTATCATGTTGCATGGTTTTTTTATCCTTTTCTTACCAGTGTGTTTGACTGTTCAGTCTCTGTCCCAGCATCTCAAAAGGAGCCCATAGTGTTACATACGATGCTTGATAGCCCGGGTCAGGATATACAAGAAAACTTTGCAATCTGATGCAAAAATGAGGGAGCTGACTGAATGTTTCATGTACAGCTAAATTTTTAGGCTAAACTGAGTGATGCTTAATTCAAAAGAAGAATACTCAAGGCTTCTAGTTTGGGGGAAGGCAGAACAAATGGTCACTTTAATATATAGAAATTCATTAAAAAAGAGGAAGATTTCAAAATGAAAACCACTGGTCTCAGTGACGTGTGCATGAAGATAAGGAATCATACCTGGAAGCAGAAAATAAAAAATAAAAATATTTCCAGTTCAGGTGTAGACATTTATGGACATCTGTCACGGAGATTAAATTGTGATTCTAATGAAGTCCTCATCCTATTTCCTCTTACTAAATGAAGTTCTGAGAAGCTAATTCTGTCTGTGTAGTATATTGTGAAGACATGACCCCTAATTAAGCAGCTGAAGTAATAAGACACACTGAATTACCCAAATGCCAAGATGTGGTCTTTTAACAAACACACCATAGGAGGTAGAAAACTGAGAAGAAGGTCAACCATGAGCATTCCAGTCCAATTAACAGGATGAGAACTGAAATGTTATTATTAATCATGTTGTCATCTTAAGACTGAAAACAAATAATCGAGCACTCATGGTGTTTAGCTAGTCTGAGCAGCACTGTCTCAAGACGTGCCAAGAGCTTCTCAGCATTTTCTGTTCAAACATGAGGATGACTCAGACACCAAGATACCACAAATAAAAATAGAGCATCTACTGGGGATCATAAGAGAGTTAGGCCAATGTCCAACATTAAGAAACCTAACTATAAAATGCATCAATGAAAGATAAAGGACACTTTTCCAACTGTATATACACTGAGAAAAGATCTATAGGAACATTAAAAGTTAAAGATGTATGGACATCATTCTAACCAAAAGGTTGGGAGAAATCAGAAAGGCTTTTACAAATAATACAAGGAGACATTAGAGGCTTACGGGTAAAGATAAAATTGATGGCAACCTGGATGCTGATATTTAAAGACAGCAGTTTGATAAATTGTCAAGCATTAAAGGCTTGCTCAAACCAGATATTGATAAAAGGAAGTCTAGATGTCATCAGTGGAATAAATATTAAGAGAAAATAATCTGAATGTAGTGGACAATATTAGAAACAATATACATCATAATCAGATATTGAACAGCTGATGGTCTAAAGCTGTTACAAAATTAGTAGGCTATGCAAAGATAGGAGAAGAAATAGGTAGATTTTATTTACCCATTTGATATAGAATCCAATGAGTACCTGAAAATATTTTAAAAACAATTGGATAAAACAATTGCTAAATAATCTGAAGGATTATTATTAGCAACTGATTAGCGGGGGAAACACATGCTTTGCTTAAGATTACTATCAACAATTTGACCCCTTCTTTTGAGAAGAGCTTGTGAGGAAAAGCCTCTATTTTAGCATTACTCCAAAATCAGATGACATGACTAAAGGTGATTCTGTGCCACATGTAAGTAATCTGAAATGCAAGCTGCTATATGAATGGATTAGTGTTCGGTGCAGATTGTTGAAAGCAAGTCTGTGCTCATTCATGAGGAGCAAAGGTGTTCATTCACCGTGTCAGTAGGCAGCACATCATTCACTGGCACCGCAGTCTTCACAGACTAAGATCCAAATTATGCATCACAGAGAAGCGATGGTTAAGAAGATCAGCAGAGGCAGAGAATAATGGGAATAGTTGTCCAGGTGACTGGAAACTTATTACACTTAAAGTCAGAAGTGCATGAAATGGATTAAGAACTGACTCAGAGACCCACAAAAATGCTGCTGAGCACAGGATTTAGGTGTGCTGCACAATATGAACGCTTCTGCTTAAAGGTGTATACAGTTTACAGCAAAGTTCCCAGGGGATCAAGTATGGTTGGAATTACTTCACTGTGGCTTTAGAAAGAAATATCTCCACAGGGCTCTGTGCTTTGTTTTTTGCTGTTTTACCACTTCACATTTTTATGATCTTATGCAAATTTAGCTGCTCTGTCCATTGACATAATTTATAGATCCAATGTTTTAGTGTACATCAGTTGAAAACTTCACATATGACTCTGGCATGTTTTTCATGGTACCATGATGTCTTGTCCTAGCTAACAATGCTGCAAGAGACCTTTGATTTTCTTTTCCCCATTTTTTTTCTTATTTTCTTGTAGGATCCTTACAGACACCACCACACACCTTATTTGTTTCTCACATCTATCAGCAAGAAATTGCCATGGCCCTGGCTCCATTCTCCTGTTTAGCATGTACCCAAAGTTCTTTCTGCACAGCTCTCAGTCTCCTAGTTCAATATCTTTTTCTTTCTAGCTACACTGGCAGAGGCAATCCCAGGCTCCTCAGAGCTGCTCCCCATGACCACCATCCCAGACTAATGCTTTGACCAAAACTTTCTTCTGCAGAAGAAATTCTGCAGCTCCATTTACTGATCCTCACACATTAGTGATAAACTTACAAAAAAGGCAGAGTGTGGTCTTGTTGGGTCTTCCTGTCATGATACCCATTAACAGGTCAGATTAACTTAATGTTCCTCCATCTCATTTCTGCTTTAAGTTCCTCTTTGAGTTGATTATTTCAAAGAAAACAAAATGCTTGACAAGAGCAAAGGTTTTTGCCTCTTTTTCTGTCAAATACTCTTACTATTCCCAAATATTTCCCTGTGTGTACTGTTAGTGTAAAAATTACACATTGTATAATTCTTGAGTTGCAGTCTCTTTTGGGGATGTGTATTTGTGTGGGACTTCTCACAAGTTCTGCCCACTGAACTTGTTTCTAAATTCCGTAGGGAAAAACCCACCCAGTGGAACTGAACCAGCAGGACAGCAGATAGCAATCTGTATTTCTGGAGCAACCACACACACCATAATACAAAATAGCATTAAATTTGTCAGTCTGCCAGTCTAGGGTTTTGTTCTCCTCTCCTCACTATAAAAATTAAAAGTGTGCACATACTGCACATTGCCAACAGCCCCTGTTGCACTGCATGGCAACTGTCAGGGAGATGCAGAACACTAACAGTCATAAAACATGACTTGAACACCTTCCTTTTTAATGTGTGAGAAGTAACTTTGATGGTTGCTGTCAAAGTTGTAGACATATCATCAGACTTAATTTTTTCCTTTCAATAATTGACCACCAGGGTGCTCTCTAATTAAATTTCCCCTTCCCACAACTTTATGTAAAAGGTATACATTAACAATTTTCTCAGGAGTGTCTGCACTGCATCAGGTTTGCATTTGCTATGTGTTTTCTTACTCAGCAGAAAACAAATAGAAGTGCTTCAAAACCAGGATGGAACTCTTTATCATTTGTGTATCCAAAGTTTACAGTCCAGTTTTGAAAGGGATAATTGTAAATCTAAAGGGGTAATTCTCCCTGATGCTATTAAGCATGTACTTTCCCTGGCACATAATTTTAAAAGGTTGCCCTAGTGCATGTCTATTTTAAACACAGATATGCAAATAAATCATCCCTTTTTCTCCCTAATACCTGAACAACAAAAGCTGATTTTCTGACATGCAAACCTACAGCAGCTGTCTGATCTTTTAATCTGCTACATATGCTTCATCTGGTGCTCTCCCTGTAGGGGAGCACAAAACTGCTGTAGACATCATTACACTTCTTGATCTGCAAATTCAAGACCTGTGCCCTTTTATACTCCCAAAGTGCACAGAGGATCTTAGTCAAAGCTGCTTAGCAACTAAGGGATTTAGAAAATATACTGTGCACATTCCTCTGGCCACTGAGCTGTAGGACTTTGGAAGCAGCTCGCTCTTTCTCTGCTTATCATTTTAATCAATTAAAAGGGTTGTCCATCCTGTGCTAATCTCCCTTCTATTCTTACTAGATCAAAAGACTCCAGCTGATGATTGTTGCAGATTAACAGGATATCAGACAAATGTTAATATAGATTTTAGAAAGTCAGTGTCAGTATTCACTGAACATCTCTAAGGTCTGCTGAACAGAGGTGAATGTGATTTAGAAAGGAAAAGGAAAGTTTGAGGTATGGCTATTTTTGTCTTCTCCAAATACCAGACATACATGAAAGACTGTCCCCGCAGCTCTACTCAAGGAACAGAGATAGGAAAGAAGTCTTGGCATTTTATTTGTTCAGACCTGACAACACAAAACCCACAATCCAAACCCTATTTTCTTCTTTTTCTACCACACACAATCTAGGAGACAAAAAAATACCTCTGATACTAGTAGGTGAAAAGTTAGATTACAGGATAGAGCAGTAACAAATCTGGGTGGTCATGTAGAGTCCTTCATAGCCTAGTTAGAGAAAATCTTATTTGCATAAATTTAGAATCTTTATTTTAGGGATAAAAAGCCCCCAGCATTGTTCAACAGAGAGTGGGAATAAAAGATCAGCCTGTCATGACAAATGACATTGTAGCTTAGGGGTGCAGGTGTTCATCTGAAGGGTGGTAGATGACAGGTACACCAGAAAACTTGAACCCAAATGGCACAATCTAATCTTGATGATATATTATGAGCAATAATGTCTACTTGGCCTTAGCCCTGTTTCCATTCCCACCTGTCTAGCCTTAGCTCTGCCTGATTATGGTGTTGGTGGACACCACCTAAACATGAGCTCCTCATGTGAGTCTTGAGCTAAGAAACACTTGACTTTATCAGCAGGCTGATCTCTTATAAGACTATGGGTATGGTTTCACTTTTGTGCAATGCTAGTGACAGGACCAATACTGACCTGGTGTCCACTTGTGTCAAACCTGCATTGTTGAGACCATAGTGAAAATTGAATGAGAGAAAATTTTAAAAAAGAGTTGCAAAATTATTTCCCATGTGGCACCCGTGCCTGAGAGAGAAATGGAGAGACTTGCAATGTTTTTTCAGGAGAAATTAATTACTTGCTTTCTGTCTGCAGATATCTATCTGGGGAATAGATCTTTGATTGTAAACAAGTCTTCTGTTCAGAAGAATAAGGCACAGTGAGATTCAGTGATGAAAAGTAAAATATAAATGAAGCCTAGAAAAAAAAAGTCTTTATTTTTCTGCTTATAATGACAGCTAACAGATGGGGTGTTCTCCATCACTGGAAGGCTTAACTCAGGGTTAATTATATTTCTAAAAGTTATTCCAGAGTTCATTCAATAACTTAATATGAATTTGATGTTGAGATGTGTGCACTGTTACGGGATACGGATCTTTGGCAAGTATTAAACATTGTATCTAGTTGTTTCACAGCAAAAATATGTCATTGCTTTAAACCTGTTATTCAAATGTAAGATCTAGAGGGTATATGGTTGCTAGATACCTTCTACCATAATGTACTCATGTTTGCATTGAGACTTTCTAGCCCATGAACGGTGTTAAATATATCGATACCGTATGCTTTTGATAACTAACTATAATGATATCTGTCTCTTGGTCTGTGGATGTGACACAGCTCAAAGCAGAATTCTACTAGGACAGTGTTTCATTGCTTCCAAAGCACTAAAGCAGTGTATGTTGCACAAGCACCCTTCGTCTGCTCATTGTTGACAAGAACCTTGTTGATAACCATGGCAGAAAGTAGTTCAGAGAACTTTATTACTAGAGACACTCATATATAAATTATCTGGAGAATACTTTGAGTGAGTGCTTCTTTTCTACAACTCTTTTTGCAATATCCAAGGCATGTGCTTTTTGTCGAATTTAACATTTTAGCAGTGCTTTTGCACATCAGCAGAATATGCAGATAGAGTAATCCTCAACCAAAGAGATCCAAAGAGACCAGCTTTTTACATCTTACAGCAGCCACTACAGTGGAGTTTACTATTCAGTATTCAAAACATCAGAGTAGGTATGTATAAGGAAATCTGAATCCTTAGGTCATATCTTCTCTAACATATGCCAGGCTTTGGTGTCATTTATACATAAGCCCATGTACATATATGTTTTGTAGTATATGTTATACATTCTATAGTATAAACATATAATTCTATAAAGTTTATACATAATATGATTATTACCAATAATATTCATCTCAATATATTACATATATATTTTAAAAGTGTCCTTCCTGCAACTTAATGAAGTGCCTTTGAGATCTTCTTGTTATGAGACAGGAATGAAAGAATTTTCTACCCTTCTTCCTAAGGTATTTGTTATACACACAAAGTTGTAACATTGGGGTGCAAGATTTGAAAAAAGAAAAAGATCTGTGCAATTCCAATATGATCAAATTCTTTCAACAATTGTCACATCAGTGCAGAAAGAGACAATCAATACATGTATCAGCTGACATGTTTCTATCTCTATTTATCTAATGAGCTCTGGAAATTCTTTATTCTGTACTAGCTTGCAGTGGAGGCATTCCCAACAAGTACACAGTCCAGAAACAAGCAATTGGGGTAGCTGGCACGATACTAGCCTCCTGTTTGGTGAAATCTTTTGTTTCTTTAATGATGGATTCTTAATGTAAGGGTCATCTGTCTTTCTTGAAACAAGTTCTAGTTTTTCCATGCAGTGACAGGACTTCAGTTTGTATCGAAGCGGGACACGTGTATTTGTGCCATTTCCAATTGCACCTTCACAACATAAAGGATGTTTTTCTCAGAGGTTTATGCACATTCGAGTGCAGGTTGCTCAGTGAAGTGCCTGACAGAAATACTTGGGTCTTTTGGGAACAGGGATTGCAGCAGTAGATGCAGTCCTGTGCTCCTCAGATCCTGTAATCCTGACAAACCTGTCTCTATTGCTGGGGCAAAGAGATTGTTACCTGGCCCTGATGTGCCAGAATGGCATTGTGCAGCTTAAAATGACACCAAACTCTCACAGATCAGGCTGGAAATGAAGCTATCGTGTATATATGTGAAGATGTAAGAGACAGCTGTGCTGGCAGGAGGGTGTGATAGGCAGTAGTGCCCGTGCAGGGCATTAACTCCTCATCCTGCCTGTGGGGCTACACACTTACCTCCCTACTCTGTTTTCTCTGAATTTACAGCCCACGGGGATTAAGGAGGGTGATTTGGAGAGTTCAGTGCATGTTCAGGTATCCTGGCTTAGGGCAAATTTGGGAAGAAACCTCTGAATGGGGTCCTGCTAGAAAGCAAATTCAAACATCTCCTCCCCGAACTGGTTTGGGAAAAGATTTCCCTGGAGGAAAATGGAAAAAAAAATGTTTATTCAACAGGCAAAGCACTCCACAGCACAACAAATGAACAGTACTAAACAACAAAACCTCTCACCACTCTTAAGAATTCAGAAAGTCTCTCCTGTGGGGTGCAGCTCAGTTCACTCAGTCTGTGTCAGTCCCTCGGCACTGGGAAATGCCTGGCGGGCCACAGGTGTGAGCTGCCAGTGCTCTTCTGGGTTTTAGTCCAGAGCAGGTTTGAACAGTTCCAAGGAAAAAAAGGAAAAAGAAAACCACAGTCCAGAGCACTTCTCTGCCTCAGCTAGCCAAAAACTAACAAAAAACAGAGGAGAACTTTCTCCCACTGTCCATTCTGCAGACAACACAGGCCATGTGTGAAGGAAAGCTGAAAACTCCTATCTTTATGTTTTGAAAACAACCACCTCAACCATTCCACTGCTTCTACTTCTCCCCCCTTCACTCTCAGATACAGTTTGAAGGTGCAAAACTTATTTCTGAGCTAAACAGATGAACGGGGATACAATTCAGCATCAACCCAGGACACCAGGCTTACCTCTACATGGTGCCAAGATGTGGCTGGGGGAAAATAAGGGAGGATGAGTTCTGCCTGAGTCCTCCAGGTTAGACATAGATCAAAATGCAGGATACAAAAATTTAGGTCTCCTTTTCACTAGGCCCGGGTGTCTTCTAGGACTTTTTGTCTGAAGTTGTCAATGTTTGGTCTAATCCCATTTTTGCTATTGTGCTAAGGCCTTTAATACTTTAATTATCCAGCTATGATTTCTTCATTCACAATCCCTGGGAGAGACTGACCTAAACTGAGAAGATGAACACTGTGGTGAGAAAGAGGAGCTTTAAGGCTTGCTAAGCTATGTCAAAGCTTCAGAGCATTTAAATCTGTATTATAAAACCAAATCTCTTACCAAGTGAGCTGTCAAGCCCATTAAGAATGATTCAACTTCATTTTTCATTTAGAGCATAACAGAGTCTCCAATCTGAAATACACACTGCTCCTACACACCTAGCTGTTAATAATGTCAACTTTTCGGCATGTTATAAGTTGAAATGTTAAAAATTAAAAAATAAGCTAACAGAACATCTGATTTAAATTCAATCACAAGGTGCTATTTGAAGTGTGTTCTTGAGAGATACTGATTTCAGTTTTGTGTAAACTCACAAACATCTATTAACCAACACCTGTTGATAACAATACATCATCAGGTGAAACACTTACTACCCTTCCTTTTTATTCCTTCCAAAAGAAACAGGTCCAAACAGACTACAGTCACAGCCTGCTTGTGTCTGTGACATTGAGGTCATTATTCTCATGAAAGTCCTGACAAATATTCTTGGATCAAATAATGAGCTAGAGCAGGCTTGGCACTGCCTCATTTCTGAGACCATGTATCCATATATCCCTGGAGATAGGTCCCTTGTAGCAGCACACTTGCAAATGCTTTCTTTTTAATTTTTCCTCTTCCTCGTTTTTTCTCTTTTACCCTCCTATAGGAGTCTGGTTCCTTCAGTAAGCCCATCAAGTGACTTGCAATGTAGCCAGGATAAATGCCATCAAAATCTTTAACTGAAACAGAAGTTTTCCTTCCTTTGTGTTTTGTGTTTGCTATCATTCCTTTTTGAATTACCCGTAGCAGAGGAGGGAGAGTCTCTTCACATGAATTTCAGAAGTGTAGGCATTCACCTGGAAGTGAGGATTGTGTTAACTTAAGGTTAAAGATATTCAGGTTGCTGCAATTCAACAGAAGCTTCAAAAGACACAATGGTCATGTAACCCAGCATGATCTGCTCTGACCCAGATGAGGGGCTGCAGATTCTAGTTCCTTCTTTTGATTGCTCTGTGGAAAGTTTTTTAGTCTGACACCAAAGAGAAAAATAATTCCACAATCAACCTCTTTCAGAAGTCAAGATCCACAAACTGCCTCTGAATTTGACCAATTTCCTTACATTTTTCAATGATTTTTCCCTACACCTTTTATTACCTAAATTAGCAGTTAAGGAGAAACAGCAAGAAACAGCGCACTACCTATAAATGTATACTACACTGGTCAGCATTTACTGTTATTTGAAAAGTATAATAGAATTACAGTTAACGTCTATACTGGATCATTTTATATACTTTTATATTGTGAAGCGTCTCCACAACACACAAGCAGCAGTTTTTTACTGCTTTAAATTACAAATATTTTTTACTGCTTTCATTTACAAATATTACTTACACGTGGTGGGATTCCCTCTTCTGGTAAGTAATGCAGGAGTTCAGGCTGGGGAACAGGAGAGGACCTAATGGCTTAGAATAATGTACTTTAATGCAGGCAAGGACAGCTGTGATAATCTCAGTGAGCTTCTGTATCACAGGCCCAGATTTCCATACACTAATGCCAAAGCAGTACTTCCTCCCAGCCAGCAAGCATCTGGAGGGAGGAAAGGTGGCAAGGTGCAGTAGGAGCAGCTGTGCTTCCCACAGCAGGAGCAGCAGACTCTGGATACCACAATGCGTGCCTGGCTTGCAAGAGCCCTGCACAGGCTAGGCCTAATACAGCTCACTTCTTTAGTTTGGAATATCATCTTTTCCATTCCAAACTCCTCTGCATCTTCTGTAGTTTTTCATTGCAGTACAAAGCAGTGATTTGCAAAAGTTGCCAGTCTGATTTTTGCCTGTGGAATCCTAGGCAATCCTCACATCCACATGAGGCTGGAAATGGTTCTGGGGCCTCATGTGGATCATCAATTCAAAGTAGTGAAGTGAAGGGGTACCTGTGGTTGTTTCTTTCTGCTGCAAGAACTGGTCGAGATTTTTAGCAGTAGGTTCCTAATCCATCATTAGGCTGCTCGGTAGCTGACTGATTTTTAGCACATTTAATATTCTGGGAAGAGTCATCCAGAATTGTTATGACAGGACGGATTTGTGATTCCTCGAGGCTAAGGTTGTACGTGGCAATCCTGATAAACTGGCACAAACTCCTGCCCAGCACAGGCCAGAGGCCTTGTTGAAGTGCCGAGCAATAGAGGGAGGACCCATGTGCCTCTGCAAAACACTGAGTGATGTTTGCCCCTGGCCAGTAGCTCTGTAACTCCTGGGGAGTCACAGCATCTATGAAAGACTTCCTATCCAAGTGTGATGCATCTGGTCAGGACTGTGAATCCAAGACCCACCTACCTCAGTCAGCTGTTCCAGTGTTAAAATTCCCTTCCTTCAAAACACGCTCCCTAGTTTCTGTCTGAATTCTTCAATCCATCAAGTCTGTATTTTGTTCTGCTTTCTTATTTCAGTTTGTTTCCTGGCTCTGACATAGGCTTTCCTAAATAATCTTGGGTTACTCACTTAATCTCTTCTTACATTAATTTATAATTGCAAGGGGGAGTTTACAATATTTCTCTTCTCTAACCTCTCTTTCATGTCAAGATCAAAGACTCCCTAGGGCACTGATCTTTTCTGCATCTTGACACACTTTCTCAAGTGAAAAAACTGTTATTTCGGCTGTGGCTTCTATAGTGCTATACTAGACCCTAACAAAAGTTGCTTTTTGCATTAAACATGTCAGCAACTTTGCAGCTTTCTGTTATTTATGTTACAAATTAAGAAACAGAGTAGGTAGCTGCATGAAGTCCTGATTATTGCCATAACTCTCCTTCTCCCAGAACACACCACAGCATTCACCCATCTGCCTAAAGAAGCTTCACATTGTGAAAAATTAATATTTTACCACCTTACTACACATCATATCTGTGCAGGTGCTTGGATCTGGGTCTTGCAGAAAACCATCCCTTCCAGGAGAGGCAATGGAAAAACTTAAAGGACTGCAATCTCCCAATCTCATCTGGGTGTTGGGTTCCTACTTGCTGCTGTGATCTAAGGACTAGAAAGTCCATCATTTCACCTCAAAAGGTAGCAGGATCCTATCCCAAATACCAACCTAACTTTTGAGAAAGTCAGATACATAAACAGACAGTAAGAGTGTCTCTGTTGACTGCCTGTGATCTTTGCTATCACTTAGTTCCTGACTATCCCTACTAGATCTCCTATTTTATTGCTTTTCTAACTGTATGGACAGTAACACAAACTTCGACCAAAATCCCCTCGGGCTTTGTCGATCCATCTGATCTGTTAATCAAAGCATACTTTTATTACAGACACAGGATTAAAAAGAATAAAAGCAAATTACTAGTAACAAACACCAGCATCATTAATTATGCCACTAAAGTACTGCAGAGACCTTTATAGGTCTTCATGTCTTTTTAGGTCACTCTACAGAGCTGGAAAACCAGACTGGGGCCATAAGCCATGATGTATCTTATCCTACATCAGCTGCAGCTCTGGTCACTTTAGGTTGAGTAACGCAGAAGACACTGTCCCGGTGGCTTACCCCTAGATGGCACTGCCTGGCAGCCTGGCTCCAGCTCCCATCCTTTTCGTTTCGGCTTCCCTCAAGGTTGGGTGGAGAATTGGACAATGAGATGAAGGAATGAAATTTCTGCCAACTCTTGGCTGAAGTGGGAAATATTCCCTTGTCTGATACTTAAAAGAAGAAATAAGTTTTCAATCAATGTGTTATAAGGCATCTGGACAGTGTCCTTTTCTTTTGTGCATGAAGCAGATATTTGTTCTGACAGGGCTTCCTGCTTTTGAAACTAATATTCTAGAGGCATCAAGATGGGAAGGTGCATTGTTATAAACTTCTGATGTATTTGATTCTACTGCAATTGTAGAGAACAAGGACTGACATGGCATGTTTTTCCAAGTCACCACCTTTCCCTTATTAACATGGTACAGCTTACAGTTTGCTTTTGTGTGCTTTAAATTATTTATTGATATTTTAGAGCATTTTACATAATATCAGAAACTTCTTGTGAAACCTGATAGCAAAGTTATATATGAACATTTAGGGTGTTTAGATTTGATTTAACAGGATGGATTTCTTGTTAGATGATTGCAGTTCTTCAAGTCCACATGAATATGTGGATCAAGTTTTGAAGTCTAACAATAATCCTAAGCAATTTCCATTTTTTAATTTCTGTAATTATTTCAGGGTGTTTTTTTTTTTTTTTTACTTGTGCATTTACAGTGAAAATACAGCAAAAGAGGAAAATATCTTTTTTAAGGGCTAACATCAGATATTACCAAGCTACCAGTAATACTTGCTATAATCCTTTGCCAACCTATCCCTAAGTTTCCTTTTTAGCCCATGGAATACTTTTGTGAGAGTACATGTAGGCACCTGTAATTGCAGCCTTGCCCCTTGCAGAGATGGTCAGTCATTCCTCCCCATGGTTACAAATAGGAGCAGGAGGTCCACCATGCTTATACTCTTAAAAATAATAATAAAAGACACTCTGATTTTTCTCAGAAAATGCATCTGTCTGGGCTGACTGTCTGTTTTAGAGGTAATGCTGAGTCAATTGCTCTGCCAGCAATTTACCCTTCTCTATTACCTCAGCTTGCCACAGTCTACTCTAAAATACTGAGCCCATGCCAATAATCCAGTTACAGGAATGGTCTTCAGGGGTTTTCAAAGACATCTACTGTCATTTTATTTTTACCAAAAGGGTAGTAGATTGCATGTAGATTGAGGGCTAGACTTCCACCCTTTTCCAGCTCTTCTCACACAAGTTTTGATCACTAAACACAGGCAAAAGGGCACCCAGGCAAACTCCTGAGCCCAGTCAATGAAATACTGAAGAGTCCACAGAGGCCCATGTGTCTACACCAACCAATGTAATTATTAATGAATGAATAAAAATAGATTGTTCCAAGTGTCCTATCATCAAACTCTGAAAATCCAAATCTTCATTTAAACCATTGGGGCAGCACTCTGACTTTAATTCAGTTCAGACAGCTCAGACATAACCTGATAGGAAAGAGCTAGAAAAAGGTTTGTGTTGATATTGATAAATGCACAGATTCTCACATCTTCCAAAATGCAGGTCTATTCCTTGTCTATCAACCTACTTGGTAATCTTTCACACTTGGCAATCTTTTTCAACCTTCATTATAGAAGACAAATATAGACTTGTAACACTTGGATATGGGCTGGAGTTCTTCCATAATCTTCTTTGGCAGTGAACTGCAAGTTAAAAGATTATAAGGCTTAGTAAGTAAAGCATCAGTCTTTCACCTGCCAGACAGAGTTCTGTCTTAGTTTAACCTTGATTTATGTGATGACTTAGGTTTTAGTATGCTTTTAAGTAGATATGAACTTGTGTAACCTGAAACTGTTGTACTACATCCTGGATAAAGGGAGAAGCTTGGTTCTAAAGCCAAAAATCCAGACCAAGATTTAAAACAACACACACTCCTAAAAAATAGGTCTACACATGTAGAAATAGGGTTCACACAGGCATTGAGGTGTACTTCAGATACACCTTCAAAGGAAGCTATGCTATTCACACATATCAAAGATAAATTTTAAGCAATCAGGAAATGATTTTGAGCTCTGAGCACAACTTTGTCAGGAATTCCTTGCCCATTGTTGCTCTGAGATTCCTGAGTACCTTCCTGTCATACCTCAGGGATGGCAACCTCTCCTCAGCACTGCAGGTGCTGCCATCCCAGTCTTAGAATCGTAAAACTCTCACATTACAGGGGTGAAAGCACCTGTGGATTTGTTTATGAATCTTAGTCTTAGTGTCTTCCACTGCTTCTGGATTGAACGATGCAACTTTGAGGTCACGATGTTTGCCCACAGGACTGTTCATCTGCTGAATTTCTCTTGAGTCTGTGACCTGGAAGAGAGGAGGTTGATGACTGCTACCAGGTGGGTTTCTAACCTAAGGCATGAGCATCACACAACCAGCTTTGCAGCAGAGTGTAGTCACCTTTTTATTGTTTGGTTGATTTCATTCAGTATGCATTAAAAGGGGTTAAAAAGAGTGGGCTAATTCTGAGATTTCCTATTAAAGGTATGAAAATGTTCTAGTGATTGTAATTCTCACATCTAGTAATGAGTGTAGTGTGTTACGGTAACTCTTCAGGTATTATCCTTTGACTTGGCCAATAAATACCCACACAGCAGTACATGAGAACAGCAACAGTGCTGTGATTGTGGGGCAAGGAACAGCTTTTCTGGGACAAGGGCAGAGCTACAGTTCTCGTGCTAAACACCTATGGACTCACCTGCTCCTGTGACAAACTGTTGTCAGCATTGAAGTGAAGCCTCCCAGCTGTGGCAGTGGTACCCACCCTGCCTGGTGCTACTAGAGATGGACCTCACTCTTGGAAATGACTGGCTTGTTTTGTCTTCAGCACACCAATTTCAACCCGTGCCATAGCATCCCTGAAGGAGAATTAACCTGAATGTTATTTTGGTCAGCATCTCCCATTTTACCTTCGAAATTAAATCTACTTGCTGAATAAGAGAGAATGTAAAGTTCTTTAGTGCTATTCAAAATCAGAGAGGTTTTGTGTGTGTGTGTGAGTTTAGTGGACCTTTGACAGCATAATTTTGTAAGTTATGAACTTAATATTTTGGTGGCTTGAGGACATGATACATAAATTTCTGTCAATGCATATTTCACTAATTTAAATACTTTTAGAGTTTGTGTTTAATAACACCTTGTTAGCCACAGGCCTACTGTTTGAGAGAAAAAAAATAATTATATTTTTAAGTCCTTTTCCTTCTCTACAGGCATCTCCAGACCTCCTAAAGTAATCCAAAGTATATCCAGAGGTGAAATGTAATAGGTCAGTAAGTGAGCACTCAGATGTACTTCAGCTTACGGGGCTGAGGCAGTGCCATCCCACCAGCTGCTCTGTGCCAAGTTCCTCCTGCTGGGAGCCCACCCACACAGCTTGCTGCCAACTGTGGCACTTTCTTCCCCACAGGTGATGCAAAATCTAATCCAAGTGTGTCTGAGGCCTCTGCAAGCAGCTTGACCTCTGGTCTGAAGCCTTAAATAAAGTTGGAATACTTCCACTTAAGAGGAAGAAGGGAAAAGAGAAGAAAATAGAGTTTTGGAACAAAGAAGAAAAGAGAGATCAATGGAGTTTTTAAGAAATTATGATAATGCAGGAAAACGTAACTTCCAAAGTAAGATGCTGTTAAGAGGCATTGGTAAGATGGCCCTTATGGATAACTTTGTGTCTAGTTATCCATCAGACTTGCAGAAGGCCCAGAATAAAGAATCTTACAGAACTATACTTTAATGGCTGATATTTAATAGCTCATTTCTGTCTGGCATCTGTAGAATGCTTATGAGGATAATAGCTATTTAATATAACTGCTGACAGTAGTCAAAAATAACATAAAGACAGGCAGAGGATCAGAGGCAGAGAAAAGTTTTCTGTAGTTTTGGGTTGTATTTTAAAGAAGACAAAATTGCAGAAATATCTTCATGTTTTGTCTTAGGACTGGTCCTGGTCTAATGCCAGATCCAGGCTGAGGAGATGTTTCAGAAAGTGCTGGTTGGCCCAGACCAAAGGCATGCTGATGACCAGGGGAAACATCAGAGGGCTCAGCGCACTTCTACTGCTAGTTAATTCATTAATATAGATACAGACTTCATGCCAGTTCCCTTCTCTCACCAAAACAACGTAAGGGAAAGACCTGATGCTGGGTTTACCATAATAAGATTAAAGAAAGTCCTTCTCAGAGACAGTGCAACAGAAAAAGCTTCTGTATGACCTTCTGCTTGCCTGAAATTACTACCTTGATTTGCAACCTTCTTCTAATATTATTTTAGGAAAATAAAAATTAGGAAACTTTTAGGTGTCATGAAGCAGAAATTTCTGAACAGTCAGAGCTTCAGCTCTTCTTACAGCTTCATCTTCTCCTCTATGGGGGGTATTAATTTACATAAACTTTCTATGAGACCCAGCATGGGAAAAATGTTCTTACATCCTCTATAGCTTTCTTGGTCTCCAAAGACTCCTTCCATACCTCCACCACCTTCTCCTCCCCACATTTGCATCCCTACCTATCACAGAAAAAGCCTGCTAATTTACTTAAAGGCAGAGAGGCTGCACAAATGAACACCAGCTCTGGACACATCATGGAAAAATATTATCCTCCATCACAGAAAGGTCCAGGACCAACTTCACATTAGGACACTCAAGAATCTGTCACAATGGCTTTTTAAAATTTTTAATTTTTATTTTTTTTTTAATTTTTCAAACTTCTCAATAAATTCATCCAGAATCTTTCAGCTCTTCCAGATCATTCAGAATCACCCAGATCTTAAAATTCAAAACTTTTGGTCCCAGAAATTAGTATTCTACAAAAACATTGTTCCTGTTTTTAAAAGTAATACCTAACAAGATCAAGAGCACTAAGACAATAAATGCATTTTCTTTTATAAATTGTTTGAACTTCACTGTTTAGCTTTCAAATCCTTGAAATTCTTACTTTAAGACTTGCAAGGTCTCTGGTAAATAAACCTCTAACAAACAGTCAAAAGTAAAGGAAGTTTATCAGTATTTCTCTGAACAGTTTTGTGGCAAATCTTTGCTGTTTATAACTCACAGTTCAAGCTCTGTGAGCGTCTGGGAACTACCTTTTTCACATCTCTTTTGAGTGGTCAAGGGACTACTCAGGGCTTGGGGACAGGTGGAAGGGTCACGGCTCAAACCATTTATCCCTCAAGAAACTGCTGTGACTCTGCCTCCAAGCCTTGGAGTCTGTCAGATGCCTGATACAGGCAGGACAGCGGCTGACCCCGGCCTTCGGCATGCTTGTCAGTGAGTATTTTCAGGTATTAATTCTTAAGACCTGTAGGATTAGAAGGATAGTTTTCACATTTTCTCTAAGGAATATATAAGGGATGGTGTTAGCAATATCCAGGGTTTCATTTGAAACTATTTCACTTGTAAAGAGGTGTTACCTTTTTGAGAGAGGTACAGCTCAATGCAGAATTTTTTACTTTCAATAAAATACTATCTGCCTATAAGCTCTACATAAGTGTTGTGTGTATCATACACACAGACGTATATACATGCCAGATTTGAAATATCTTTTGTACAACATGTTTGTATACGTGTACAGAATGCCCAAAAATACTCACACGTCAGATGTACTCAATAAACATGCGAGAGTACAGACTGACGCTTTAGAAAATTCCATTCATCTCTTGTGAAAGAGGGACTTTTTTAAAATATCTAAAATACTTTTTAATGCTCTCATGGCAAGAGGCAGAGAATCAGTAATTTGCTGGTGACAGTTTTCTAAGTCTATTTGTTCATGGCTATTTATACATTTCTGCTAAACAGAGCTATAGGGAGCTAAGCAACCAAAAGTTACGCCACTGTGTTACACTGCGGTCTTTCAGACTGCCAGAGTCAAATTCTAGTTCACATCATAAAAATAGTGCCAGCAAGGATTGCATAACCTTGTAATCTGCAGCCACAATACCAACCTGTGCTGCCACCTGTGCAGTGGAGCTTTACCTGCTTCAGACATAATCCGGAAACACACACTAGGTGGGGGATTTGCAGTGCCAGGTCACTGAGGGATCCTTTGCTTTTCCTGCCTTGGAAAGTCATCAGCCTAAATGAGCAACTCCACCTGCTTTTCTCATGACTGGTCCCAAAGGAAGAGGAGTGACAGCGGCTGCAGAAGTTGCAGCAGGTTGATGGTCATCAAAATTCTCCCCTAAAAAAGCATAAACCCAGCAGAATCTTCTTTTTCAACTGATTTGTGTGTCCCAAGTAATTATAGATTAATATGAATTTAGGTAAAATCTCATATTTGTGAGAAAAGGCAGAGGGGGTAGAGTTCTCCAAGGAGTGGCTGAAGAAAGAGATCTTCACAACACCTGCCAGTGTCTCAGATGACCCAGCACTGCCCATGGCACAGCAGAAGGGTACAAGGTTTGATTCCCTCCCATCATTTGTCACCTCACAATAGGTGCCCTGGGTGGGAGGCATGACACTCTGGAAGCCAGAGAGTGCTGCTCTTATTTGTCCCTTATGCAACTGCTCTACACAGTGCAGACAGTTACACATTCCAAAGAATAAGGGCCACCAAGTCAATAACCTGTATCAAGGGAGGTGTTGCACCTGGCAGGGAAATAGATGGCTCTTAGGCGTTGCTTCAGCAGGAGGGAAGCATGGACATTGGGCAGTCATTGAAACCAGTTTAGAGCTGGGTATGACTTTATTCCTGGAGGTTTCTGAAAGACCAGCGCTATATACATAGGCAGATATTTTCTCATTGTAGTCATGTTAAAAATAAACATGCTACATTATGAAATAAAACAAAAGGAAATAATTTTTAATAGCTGAAAAAGAGCAGAAGATAATGTTCTTTGTGAAAGCATTTGGCATGACTGTACTGCTTACATTTGCAAAGCCAGTGTATTTATAGAAGCCTAAGACGAAATAGAAAGTTAAGTCCAGGACGGATTCCTTGATCTGAACTTTGAAACTGAGGTCAGAAAATTGCAGTGTCAGTCATGGGGGATGTCTGAGCAGGTGACAAACAGCAGCACTCACACAGCTCCCTTCTTCAGAGGTGAGCTGTTCTCAGTTCTCAAGATCTCAGATTGCTGAGCTGTCTCATCAGCAAAGTTTTAATTGAAAATGTGGTAAGCTATTCCCTCTCTGTAGGAAGCTACCAGCACTTAGGACATCACCTGGGTAGAGCACCTGTCTCTGGGGTTCACTGTGCACTGTATGAGGCTTTCCTGGAGTGAGAGCCACAGTTAATGATGTGGCCCCTCTCCCTGCAAACAGCAAATGCCTGCAGATGAGGATAAAGGAATGAATGACCTGTGGCTTGGCAGAAGTTAACTACTCAATCACAGGATAAAAGCTGAGGCCAGTGTAATGTGGTGAATAAAAATAAATCTTGGCAATAACTTCCATGTTGCAGTCTGTGGCTGAGATTTTCAGATCCATCAAGAGTTTTAATCATCATACAGAATGTTGACATTTATGAATCTGAAAAAATTGTCCATGACTGAGAAAAGAAGTAAACTGATTATGGTCCAGGATTGATTTTGGGCTGGAGATGTTTATGAATATATAAAGTGGGTATTCAGAAGGCCCGATAAAATTATTCTTCTTTTAAAAATCAGCAATTTTAGCAGAAGGAGGTTTAGAAAGCTAACAGACATAAGTCATGATAAGTCTTCTACAGAATCATTTTTAAAAAAAGAAGGGAAGGTTTAGTGGCAGGTGTTCCTCAGTCTTCATATTTAGTGAGGAGCAAGAATGTCAAGCAGCAAATATTAGTACGAAGGGATTAGGCAGCAGCTGTTTAAATAAAATGGACTGAATATAGTCAAAATAGTGATGCACTATTAACCCATTGCTGCTGTGTTTCTAGAAGGAATATTCTGCACATGTGTGTGTTACACATTTAAACATGTTTATACACACAGTGTGTGTATAAACATGCTTAAATAACTTTTCACTTGACACTTGGAATAATGGCATGTGAAGGCACCTGGCATCCAATCAGTGCTAGACCCACTGATTATCCTGCTTCCAGAAATGTTGTGTGGATTTTTACCGTTTTTCATTACAGAAACCTTGCCACACCTTTTCTGAGATGTGCCCTCTACAGTTTGATTCTCTGCACACATCTTAAAACATAAGAATAGATGATCTAGGTACAGACAAGGAGTTTCCCCCTGGGTTCTAAGTACTGGTTATTTACTGAGTATAAGAAGACAAGTGGTATTTCTTTAGTTACTTTCTCTGTTCACAGATAGCAGCAGATGAGAGACTTCCTCATCTGAAAAGATGACAGATATGGCACCTGCATCTTTGAAGCTTTACTGGACACTTTTTTCTATTTTCATTTTGTCTTCTGCCAAACTAATTTGTACTTTTGTATCTAAGACATTGTAATTTTTACACTTTCTACTAATCTCCCCAGTTCAAAAGTACAGTTTCCTAGTCCATAATTTCTAAGGTTCCCCTGGAGTTCTTATTAAAAACTAGCTTTGTATGGACTATCTTCCCTTCCTTTTTTTTGGCAATGAGTTTACTTGATGTGCAGTTGACAAAGCCTGACATGTTTGTTTTCAAGCTGTTGCAGACTAACTACATTTAATGTGCTCTGGTTCAAGTTCATCTTGCTTGAAAGGCATGCCATAACTATGATCATTCTCCTTGCTCATCTGTGACTATCTTAGAAGGGAGATAAACAAAATCCGGGATGCAGAAATGTGATCAAGTTTGTTACAATAATGGTATTTAAAAGCTAGATCTCTGTATTGACTGGTAATACTTAGCCTTGTGTTTTCATTTTTAATTATAGGGAGTAGTGATTTGACATTTTTATAAAACAACCCACAATAAATCTACGATCCATCTTTTGACTAAGTAATAGGTAATGTCAGATATTTTTTGTAAGTGCATTTCTTTGCAGCTGTCAACAGTTGTTCAGCTCAATATAATCTGTAGTTCTTTGTGATCAGTTTTATTTTAAAACAC
This sequence comes from Sitta carolinensis, assembly GCA_032173965.1. Lineage (NCBI taxonomy): Eukaryota > Metazoa > Chordata > Aves > Passeriformes > Sittidae > Sitta > Sitta carolinensis. Next base: position 128,177,692 of record CM063284.1, on the reverse strand, counting down.
TCTAAATAATTTTGTAAAGCCAGAAAACTTACATATATTTATGTCTTGAGCTCAATTTATGTAATCCCTTTTCTGGCTCATGTATGAAAGGATACCCATCAATAGAAGTCCCAAACCAGTAATTTTGATACTCATCATTTCTTCCTGTCCTCTTTCCTATCTTCTATACAGCTCTTATTACTATTGCAGAGGGTCTTTCTTTTACCCCATACCAACCTACTTTCTCTAAAACCTCTTTGGAGAGGTATATAAGCAGAGCCTTTCTGAAATCCAAGCTTGGTAAATAAACCACCTTAATATTGATAAGCAATAGTTTAATGAGCTCTCCAGGTACTGAAACAGGCTTGAGACCCATTACATCTTCCTGCAAAAACTATGTTAATTCTGCCCTATTAAGTCATATTAATTAATGTATACTGTTAGCATTGTTATTTTTTACAGTTTCCATTAATCTGTGCAGTTCAAAAGTACAACTTCCTAGTCCATAATTTCTAAGGTTCCCCAGGAGTTCTTATTAAAAACTAGCCTTGTATGTGCTATATCTTCCTTTCCTCTTGCATGAGGCCAATTTAAGTGATAGGTTATCCACCACAACCAAAAGCATGAACACTTCAAATCTGAATTATCTAAGACCCACAGGGCAGATTCTATCAGCTCTGGCAGTGCTCTATCGATTTTTTTTTAAATTGTCTTGTAACATCTTTTGCTGACTGTTCTGACTGAGATGGTTGCCCTACTCTTCCTCCTGTAAAGAAAGGCTGTGGGAGAAAGACCAGACTCAGGCTTTGACAAATTGACTGCTGATGGAAATATTGCACTTAGCTTTTCTACTGCTTCTTTATCTTCCTTGAGCAATCCTTTTAGAAGTCAGCTATCTTTTGGTACCTACAAGTTTTCTAAAAGATGTGCCATTTCTGAAATGGCTGGAAAATTTTGATACTAACATTCATATAGCAAATCGAACAATTGTCTGATGAATTTTTTCTGTCCTTTCTTGAAGTATTTTTACATTTAGCATGCCAGAGTATGTGATTCTTCTAGTTTGGAGATTGTTTCCACATTCCTTACACTGAGAAATGTCTTTTCTCAGCTATATGACCACAGTCTCTCATGACATTTTAAACTTGTTTGGATAGAAGTATGTGTGTGAGCTTCGAATCGAATTTTTTAATGTAATCTCCCTGCCACCTATAATCATTTTATTCTCTTACCAGGACTTTTTCATTTCCTTTGATGAAACTATATCATCTTCATGCAGTTCCCAATTTTGTGTGTGTGGGGCTGGGAGCTTTTTTTCCTGTCTTTTGGGAGCTTTCCTCAGTTCTACATGGCTTCTGGGTATAAGTATATTGAAGGCAGCATTACAAGATAGTTGCTTAATAATGCTTCAGACTAGGATGTGTGAGATGATCCCATGAGGACTACATCAAATCGTGCTTCTCTGTTTATGAGTTTTCTAACCATCTACTCCAAGAGATAGTAACTTTAAAACACCTACTCTGTCCAAAAATGTAGCTTCAATATAATGTCCCGTGAGGTACAATGGTGAAAAAGGAAGTGGGGAGGAATGACACTTGTCTTCATTAGCATTTTTCTGCCTTTTTTGGATTCTCTATTAACTCCCTTAGCAGTAAGAATCCAGATGGTCTCTGCCCTGGGTGATTATAGGTAATTTTCCTACTGTTGGTCTGAAGTTGCAGTTGCTGGGGATCCTTTTCAATTTCCATGAATATACTGATAAAGAATGTCATGCATTGATCAAAGTCACTCATTTCCTTCCAGAATTTCCTTAATGTATAGCATCCCATCCCTGCTTGAACAATCCATTTTTAAATTCCTATTCTCTCATGTAATTTATATATTGTAATTTCAATTTTCCAAGATTATCTTTCTTCTATTGGGTACAGTGTCTACATAATAATGGCCATATATCTTTGATAACTCTTTGAGTTGGTATATGAACCTGCTCTGTACACAGACTTGCTTGTGCACTTTAACAAGCTTGGGTCTGCTCGTGGACCACTGTGCAGGTTGGAGCTGGGATATGTCAACAGCAGGTCTTTAATTGTTTCTCCCCAAAGATAGTTCAGTGTCAGTGATTTTCTTCACTGCATATGCAGAAATTCCTGCTCAAGTACACAGATAATAGCTTTACTTTTAATGAAAAGAAAAAACACCCTTGTGTACATAGCATACAGCCAGTTCCAAATGCTTACTGTCCTGTGAGACAAAGAATAGTCCAACCCCCTCAGCCTCTAATATATAGAAAGCATGGCATGAGAAACACCACTTTCACATTAGAAGGTACTCAACTACCCCATGAAAACAGGAATGACCAAAGCATATAGGAAAGATTGTTTCACAGAGATCATGTGAAAGATACTGGCTGTTTGGTGGAGAGAAGAGCTTCCAGTAGAAGGTAAAAAGGAGAAAGATCATGTAAAGACATGGAAGGTGCAGCCTCTGCTCTCTTGAAGATGAGAAGGAAATATGAGAAAAGTTGTATGCAGATGTGAAATTAAAGGGTGGATTTTAAAGTATGACAAGTCAGATTTGAACCTGATGTGGAATGAGAAGGCTTTAGCAGATATATCTCAGAAGGAAAACAGTTTAGTCTGAGCGAACACTAGGTGGTGTTTGGTTGTGTTTGGAAGGAAGCTGTGCTCAGCTCCTTGCTAGAAAACAGAGCTGTGTTCATGATGATGCACAGCCATTTTGGGGAGTGGCTGCAACCACGGATATGGGCATACTGAAGACATAAGAGGAAAAGAAACACCTGTGTTTTCTGGTGGAATACAGTATATATCTATACATCCCTTTACACATATTTACATATTGCTCCCTGTTTCTGTGTTGCAAGTTTGGTAAAAGCCAGGACCTCCAGGTCACCAGCAAAAGGCTTGGTGGTGATGGAGGAGGATCTCTTCTCATGGTCACTTTTTATCATGTGCAGCAAAGTGCCTCAAATAGAGGTTTTCACACATCTGATTCACTAACAGTTTTGCAGGGATCTCCTGCTCAGCTGTTAGGCTGGCATGAACTCAGTGACTTGCTGGGGCCAGCAGTGCCTGCCCTCTCACTGGCCCCTGCAGAGGCTGAGCAAGTGGGGATGTCAGACTCTGCCTCTGCTACAAACAGCAGAGAAAGGAACAAGCTTTCATCCCGATGAGTGGAGATGAGAAATCAGCCGGGGGAAATACAAAGGTAATGTACTGGTTTATCCTGTAAAGGATTCAAACCCACGAAAATGGTCCAAAACTGCACCCCGCAATGGATGCTGTTATTTAAGAGATGTATAAATCTCTGTTATGTATCTCACAAAGGAAAACAAGGCATTTTTTCCCCATTGGTAATTACATGCCAGCCTGTCATTTTGTTTCACCTACACAGTACTAGTTCTGTGAATTTTTTACAGGTAGTAAAAACCAAAAGATATGCCAGTTGTCTTGTTGCATATTACCGACACTCTACTTTTTAGTGGATACAACAAAGGTAATGCTTGGAAGTGTCTAAAGTAATGCATGATTATTTTTAGGTATATGTTTATCTAAAGAAAAGTTAGTTGTCAAGGCAGAAAATGATTTTTTGCAAGTATCTTCTTAAAAATGTGTCTTAGTTTGACTAGCCCAAGGAAGTGAGCTGGCCAAGTTTGAGATTGGCATTTTATTGGACCAATGGGAAAGCATTTTTTAGTTCTTATTCCCTTTGAATGAAGCCCGTGCAGGTCTCTTCCCTCCCGGCTGTCAGAGCACACACCTCTGCCCTCTCTCGGCCCTGGCCCATTGGGGGGAGGCGGCGCGGGCCGGGTGCGGGCGGGCCCGCTCGGCCCGGCCGGGATTCTCCGCTCCTGGAGGGGCGGGAGCGGCTGCCGAGCCCTCCCCGAGGAACCCACCGGGCCCGGCCGGGAGGGGCAAAGGAGCCGGCAGAGCCTGCAGAGCTTTTGTGCCAGTGGAACCCCAAACCACGCTGGCCTGAGGCTGTGTCGGCATCGGGAGCGGCTGAGCATGGGGACAGCACCTGGATGGACACCAAAGGAGCTGAGCATGGGGACAGCACCTGGATGGGCACCAGAGGAGCTGAGCATGGGGACAGCACCTGTATGGGCACCAAAGGAGCTGAGCATGGGGACAGCACCTGTATGGGCACCAAAGGAGCTGAGCATGGGGACAGCACCTGGATGGGCACCAAAGGAGCTGAGCATGGGGACAGCACCTGGATGGGCACCAAAGGAGCTGAGCATGGGGACAGCACCTGTATGGGCACCAAAGGAGCTGAGCATGGGGACAGCACCTGTATGGGCACCAAAGGAGCTGAGCATGGGGACAGCACCTGGATGGACACCAAAGGAGCTGAGCATGGGGACAGCACCTGTATGGGCACCAAAGGAGCTGAGCATGGGCACCAGCACCAGTGGCCCCTGTGGTTTGTGCTGGAGGCGGCCCTGCAGCCAGGAGCAACCCTGACCCCCGTTCCAGACTGAGAGCAGCCGGCACAGCTCACATGGAGTCAGCAAAAAGAGCACATGGTCAGCAAAAAGAAGCAAAGAATGAGAGCTTGTTTCTAATACAAGACTTGGACGAAATTGACTTTTTTTTCAGCATTACAAAACTTTGTATTGGAAGAACGCTATTTCTCTCTTAGGCTAAGAAAAAAGGGACGTGAAACTTAGTAATAACAACCATATGAAATTGAAGTCAGTAAGAAAAGAGTTAGATTTTAGATTGAAGAGATTTTGAAAAGTTTGTCTTAAGTTTAGGCTGTAAAATTCTTTTGTGAAGCTATGGTAAAGATATATCACTTTGGGTTTTCCCCAGTAAGTTCATGGAATGCTTTGGGGGGTTGTAGTGTTCTAGCCACAATCATGAGCAGAGGCACCAGTGTTAGAAGTTTCATGAGAAACGTCGGCCCTGGGGATAAAAGGGGAAGACCTCTGTTCCCAGAGATGGGTGAAAGGATGCTAGAATGGCTCATCCTTAAAAAAAATGCACCCCAATAAGCTGATATGGACCAAGAACACAGTTGTGAAGAAAAACTGTGAAAGATGGGAAAGACTTCACAAAAGCAGATC